>CM042012.1:57841704-57946704 GCA_023525715.1 Cichorium intybus
ATTTAATCTATATATATATATATATATATATATATATATATATATATATATATATATATATATATATATATATATATATATATATATATATATATATATATATATATATATATATATATATATATATATATATATATATATTCTATGGGTCCGGATAAACCTAGTAAAGTCTTTTTGTGTATGAAAGCAAGCTCCATGCCATTTTTATTGCAAGTTGCGACAATGGAACTCTCTTAATGGCTCGAGAATTTGGGTTAAAGCAAAATCTAACCATATCTAGAAACTTTGACATCTTAATCCATTTCTTTTTGTTTTTCAACATTCTAATCTAACTTTTTTTATAAACCGTGAAAATAATTATTTTCCCATGTGAAAACAATCGACAATATTGTAACATACCAATATATAAAATGTTCAATACGTGTAAACTTGCAATAGAATGTTCTAATTTAGAATAGGCGTTGTTCCAATTTAGAATAGTTTTTTAGTCTTAGTACGAGTGAGTTACATAAAATCTATAACTAGTTTAATTTATTGGAACTTTATTTTTACTTGTTCGCTATTTTGAATTGATATTTTTATGTACTAAGATAGGGATAATGTCTTTTATTATGGTTTCTAGGTCTAAAGATACCTATGCGCATTACTTGTGTTGCTTATAATTTTGAATCAAATAGATATGAGCATTTAACTAGTCCCGGACCACATTAACATGATGATAGACCTTATAGAATTCATTTGAGAATAAACCTTATAGAATTCATTTGAGAATAATTCGATGAATGAGTTTTGTTCAATTATATGAGATAAAATAGAGATTAAGATGACAAGTCATATAACATCAAAGTTAATGTGTGTTTTGTAGAGACAGACATTCATGTGGGTTCAGTGTAATGAAGTGTTGTCGAACGCTTAGCAATGTTTGTAAAATTTTGCTTTTGACAGTTACATAAGTGGAAATTTGTTGGATCTTATATGCAATAAACAAAGAATTTGTATATAGGTAATTATATATGAACCTATGAGGTCACATATTACGTGAAGTAAGAATATATTTATATGTAATAAATTTATTATTCATCAATCTAAATAAATAAATAAATAGTCATTTAAAAATGATTGATTTACAAAATATATAAAATTGTTTATTTATTAGATTCACTCGATTTTTTTTAGAACAGCTATTAGATTCACTTGATTAATTAAGTTATATAGTTAATGGGTTCAAGGTTTATTATCCTAGTAGTCTAAAGGGCCCTATCTATTGATGTAACCAAACATCTGACACAAGTGCACAACCAAGTAAAAAAAGTTTAGCAATTCTTAAGAGAAGATTAAATCAATTCAAAAAGATTAACCAATAATACAAAACCATAGCAAAAATTAAAATTTACCTCAAAAATATAATGGAGATCCTTTGGTGTATATATTTTTAATATTAAAACTATAATATTTACCTAAAAATATGTATTTTTAAGATTAAAACTATAATATTCTTTATGATATCTACGTAAATAAGGTGAACAAATGCTAGACTCCAATCAACAAAGCAAAACCTTCCTCTTTCTTTCTTGAATTGTAAACATTGATGAACATCAAGGAGAAAGGAGAGGGAAATGTTGATCTAGATTCCGGGTAGGGGGGAGGGGAGGGGACGGGACGGGTAGGGGGTAGGGGGAAGGTGAGGGGAGTGAGGGATGGAGGGAGGTAAGGCCAAAATTAGGGGGTTTTTTAAGGAGAATTTTCAAAATAAAAACTACTGTATTTTATTAGAAAAAATCACTGTTTTATTCTTTTAAAGAAAAACCACAACTATTTTTAAAATTTTTCTGAAAACCCACAATATACTTTTTCTAAAACAACCACGGCTATTTATAGAACTTTTCAGAAAAACCAATGATAACAAAAAAAACTTTTCAAAGAACATCATTTTCTATGGATATATATTTTTCAAAATACATCGTAATTTTCATCCTTAAAATAGTGTTCGTAAACCAATAGGTGAAATAATGGCTCGATTTTTTTATAAAAACTAAAATAGAACTGAAAATTTTGGTTTTTACCTTCGACAAATACAACGAGACCAAGACATACTTGTTACTTTAATTACATATAAGAAACCAAATTGAACCCAAAAAAATTGTAAGACCCTAATCCCGAAAGGTTCGAGTTCAAAAGCGAAAAATGTAACATCCTCTATCTAGGGTAAATAATTTAATGAATAAAAATAATAAATTTAATAATTATAATAATTATCTAATAGTAAATTTAATTAAAATGTGAAGTTTGAAGAAGTAACTAGTCTAAAATGACTTAATAAGGGTATAAATGGAAATTCACCATATGGAGTTCTCGAAGAGGGACTTAGTTAGTATTAAATATTTTAGAAGTGATGGGGAAGGACTTCTAGTGCAAATATGATATAATCTAAGTTCTGGAGGGACTAGTTTGCAAAAACTGAAAAGGTGGGAGTTTAAGTTGGGGAAAAACCCCCGTTTCTCTTATAGATCACGATTTGAGAGGGAGAAGGTGAGAAGAGGGCGATTTTCAAGAGATTCAAGTGGAGAGGATTGTTTTTAGCAAGATCTAAGTGGTTTACATCAACCAATTGAAGATTTGAGGTAAGAAATCTAATCTCCATGTTAGAAACCCACCATTTTGGGTAGATCAAGTTCAAATTCGGGTTTCATAGTTGGGGGAGATGAATTCTATGATCCCAAAGGTGTAGCTTATGAATCCTAATGATTATCTCTTTTCAATTCGATGGTTTCATGCTTGGAGAATCATTTGAATGTTGGTTGATACTTATGAACCCTAATTTTTGGGGAAAAACCCATCAACGGGTGAAACCTTGAGGATGAGATCAATTTGCATCTTAAATGAGTTCTATGAAGAGCTTAAGTGAGTTCCTAGTGATTCCAATTAATCGAAGAAGGAATCCCTTTAATTATGGACCAAATTGTTTGAATGGAATTGGATATTCCTTGATCTAAGCTCATGAAGTAAATTTGGAATGGTAACATGGATTTGATTCAATGGAGATGATATTGGATGGTTAAATAGAGTTTAATGATGCATTATTTTGGATTAGAATAATGTTCTTTCGATGGTTATGAGCTTAGAGAAGTGTTGGACCTTGAATTAGGTGAAAAGGAGTGAAAAGGACCAAAAATCGAGCTACTGGGCACTGTACACGACCCGTGCCAGGTCCACACGACCCGTGTGGATGAGTCTGGACTTACTGGTCAAATTCACACGACCCGTGTCAGCATGTACAGTCCAGAATAGTTGGGTTTTGAGCTTTTAGGGTTGGGATGTTGGTTCTAATGTTCAAGTAAACTCCTAGGACATGTTTAACTAATATTTTACATCTATTTAGTGAAGTTAAATAGCTTTAGAGTATTAGTAATGTTGGATGTTATATCTTGTAGGAGAAGAGTGATTGAGGTTAAAGCAAATAGGATAGCATCTTCTTGGAAACTTAAGGAATGTGAGTTACCGGGAGTACACATCCCTCTTTTAACCTTGTGTTTTATTACAACTATCATGCATACGTCTATGTGTTAAATGTTGCATAAACCTTATGTGTGCATGGCATTAAAATGAGTCTTTTTCAAAGATGATTACTATAAAATATTACAAAGAGGTTTTGAAAGATATTTGGACATCCTATCTGTGCATTGCATTACATGTAGGATGGGGGTTGACCGTGAGATACCTTGAGGACGAGTTTGACCCTTCTCAAACAAAGAGGGTGAGGAGTTAATATGAGTTTGACCCTTCTCTAAAATAAAGAGGGTGAGGAGTAGTTCCCGACATTAGGGAAATTGCATGAGGGAGTTGCTACCCCTCATGAGGCTAGTGTAATGGCCACTAGTCTTAGTTTCAACCCATACGGGAATCAAGTATTATGCTCCGTGCGTTTGCTTGTGAACTTAGGTGGGTGCCATTGAGGTGAGATAGACTTTAAGAGGTGGACATGGGTTGGGATAGTTGCATTGCATTTGCATATCACGACCTTCTATTTTGAGAAAACCTTACGATGTTTTTATTTCAAACTATAAATGTGTAAGAGATTATTTTTGGAGGTTGTCTCGGGTGTTAAGGTTATCCTTTCCACTCATAATGAGATAGCCTCGGGTAACTCACTAGGCATTTCCATTGCCTAACTGTTTTGATGTGTACTCAGGTTTTGAATAAGAGTCGTGAAGAGGCGAGGACTTTTAGAAGACCACGGTTTGTGTGGCCATTTGGACCATGCTTTGTACTTAGATTATGATACTACCTCGCTACATGTTTTAAACCATCTTTTTTTAGTACTTTGGGACCTATTTTCCGCAATGATGAGACTATCTTTGAATTAATGATATTTTATGATAAATGATGTTTTAATTTACAAATCCGTAGCGAGGGGTGTCACAATTTGGTATCAGAGCCTCGGTTTAAGTGAACTAGGTACTAGGATTAGTACTTAGACTTAAACTTAATGTGCTCACGAGTGAGGATTATGTATTAGCTAATTAATAGTATACTATAAGATTAATGTTCATCTTTCTCAAAATGGTGAACACTCGTAGCATGGTTGATGGTCAAGGGGGTGGGGCCAGTGATGAAGCTCAATCTCAACCCATTTCCCTTGCAAGCATTGAAAAGATGATGCTTGACTTGATGGCGAAACAGGAAGAAAAGATGGTAGACAAGATGAAGGAACTACTTGAGAATCAAGAGACACGTTTGAGAGAAGAAATAAAGAACATGTTTGGGGATAACACCGCTTCGGGTGGGCAAGAGACAAGTAGCTCGTATGATGCATGCAACATGGGCCTCCTAGCAACAATGTGTCTCAAGACATGGTGACACCAATAAAGAGATGTAACTTCAAAGACTTTAACTCTTGCAAGCCACCTACTTACAACGGGACGTTAGATCCGGTTGTACTTCACAATTGGGTGATTGAAATTGAAATGGCTTTCTATGCTTGTCAATGCGGTGACGACCAACGTGTGAACTTTGCAATCACTACTCTCAAGGAAACAGCTCTTGAGTGGTGGTTGGAGACTAAGGAAATGATGGAGATGCATGTGTTGGAGAGCCTAACTTGGGATGTATTCTTGGAGAAGATGAAGGAGAGGTTTTGTACTAAAGAAGAGATTCGTGATCTCGAAAGGAAATTCCTTGACTTGAAGAAAGAAAAAATGACCATCACAGAATACAATGCCAAATTCCGAAAACTTTTGAGTTTTGCTAGAAGGTTGGCTCCGGACGAGGCCACTAAAGTGGATCAATATGTGGGAGGTTTGCCTTGGAACTACCGACTTAACTTTGAAGCTACTACTCTTGAAGTTGCTGTTAAGTTGGTGAAGTTTTTGTTTTCAAAATTAGGCAAGTCTTTGGTGAAGGTTTTCAAAGTTAGGCAAGCCTCCTTCTTTGATTTGAAAAATTCACATTTCACATTAAATTAAGTATATTATATACATTCTCAAATGTATATAAATAGGGAGCTTCACTTGTGTTTTTAGATGCACCACAACACACAATACATGTAAAGGATTGAGTGTGTATCTCTTGTAATCCCCTCAGTCAAATAAAATCTAGTTGTAGCCCGTGGACGTAGGATTTGCACCGAATCCGAACCACGTAAAAATCCTTGTGTTCTTCTTGCTTTATTTTCGTGAGTTTGTGTGTGTGTGACAGTGTGTTTCCGCTGCGTGTACCCGGTCCGATTCCTAACAACTGGTATCAGAGCTTCGGGTTTTGGAGGAGGTCTCGGTTTTAGAAATTAGAGTATGCTCTGTGGTTGCAGTTTTGTCTGATCTTCCACATCAGAAACTAATTTCTATTAATCGTATTAAAAGGTATCTTGGTACTTTGAAGGGTACTGTTCTGTCACACAAAAGTACTATAAAATATTTGTCTCTTGTTTGTCGTAATGGCTGAAGACAAGGTTGTAATCGAGAAGTTCAACGGTTCTGACTTTAGCTGGTGGAAAATGCAAATAGAAGCATTGCTATGTCAGAAAGATTTGGACGTGGTATTTGGAGACAAACCGGAGAAAATGGAAAAAGCTACTGAAGATGCGTGGAACTCAAAGGACAAGAAAGCTAAGGCGGTTATTACATTGTCGTTGGAAAGAAGCGTCGCTTTCAACATCATGAAGGAAACCACGGCGCGTGGTATGATGGATGCTCTGACGAACATGTATGAGAAACCGTCGGCGGCTAACAAGGTGTTCTTGATGAGGGAATTGTTCACGACAAGGATGAATGAAGACAGCTCAGTTACGATTCATATTAACAATCTAAATTCAATTCTGTCCAGATTGTCATCTGTGGGAATTAAATTTGATAACGAGACTCAAGCTTCACTGCTACTTGCTTCACTACCTGATAGCTGGTCTGGAACAGTAACCGCTGTTACAAGTTCAGTAGGGACCAGTGGTATGACTTTTGAAGGGGTTAGAGATTTGGTTCTTGGCGAGGATGTCAGACGCAAGAATCAAGGTGGATCTTCTTCTTCTGAGTTATTAAATATCGGAAGAGGTAGAGGGAATAGCAGGAATAGTGGGAGCAGTAGGAGTCGGGGAAGAAGTTCATCTAGAACTTGGAAGAATGTGAAGTGCTGGAACTGCCAAGAGGTGGGACATGTTAAGAGTCAATGTCCAAAGAAAGAATTGAACATTGCTGGTGCTGAGGGTGTGTCTGAGGATGATGCACTGATACTAAGTATGGAAAACTGTGTAGACTCTTGGGTCATGGATTCAGGAGCTTCGTTTCACGCCATGGACAACGGAGAAACGATGGTGAATCTAAAAGAAGGAGATTTTGGGAAGGTACGGTTAGCAAATGACGAGATGCTTCTAGTAACGGGCATAGGAGATATTGATCTGGTTACTTCATTGGGAACTACATGGAACCTGAAGAATGTCAGGGTGATTCCGGAGCTGAAGAAGAAATTGATTTCTGTTGGTCAGCTGGATAAACAAGGACTGGAAGTAAGGTTTGGTGGTGGTAAATGGAGGGTGGTCAATGGTAATTCAGTGATTGCTCAAGGTATGAAGCGTGGGTCATTGTATATGGTTGAGGTACCTGCTGAGGGAAGTATGACCGTCCCCGTTAAGCATGACAAAATCTGGTTCGCTAAATCTAGTGCTAAGAGAGTTCATTTTGCAAACATGAATTCTGGAGCCAAGGGGATGTTAGCTGAACGAGTCGGAAAGTCTAAACCATTCAGGGGATTTTGTGACAGTGGGAGCACGGGGTGTGTTCCGGGTATAGTTACAAAGAGCCGTTGGGTTTTGAAGACTAAGACTGAAAAATTCTCTCCTGTTGGAAGTTTGCAAAGTTTGGAGAGTGTTAGTGGTCCTCGGTGTATCTCTGGAGCTGGTGGAGTGTCCAAACCGGTTGAGACAGAGGATGAGTCGGTGGTGGGATTAGCCACGACTGAGTTGGAGCTTGTAGGAGCTTCAACTGGCCCTTCTAGTACTTGATGATGAGGGGCGGCTGCAACTAGGAAATTGGCTGAGTCTTAGCTTGTTCTTTGGAACTGGAAGCTTGGAAGACTTGTTATAGGAGATTAATGAGAGATGTTCAAAATCTTCAAGTGGGAGATTGTTAAGTTGGTGAAGTTTTTGTTTTCAAAATTAGGCAAGTCTTTGGTGAAGGTTTTCAAAGTTAGGCAAGCCTCCTTCTTTGATTTGAAAAATTCACATTTCACATTAAATTAAGTATATTATATACATTCTCAAATGTATATAAATAGGGAGCTTCACTTGTGTTTTTAGATGCACCACAACACACAATACATGTAAAGGATTGAGTGTGTATCTCTTGTAATCCCCTCAGTCAAATAAAATCTAGTTGTAGCCCGTGGACGTAGGATTTGCACCGAATCCGAACCACGTAAAAATCCTTGTGTTCTTCTTGCTTTATTTTCGTGAGTTTGTGTGTGTGTGACAGTGTGTTTCCGCTGCGTGTACCCGGTCCGATTCCTAACAGTTGCCATGAGGAAGGCAAGGAAGATTGAGAAGACATTAGAAGAACGAGACAAGGAGAGACCCCAATTTGCAAACAAGAGAAAGGAAGGTCACGACTCACGTGGAAAAGGGGCAACCGAACAAAAGAAACCAAAATATGATGGAAAGGGAAAGAGTGGTGAAGCCATATCCAAAGCTAAGGAAGATGGTACGTGTTTCAAGTGTGGTGAGAAAGGACATTTCTCAAACGCGTGTCCTAAGGGTTTCAAGTGCTACCAGTGTGGGGATTTCGGGCACAAGGCGAACGAGTGCACCACAAAGAGGAAGGAGAGTAGTGGAGGTGGGAGAAGTGAAGCACCCCGAACTCGAGGAAGGGCTTTTCAAATGACTGGAGAGGAAGCTAGGGAGAAGGCAAATGTGGTGTCAGGTATATTTCTTGTAAACTCTCTACCCGCTTCTATGCTATTTGATTCGGGGGCTACTTATTCTCATGTGTCACCCATTTTTGCTAAAAGACTACAATTACCCTTGCATAAACTTGAGTATGAGTTAGTGATAGATGTAGCGGGTGGTGTAAGCAAAATTGTGAGTAAGGAGATATCGCATGTAAATGTGGAGTGTAGTGGGGCGGAATTTTGGGTTGACCTTATACTTTTGGATGTTGGAGGATTTGATGTTGTGCTTGGGATGGATTGGCTTGCAAAGTATGATGCTGAAATTTTATGTGGAAAGAAGATGGTGAGAGTGAAAACACCCGAAGGTGAACCGATTCTTATTTATGGAGACAAAAGAAGAGTACCCACTAGTGTAATCAATGTGATGAAGGCAAGAAGATGTTTGAGAAAGGGTTGTCAATCTTACTTGGTGACACGCCTAGGTCGTCGTGCGGTAAAAAATAAGAAAAACCTAACACACACACTAGCACAATGGCAGTCAGGGTCGATCCGCAGGAGCTACGTGGTTAGACTAAATGACAGATTACCAACTATAGTGTCACGCTATAGTCAGAGGACTTTTGTTTCCAAACCCTTGTCACAAAAACTCATAACCTAGATTATACAATTCCAAAACAAGCATAGACTAAGCTAAGCTTTAACCCAAACCTAGTTACTTTCTGAAATCAGAATTGCATCTCTAATTCAGAAGTAAACAAAGGCATTCAACAATCCAAACATAACCCAAATCAAGGTATGAACTGAACCAATAACTAAGATCCAATGGGACAGTCACTGGCCAAGGTTCAAACCCTAAAAGCTAACCTAGTTGGCTACTGATTTCAGCAAGGGAAACAGTCCCAAACAGGGTCAAAATAACATCCAAACACAATCCAAACAAGCACAATCAAACATAAGCATCAAAACACTGAAAAACTAAGATTAATTGTAACCAAATGATTTTCATTAACCAAAACTGAATTCCAGTGGTCCAATACAGTAACTAATGATATGAAACAGAAAACTAAAGTGCTCAAAGTCAGTGGTTGTCACTCCCAAAGACTTTAGCTACAAATGCTACTTACTACGAAAAGGAAATTAAATTATAAAACCTAAAATGCCAAAAGATGGTTGCTGAAAACGAATTCTTGGAGTCAAAGAGCCTCTACGGTCGATTTTTCACCAGGGTTTTGCTCAGGGTTTCGGCTGTAAATGCCTCTATTTATAGTTGAAATTTCCCGCAGCCGCGCCGCGCATTTAAGTGAACCACGGCGCGCGTACTTATCTTCTCCCGTTTTCTTCGGCCTTTGAATTTGGTTCACCGCCTTGAATCCGTGTCGCGCGTGCTTGATTCCGCGGCGCACGTACGTGTTTTCCTGATTTTATCTTCTTTTCCAAAATTTTTCCAATTTGTACGCTTTTGGTCCCTGTTTTCATTATTTTCTTCCAAACAAGTACTGGCACGAAAAGTGAGAATACCACGAGATATATGATATAATTTCACTAAGAATAGGGCTCAACAACGACTAAAATATGTAATATCACTAGGCGTTGTCACTTGAAGTATGTGGTAGATACCGTAAAGGAAAAGAAGACTGTAGGGGATATTGAAGTAGTACGGGATTTTCCCGAAGTGTTTCCCGATGACCTACCCGGTTTGCCACCGGATCGTCAAGTGGAATTTCGCATCGATTTGGTATCGGGAACCGCACCGTTGGCCAAAGCTCCGTATCGTTTAGCACCCGCAGAATTGAAAGAGTTGATGACTCAATTGCAAGAGCTTCTTGATAAGGGTTTCATTAGGCCTAGCTCTTCCCCTTGGGGAGCTCTGATCTTATTTGTGAAGAAGAAGGATAGTTCCATGAGAATGTGTATTGACTACCGGGATCTCAACAAGGTGACTATCAAGAACCGGTATCCATTACCCCGTATTGACGATTTATTTGACCAATTGCAAGGTGCAGGCTATTTTTCAAAAATCGATCTTCGGTCGGGTTATCATCAATTGAAAGTAAAAGATGAAGATGTAGAGAAGACGGCTTTCCGAACAAGATATGGGCATTTTGAGTTTCTTGTAATGCCTTTCGGGTTAACTAATGCACCCGCGGCTTTCATGGATCTTATGAATCGGGTGTGCAAACCGTTTCTTGATAAGTTCGTGATCGTGTTTATTGATGACATCCTCATTTACTTAAAGTCGGAGGCGGAGCATAAGGAGCATTTGATGTATGCAAAATTTTCTAAGCGTGAGTTTTGGATTGGGGAAGTTCAATTCCTTGGGCATGTCGTGAATAAAGATGGGATTAAAGTGGACCCGGCAAAGATTGAAGCGGTAATGAATTGGGAGAAACCGAAGAATCCAACCGAAATTAGAAGTTTTCTTGGTTTGGCGGGATATTATCGACGTTTATAGAAGGATTTTTCAAGATTGCATGTCCGTTGACTTCGTTGACCAAAAAAAATGAGAAGTTCATGTGGACCGACAAACAAGAAGAGGCATTTGAATTGTTAAAGAAGAAGTTGTGTGAAGCTCCCATTTTGTCCCTTCCATAGGGCACCGAAGATTTTGCGGTTTATAGTGATGCGTCGGGTTTGGGAATTGGATGTGTTCTCACTCAAAGAGGAAAGGTTATCGCTTATGCGTCACGTCAATTAAAGGAGCACGAGTTGAATTATCCCACTCATGATAAGGAGTTGGCAACGGTGATTCATGCATTGAAGATTTGGAGGCATTATCTTTATGGTACTCAATGTAAACTCTTCACGGATCATCAAAGCTTGCAATATTTATTTAGTCAAAAAGACTTAAACGCGAGGCAAAGGCGGTGGATTGAAGTGTTCAAGGATTATGATTGTGAAATTCTTTACCATCCGGGCAAAGCAAACATCGTGGCGGACGCTTTGAGTAGGAAGGAAATTAGTGAGAAAAGGAGGGTTAAAGCATTGAGAATTGAAGTGGTATCCACACTAGTTGATATGTTGAAGTGTGTGCAAGAAAAAGCTCAAAAAGGTGGTAACATTAAAGAAGAAAAACTCGGCAAGTCAGTGATCTTTGTGGAAAATTCCCATGGGTTGAAAACATTTCAAGGACGTGTTTGGGTACCGTTGTATGGTGGAAAAAGAGAATTGATTCTAGATGAAGCTCATAAGACCAAATATTCCATTCATCCCGGATGTACAAAAATGTATATGGATTTGAAGCCTTTGTATTGGTGGCCGACCATGAAAGTAGATATTGCCAAGTATGTCAACAAGTGTTTAACGTGTTCCTTGGTGAAAACCGAGCATCAAAGACCTTATGGAGATCTTGAGCCGTTGGAAGTCCCGGAATGGAAGTGGGAAAAGATCACCATGGATTTTGTTACTAAATTACCGCGAACAAGAATTGGTCATGACATGATTTGGGTCATTGTGGACTGGTTGACTAAAAGTGCATTATTTCTTGCGGCAAGAGAAACATGGCTTGTTGATATGTTTGCGGAATTGTATGTGGATGAGGTCGTTCGAAGGCACGGGGTGCCATTATCGATTGTGTCGGATCGGGACAGTCGGTTTACATCACATTTTTGGAAAAGCATGCAAGAAGTATTGGGAACCAAGTTATGTTTGAGTACGGCTTATCATCCTCAAACCGATGGGCAAAGTGAAAGGACGATTCAAACGCTTGAAGATATGTTGCGGGCATGTGTGTTAGATTTTGGAGGAAGTTGGGATAGACATCTTCCTTTGATTGAGTTTTCTTATAACAACAGTTATCATTCATCCATAAAGATGGCCCCGTATGAAGCTTTATATGGAAGAAAGTGTAGATCCCCTTCGTGTTGGTTACAAGCGGGAGAAAAGGTTTTGGTGGGGCCTAGTTTGATTCAAGAAACCACGGAAAAGGTGGAGGTAATTAGGGAACGGATGAAGGCGGCCCAAAGTAGACAAAAAAGTTATGCAAATTTGAAGAATCGGCCCATGGTTTTTCAAGAAGGAGATCAAGTGTTACTCAAAGTGTCACCTTGGAGAGGGGTCATACGTTTCGGGAAAAGAGGAAAGCTTAATCTGAGGTACATTGGACCGTTGAATGTGTTGGAAAAGATTGGGAAACAAGCTTATCGACTTGAGTTGCCACCGGAGTTGCATGGAAACCACAATGTGTTCCATGTGTGTTACCTTAGGAGGTGGCTTGGTGATAAGGTTGACTTTCTACCTTTAGAAGAAATTCGGGTGGATGAAAACAAAAGACTCATAGAAGAACCGGAGGAAATTTTGGATAGAAAGGTTAAGAAGCTAAGAAACAAAATGATTGATTTGGTTCTTGTCAAGTGGAAACACTCTTCGGGGACAAATCTCACGTGGGAAACGGAAGAAGAAATACGGACGAGATATCCACACCTTTTTGGAGAAGCCGAGATTCCGAGGACGGAATCTTCTTAAGGGGAAGGTAATTGTAACATCCTCTATCTAGGGTAAATAATTTAATGAATAAAAATAATAAATTTAATAATTATAATAATTATCTAATAGTAAATTTAATTAAAATGTGAAGTTTGAAGAAGTAACTAGTCTAAAATGACTTAATAAGGGTATAAATGGAAATTCACCATATGGAGTTCTAGAAGAGGGACTTAGTTGGTATTAAATATTTTAGAAGTGATGGGGAAGGACTTCTAGTGCAAATATGATATAATCTAAGTTCTGGAGGGACTAGTTTGCAAAAACTGAAAAGGTGGGAGTTTAAGTTGGGGAAAAACCCCTATTTCTCTTATAGATCACGATTTGAGAGGGAGAAGGTGAGAAGAGGGCGATTTTCAAGAGATTCAAGTGGAGAGGATTGTTTTTAGCAAGATCTAAGTGGTTTACATCAACCAATTGAAGATTTGAGGTAAGAAATCTAATCTCCATGTTAGAAACCCACCATTTTGGGTAGATCAAGTTCAAATTTGGGTTTCATAGTTGGGGGAGATGAATTCTATGATCCCAAAGGTGTAGCTTATGAATTCTAATGATTATCTCTTTTCAATTCGATGGTTTCATGCTTGGAGAATCATTTGAATGTTGGTTGATACTTATGAACCCTAATTTTTGGGGAAAAACCCATCAATGGGCGAAACCTTGAGGATGAGATCAATTTGCATCTTAAATGAGTTCTATGAAGAGCTTAAGTGAGTTCCTAGTGATTCCAATTAATGGAAGAAGGAATCCCTTTAATTATGGACCAAATTGTTTGAATGGAATTGGATATTCCTTGATCTAAGCTCATGAAGTAAATTTGGAATGGTAACATGGATTTGATTCAATGGAGATGATATTGGATGGTTAAATAGAGTTTAATGATGTATTATTTTGGATTAGAATAATGTTCATTCGATGGTTATGAGCTTAGAGAAGTGTTGGACCTTGAACTGGGTGAAAAGGAGTGAAAAGGACCAAAAATCGAGCTACTAGGCAATGTACACGACCCGTGCCTGGTCCACACGACCCGTGTGGATAAGTCTGGACTTACTGGTCAAATTCACACGACCCGTGTCAGCCTGTACAGTCCAGAATAGTTGGGTTTTAAGCTTTAAGGGTTGGGATGTTGGTTCTAATGTTCAAGTAAACTCCTAGGACATGTTTAACTAATATTTTACATCTATTTAGTGAAGTTAAATAACTTTAGAGTATTAGTAATGTTGGATGTTATATCTTGTAGGAGAAGAGTGATTGAGGTTGAAGCAAATAGGATAGCATCTTCTTGGAAACTTAAGGAAGGTGAGTTACCGGGAGTACACATCCCTCTTTTAACCTTGTGTTTTATTACAACTATCATGCATGGGTCTATGTGTTAAATGTTGCATAAACCTTATGTGTGCATGGCATTAAAATGAGTCTTTTTCAAAGATGATTACTATAAAATATTACAAAGAGGTTTTGAAAGATATTTGGAAATCCTATCTGTGCATTGCATTACATGTAGGATGGGGGTTGACCGTGAGATACCTTGAGGACGAGTTTGACCCTTCTCAAACAAAGAGGGTGAGGAGTTAATATGAGTTTGACCCTTCTCTAAAATAAAGAGGGTGAGGAGTAGTTCCCGACATTAGGGAAATTGCATGAGGGAGTTGCTACCCCTCATGAGGCTAGTGTAATGGCCACTAGTCTTAGTTTCAACCCATACGGGAATCAAGTATTATGCTTCGTGCGTTTTCTTGTGAACTTAGGTGGGTGCCATTGAGGTGAGATGGACTTTAAGAGGTGGACATGGGTTGGGATAGTTGCATTGCATTTGCATATCACGACCTTCTATTATGAGAAAACCTTACGATGTTTTTATTTCAAACTATAAATGTGTAAGAGATTATTTTTGGAGGTTGTATCGGGTGTTAAGGTTATCCTTTCCACTCATAATGAGATAGCCTCGGGTAACTCACTAGGCATTTCCATTGCCTAACTGTTTTGATGTGTACTCAGGTTTTGAATAAGAGTCGTGAAGAGGCGAGGACTTTTAGAAGACCACGGTTTGTGTGGCCATTTGGACCATGCTTTGTACTTAGATTATGATACTACCTCGCTACATGTTTTAAACCATCTTTTTTTTAGTACTTTGGGACCTATTTTCCGCAATGATGAGACTATCTTTGAATTAATGATATTTTATGATAAATGATGTTTTAATTTACAAATCCCTAGCGAGGGGTGTCACAAAAAAGGAAGTAAAAAATGGAAAATATGGGAAATTGGTCATTAGCGTCGCTAATGCCATCATTAGCGTCGGTAATGATGGCATTTGCGACGCTAATGTCCTTTTTAGCGGCGCTATTGTTGTCTGCATTGTGGGTTTGCACTATCTCCAGTTAGCGCAGCTAACTTTAGAGTTAGCGACACAAACTGTCATGTTTGGGCCAAAACCCTAGATTTGAAGTTTGTGCCACTTATAAGGGTGGGGAACCCTAAGGCAGCCGCCATATTCATCATTTCAGCCCCCAAGGACGTTTTTCTCCTCTCTCTAGCTCTCTTGAATGATTTTTGGTTCATTTGGTCACCTTGGAAGGTTTTATGGAAGTGATTATGATGCTAGATGATGTTTGGTGTTGCTAGGATGCTTTCTCCATGTGAGAATCATCTAAAGCTTCTTGTTTCTGGACCATTGTGAGTAAATTTCTCACCTTTATGCATTTTTATGGTTTTTCTTACGAGTTAAGTGGGTTTTTATGGGTTAAATTAGTGTAATGGTCCCCTTTGGTGATTGTCCATGGTAGGGAAGGATAAAGTTTGGAGCTTTATGCATTTAAGTCCTTATTAGAGCCATTAAGTTTGTTTAGAGAGTAATTCAAGCCCTCTTGGGTAGCTTTGTTGAGTTTTGAGCCATTTTGGACTTAGATCTTTTTCTTGGTCTTGCATGGTTATGGTTGGATGTTAAAGTTAGGATTTTTATGGACTTAGGGACTGTTGGAAGGTTTCTGGAGGGTTTAAGACTTTGGCTAAATGGAATGAGAGCTTAATGGACTTTTGAGGCTGTACATAGTTAGCGACGCTAACTAGGGAAGTTAGCGGTGCTAGTTGTGCCTGTTGACTTTGACCTTTGACCAGTTTGACTTTTAGTCAAACTTGAGGGTTCGGGGTACTGGTCTTAGAGTTTTATCTTGTTTGGAATTTAGGAAGTTCAAAGTGGAGTTTATCCTTATTAGGAGGTTCGCGCTTGACATTGTCGCAGTCGTCGATGCGGTCAAAAATACTAGATTTAATACCTTACAAGCACACTAGCTAAGTGGAAGTAAGGGTCGAACCGTGGAGTTAGTGGTTGAATCTGTGTCACAAATAACCTATCTATAGTGTCACTCTATAGAAGGTGTCGTTCCATACACTTCACGAAATCCGAACAGTACGAAATTATCGAAAACATAAACTAACGATTATTAAACTACTCAAATCCAAATCCCGATCAAACCAAACCAAACGTTCTGATCCCGAGGTATACTCAGAAAATCAGAAACATCAAACACCAAACAAACCAATCAAACGAACAATAATCGTAAACCAAAAAAATAAACGAAACTGAATGATTGCATTAAAACTAAACCAAACCAGAAGCCGAATGTTTTTACTTTGGTTGAGAATCCAGAATCACGCGGTCAAAAGATTCTACAAGTCAGAACCGTTGATCGCACGTGATAAACAAAACCGAAAAACGAGAAAATAACTAAAACTACGCAACTACAAACTATTGATCACTGAAATACGAAAATACGAGTCGAAGAGGCCTGAGTTCCACTCAAAGGTCGGGTCTTCGCTCCCGAGACACGAACCGGAAGCCTCTATTTATAGTTGCGAAAATTTCATGGACGCGGCACAAGGGTGAAATCTGCAGCGCGTCCTTATCTGTAACTCCGATGTTCGCTTTTTGAATTTGAAACTCTAATTCGATACACAACTGTCCCGCGTCGCGCGTGTCTTCATCACCGCGGCGCGCGTGTGTTTTCGCCTGAAAAGTGGACTTCATTCCAAACTTCACCATTTTGCACGCTTTTAACCCCTGTATTGTATATATTTCGCACACAAGCATTAGACACAAAAACGTGAGTATATAACAGTTTATGATATATATTTTACTCAAAATATGGCTCAACGACGACTAAAATACTTGATATTACTAGGCGTCATCAGCATTGTCAGGATCTGAAGACGCGCGTGTGGAACGTTGTTTGGCTTTGCGAATCAGGTGAGTCTTCTCACTATACTATGGGTGAAGTTACATGTGTATGTAACTTAATTACTGTGTGTAGTAATGTATGGTAGCTAGGAGTTTCTTACATTATTTGACTGTTGAGTTGATAATAGGAACCCGATGAGTAGACTGTATGTTTAGACTGTTGTGCTTATATGTGACAGTCGTTGGATTCGTTCTGGCGACTAAAGAATGAGCTGATAGATCCAAGGTTCGCTACATGATAAAGGGCGATGCATGACCGGTCGTACCTGGGCACCTGAAGATCAGAGAATGAATTGATTCGGTGACGGACGGAACGGGGCAGCCTTGTGAGTTCTTAACCAAGGTGGATCGGAGCAAGCCCAGGAGCCAGGTTCTTCGAGGCAAGCTCAGAGACCCTTACGATTGGGTGTTATGTGATGAAGCATATGGTATTTGGGGAAACTCACTAAGCTTTGTGCTTACTCTTTCACCCTAACTGTTTTTCAGGTATTTGCTGGCTTGAGCTTGGAGCACGGCACGACTGTACTGCATCTGAAGATTTGGTATTTGAGTCTTTCGCTGGATAATGTTTATAAATTTTTTTGTTAAAAACAATTTATATGTTTTAAATATTAAGTTTTAAATTGGATGGTTTTATTTGATAACCTGTTTTATGAAATTGTACTATTTTTTTAAAACAAAAAATTTATTACGGAATTTGAGACGTTACAAAAATGGTTTTTCTAAAACCCCAAAACCAAACTGTTGGTTTTTTAAAACGTGTTGGATTTTACGGTTTCAAATTTTCAGCTTTTACCGATTTTGGTTTTCTTGCACATCATTATTAACCACCAAATCCATATTTTCTTCAAGCATATCATCGTAAGAAACCAAAAGGATGGATTTTGTAGTTAATAAGGATATGCAAAAAAAAAAATCGTAAAAAAACCTGAAAAAAGATGAAAATTTGAAACCAAAAAACCAAAATGTTTTGAAAAAACAACAGTTTGGTTTTTGGATTTTAGAAAAACCAGATTTTTCAATTCAGTTTGGTTTCTGATATTTAATTAAAGTAATAAATATATCTTGGTCTCGTTGTATTTTCGAAGGTAAAAACCAAAATTTTAAGTTCTGATTTAGTTTTATTAGAAAAATTTGAACCACTATTAACCCTACTAGTTAACAAACACTATTTCATGGACCAAAATTACGCTATTTTAAAAAAAAATCATAAAAAATGATGTTTTGAAAAAAAATATTTGTTGTCAGTGATTTTTCTAAAAAATTTATAAATAGCAGTGGTTTTTTTGAAAATAAAAATAAAGCAGTGGTTTTTCTGATAAAAATGACGAAAATGCATTGGTCTTTTTTCCAAATTTCCCTAAGAACACCTAATTTTGGCCTTACCTCCCCCTGAATCTAGATTGACGCCTCCCTCTTTTTTCTCCTGGGTGTTTGTCAATGTTTTACAGTTTAAGAAAGAAAGAGAAAGGTTTTCCTTTGTTGATTGGATTCTAGCAGTTATTCACCTTGTTCGTGTAGATACCATAGAGAATATAATAATTTTAATCTTAAGTATATAGACCATAGGATCTCTATTATATTTTTGAGGTAAATTTTGATTTCCGCTATGGTTTTGTATTATTGGTTAATCTTTTTTATTCGGTTGAATCTTATATGGGATTGTTAAACTTTGTTTTACTTCGTTGTGCTTTATGTTTGATTACATCAAAAAAAAATTTGTATCCTTCAACATAACACTTCTTTTTTCAACACAACTCATCTTCTTCAACAAGCCTCATCTTCTCCTTTGTCACATTCATTGATCGATGGATACATATCAAATACGAAAACAACAACATTTTTTTAAGTCTGTGAAAACATTCAATAATAGATTACGCAACTTTTTTGTATTCTGAAATTGGTCTTGTAGTTGTAGCATTCGAGACATCTTATTATTTAGAAAGAACGCGTCAAGCTTATCCATAAATCCTTATCGGTGTAACTGACACTTGATATTATTTAAACCAAGTTGGGATCACAATTGGAGTAAAACCTCGATTTGACTTGCGTGTCAATTGACACTAAATCCTTCTCATCAACTTCGAAGAGTTGGGAATTGTCGATGATATGACCAATGAACTTAGCACCTTTACACATGCCAAGAAATATATGCTGCCATGATTTGTATTTGGAGCCATCAATAGTAATTTTGAAGCTAAACTAGGAGTATACTTTGTAATAACATATACGAGTTGATATTTAGTGACGATGGTGATTGTTGATGATGTTGTCGAGGTCATAGTCCCTTAAAACAAAGGACAAAGTGAAACAAAAATCAAAACTCGGGTCATATGCTTAGTATAAGTAGAGGGATTTTAGCAATGTACTAAAATAATCCTTATAATGGCATTCCTTCAAGTCAAAAAGACGAGAGACACTAGTTGGCGACATAAGGGACCAAGTCGGCGATGCTAGTCGTAAGGAGCGATGGCAGCGACAATAAGAGACTTTAGGGGTGCCAAAAAAAAAAAGTATAGGTGTGTCGTCTAGCTCGATACCATGTTGGTTAATGAAAATACATATTAGAGTTTCTGATGTATTCTATTAATTTAAACAGAACAACAAATAAACGATATTTACACATAAGGCCTAACATTATACAAAATGAATAAATAATATGTTTGTTTAATGTGTGTGTGTATATACATACATACATACATACATACATACATACATACATACATACATACATACATACATACATACATACATACATACATACATACATACATACATACATACATACATACATATATATATATATATATATATATATATATATATATATATATATATATATATATATATACATACATACATACATACATACATATATATATATATATATATATATATATATATATATATATATATATATATATATATATATATACATACATACATACATACATACATACATACATATATATATATATATATATATATATATATATATATATATATATATATATATAATGAAAATCCTCTTTCAATGCCTATGAAAAACGTCAAAAATATTTGCAATTTTTTTTCATTACTAATCTCTTTTGACGCTTTTCTTAGGCGCGGAAAGAGGATATCAGTGGTGTGTGTGTGTCTGTATATATATATATATATATATATATATATATATATATATATATATATATATATATATATATATATATATATATATATATATATTATTGGTGCGACACGGTCTTATAAGTGTGTATATATGTTGGAGTCTCATCTCTCTCTACAATGGCTCTTTTGGAAAGACACACTTGGGCTCCACATATATTTACATGGTATCAGAGCCGGTGTCCCACACCCCTATAACATCATCGAGCCTACGTCTCTGAGGGGGAGTGTTAGTGTATCCCACATTGGTGCGACACTGTCTTATAAGTGTGTGTATATATGTTGGAGTCTCCCCTCTCTCTACAATGGCTCTTTTGGAAAGACACTATTGGGCTCCACATATATTTACAATACATATATATATATATATATATATATGTAGAGTTAGTATTAAATACATTTGGTAATTATTGTGTGATTATGAGACCAATTCTAAACCATTGGATTGAAAAAACGTGTGGCTTTGATGATAGTGGCAATTCTGTAAATAAAATGAAAGAATATTTAATTAACTGATTAAAAACGGGGAAATAAGGGTATAAATGACAATTAGCTGTGCCTATAAATTAGGAATGACAATCAGTTACGACAATCATTTACGTCACACGATCAGTTACGACAATCATTTACGTAAAAAAACAACATTACAATTATCTTTTTCTTCGGAAAAAAACAATTCAATCACGTAAGAGTACATCGATGAAGGAGCACACTGATTCTTGTTGAAGTAAATATACATTCTCGGAGAATGAATATGTATTATAAGCATTTTTGCATAAGTATTCTCAGAAAATGGTATGTTGGTAAACAATCTGTAAAGAAAAAATGAAACTGGGAGAAGAAGAATACTGTATTCTTAGAGAATGTGTTATGTTATATAACAAAAAGAAGAATATTGCATTCTTAGAGAATGTTCTGTGTTATATAACAAAAAGAAATACTTGAATCATTCTCATAAATGGCATTACAATAAAAGAAAAAACAATGTGCATTCTTGGAGAATGGCTTTACAACAAAGAAAACATATTCTATAAAACAACATATTCTTGAAGAATGACTTTACAGTAAAGAAACAACATATGCATTCTTGGAGAATGAAACAAGAAAAATGGTTTTTACATTAAAACAAGAAGAATGACTTTACAGTAAAGAAACAAATGCATTCTTGAGAATGAAACAAGAAAAATGAACATACCATTCTCAAAGAATGCCTATAAAAAGAAAACAGACTTGTCGCTTAATTTCAAAGCTCAATAGTTCATTCTCTAAGAATGACTATAAAAAAAACATACTTATATAAAACGCTCACGAGTTTATTCCAGACTTGTTGCTGAATTTCAAAGCTTCATAGGAATCGGGGCGATTATATACCGAAGAGATGAAGGCGAATCGCAAAAACGCAGACCCAAAATCAACAACAAAAAGTGGCGCTATTCCCGCTTCAACGTCAATCAATTTCTAATCAAATGCGGTGCTTGGGGCCGGCGCCTGGGCGGTGGTGGTCGGCGGCGGTGGAAACAGCTTGACCAATCGCCGATCTGACATTGAAATGGGGGATGCGTCGGACTCGACTGACGATTTGAGCGAACTCGGAAGTGAGCGAAGATGGATTTAGAGGCGGATTTGGAACCAGAAAAGAGATCACGTCGTTGTTCTTCGTCGTCGATTGCACCACCTCCGTCTCCAATCTCTGCCTTTATCATCTTCGAGTTTGATTTGGGGTTAGGGTTTTGAGAGAGAGAGACAGAGAGAATGATGGTGGAGAGAGAAAATAACTGATCGTATAATAAGGAAATTGGTAGAGAGAGAAAATAAATATAATTAATTATTATACTAATTTACTAAAGTGCCCCTCACAAATGATTGGTCCAGAATTAGTCCTACAATCACACAATATTTAGAAAATGTATTATATATATATATATATATATATATATATATATATATATATATATATATATATATATATATATATATATATATATATATATATATATATATATATATATATATATATATATATATATATATATATATATATATATATATATATATATAGAACTAGGTTATATTGCGGATAACAGTTATTGTGAGACCGTGCGGACAGTGCTATTCTGTGAGAAATGACGATTAGAATATGTTTTTATTTGTAATATTAATGCTAAACAAACATATTCTCATAGAATTATTGCTATAACAACGTATTTTAAATCATTATCATTCGTTCTAGTGTTTCATACATTCTGATTCACTCATTCTTATTCCGACAAAATGCTAATCATAAAAACTTCATATAACCCGTATAAATGATTTAATGACAATAATTCTATGAGAATATGTTTGTTTCGTATTCACATTTCCATAAAAGAGATATTCTATTCGTTATTTCTCACAAAATAGCAGTGTCCGCACGGTCTCACAATAACTGTTGTCCGCAATATAACTTAGCCCTATATATATATATATATATATATATATATATATATATATATATATATATATATATATATATATATATTCTTTTGGGATCTTAAAAAGGATTTTTCAACGGCATAAAAAATGCACTATGCTTGAACTTTCTATTCTACTTGCTTTTGGCCTTTGTTTTTCCTTGCTATCTCACACCTCTTGTCGCCATTGTGAAGAAAACCCCAAAATAAAAAGGCCCAAAAGCAAAAGCAAAAGTTTCAAAAAGAAACGAACTCCTTCTACTTAAAACCCTTCACTCAACTTGCAAAACGCAAACCACACACAGATACTCTCTCGTTGCGCTCTTATTAAGATGGATGATGAATGTAGTCCTTTTAACTTTGACTGTTACTACCAAGAAGAGGTAAAGACCGCTGCTCGAAATGTTTCTTCTTTCTGATGAAAATTCTTAAACAAAATTAATGGTTGTATCTATTTTTCTTGGTTTTGATTGCTATTGGTTGTTTTGTTGACTAGGCACAAGGAATCCAAGAGTTAAAACACACTTTGTTGTACACATTGGAGTTGGAAACAACAATAGCCTGTGCCCATGAAGAGATTGCAAGAAAAGGAGATGAAGTTTTGCATTTCAAATGTCTTTTGACAAAGACCATCAAAGAGAGAGATGAAGCACAATTGAAGTGTCAAGGCTTAGTGTTGGAAAACCTCATACTCCAACAAAAGATTCAAGAATTTGAAGCTAATGCTACTACTTCTTTGGTTAGAACTACTCCCACTAGTTACCAAGAAGACGACCATATTTTAGGGGTGGATTCATCTTCGGGTTCTGATGAGAACTTTGCTGGAGCTCAAGGTTTGGAGAGGGGTTCACTGCCGCCGTCACTGTCACCTCAACAACCACAACCAGAAGTCATGGATAATGTAGTATTGAAAAAAGGGTTACCCGAGAACGGCAAGTTCTTACAGGCAGTAGTAGAAGCGGGCCCATTACTCCAAACACTCCTTCTAGCAGGCCCGCTTCCACAGTGGCAACACCCACCACCACAATTAAGCTCGATTGAAATCCCACCAGTGACCATCCCGTCAACTTCCACCACCACACCTCGGATGCTCCTCCACCAAGATTCTTGTGTTAGCGCAATCATTGGTGGCGGCAAAAACAACAACAATGGTGGTGGAGGTATGATAACTAGGAAAAGGGTTTTTGAGCAAAGTTGTGAAGCACATGACTATGATTATAATTCTACTCCCACCACCAACACCAAGAACCAAAAGGTTGTTCACCAATCACCACCATTGACCAACGTTTAGTGACAAGTAATTTGATTCCTCCAACCATAATTTAGCTACCAATATGTCCATTTTCCATCCTTTTCTTTAGGTTTGGAAAAGTTTACTAGGATGAAAGGGATGGCCGTCATGGTCCCTTTCCTCTTTTCCCTTTAGATTAATTGGTGTACATTAATTACTTTTTCCTTAGAACTTAAGTATCCTAACTATAATTAGCAAAAAAAGAGAGGGCACAATCAAACCCTTCGAGCCTCTATGTTTGATTGAGGGCTTTCCTTTTCCACTATTCCATCATTATTTTCGGTTAGACTGAAATTGATATTTTTGGTAATGTAATATGAAGTCAGAATTTAAGTCATCTCAAACGACATGAGACGTCTTATTTATATTTTACCCGCTTGTTTTGTTTTTCACTTTTGGTATTGTTTATTCTCCTTTCACATAACCAATGTGATTTTTGGCGAGGTTTTTTTTATCCTCCAGAAGGACGAGGAACTATTTTTATGAATGAAATATACGTTTGATTTACGTTAATTTTGTGATTGTGATTGTGATTTCTTTCAATAATATGTTGAATCTTATATTTATATGTTGCTAATCATTTTTGTGTATCATCAGAAAAAGAAAGGTGTATCATCAGAAAAAGAAAAAAATTATTTAAGTAGCAAATCCCAAAAGTTTCGTGGTTTTGTGTATCATCAGAAAAAGAAAAAAATTATTTATGTGAGCTTAATCATTTTTGTCGTGGAAAATTCTACTTTCACTTTTCATATTATAATATGAAAGGTGTGGATTGGGTAGTAGAGTTTTTGGTGGATGTGGGGCTCTACACCTGAGATAATTACATGTAGCAGTTGCATATCATTGCTCCTGCTTTTACGAATATTTGAATAATTTTCAAATAATAAATGTTATCTTTATCCTTGCATATGTAGTTTTAACAAAAGATAATTATTATATAGTTACCCATAACCGGAAAAACAATAGAATGCGTTATAAACAAACGTATCTAAAAAATAATCGTTCTACACTATCTAGTATAATTCACTCTTTAACATTTTTAAATTAAAAACAAAGTTTCTAGCTATATGAACAACAATTATAACATGCTTAGTGAAATTGGTAATATCTCATAAAATTTCTCAAACTTTTATTTAAAGGTATTTTAAGTATCTGGATATAAGTTAAATTGCTTTGTAGAAGATAACTTTTTTGTAGAATCTTGGCGTTTATTTAGAGTATCCATGATGTTTGGTGTGTGTCTGCCATTAAAATAGCATATTTAACCGACTCACTCATTAGCTTTAACTAATAACTATTACTTGCAATTCCTTATGATGTAATCTCACTTTTCACTCAACTAATTTTACGAATATAGGGAAGGGCATAAGGGTAAATAACTTGGAAAACCATATCAACGCATGCTTTGAACAGCCATTCAATTATTTAGATTATTGAAACTTTCTTATGATGAATTAGAAGTTATTTGTTTGAATTTCTTTATTTAATCGAGTAAATAGAATCTATACCATTTATAATGTGTCGGTCACGAGAGTTCAACTATGTAAGTGTAGAACATGATTTTTTTCAACGTTACAAACAAGAGTTTGTCAAAATGAACAAAAAGTATTTTATTTCAACTTTTTAATGATTTATGATATTTGGATGTTTGCAAATTTATTTGTTTGATTCACGGGAAGTCAATGGAAACACAAATTAATATCATTTTCAATATATTTGGATTTGGTGTTGCGTTCGTTCTTTGACTTTAGAGTAGTCAACTTCACACATACATAAGTTGATACCATGACTTGGTCTTTATCCTCTCCCTATGTTATAAACTATAAAACCATGTGTACGTCTAATTAATTTAATAGTGTTATTTATAATTAAATGGTATTTCAATTTTAAACAATCGCCATTTATTATATAATAAGATATTTGTAACACTTATTTGGACTATGATTTTGTCTTTGGAAACTATCTTTAAGATACTTAATTATTAGCCGAATGACAACTACAGAATAATATAACGTAGATCTTTAATCATAATAATCACTCTACTTCAGAGGTACTATACACATATAAATATATATTTAGCTGTGTTATTACTTCTGTGTATTGCAACTTAATTATCATATCATTTCATATTTTAAATATAAATATATGAATGTTTGGCAATTAAAACATGTTAACTTTGTCGTTTAGTCTTAGGGCTTGAATTAGGCAAGTGTTTGGCAATTAAAACATGTTAACTTTGTTGTTTATTGCCAAGAAGAAACCAAACATGGGCAAGTGTTTGGATGTAGAGCTGGAGATATTTATAAGTTGCTATGTAATCTTTTGGTCTTTGTGGATTGGAAACTACAAGGTTTTGCAACATTGTTTTGATTTGATAGGAATGGGGTTGCTAATAATAGCCAACTAAATATAGGGATGTATCACATACATAAAAATGATGGGGGTGTTAAGCATAAGTGAGGACAATGATATGGATTCGGATCAGGTGGCAATCGACCCGGGTGATCCGACAAGCTCGGCCTAATCTTATTTGCAACTGGTTTCGTTTTATCTAGGATTTAAATAAGGAATTATCTTCCATTAGAATTTGTGTTTAATTCAAAAGTTTCATGCCTTACTTTCTAGATAGGAGCTTATCGTTCAAAAAGTTTCATGCCTATCTTTTAGATGGGAGCATTATATAAAGAAATCTCGTGTATGAGATTAGTTAGTTTTTTTATTAATAAAAGGGAACTTACGGTTCTTTGCTTAAACCTTGATTCTCACGTTGCCGGAATTTGGTAACGGGTTTATTTTCCAGCGCTTCCGTATCAAGTGGTATCAGAGCACCATGGCAGAATTTCCGGGCAACCATCGTAGTAACCCCCGTCGATACGCCGCAGGAGGCAACGGCGATTATTACCATGACCACCGGGATGCAGAAATCGCCCGATTACAGCAAAGGATTAACGAACTCGAGCTACGTTACGAACCAAACGACGAAGAGCAAACAGAGTCCGATTACGATGCGCGTGACAACGACCGGTGGAACCCGTTCGGCGACGGGGGCACCTACCACCGTTCGATCCCGCCAACAAACCCACTCCGTTCTCTGGGCGTTCGTGTCGAAATTCCTGAGTTCGAAGGACGGGTTCAGCCGGATGATTTTATTGAATGGATTCATACAGTCGAACGGGTATTCGACCTACGTGACATTCCTGATAATTTGAAGGTCAAACTCGTGGCAACAAAGCTACGCAAACATGCGTCTTTATGGTGGGAGCACGTTCAAAAGAAGCGACTTCAAGATGGTAAACAGAAGGTGGAAACATGGGCTAAGATGAAAAAACTCCTCAAAGCCAAATTCCTTCCGGTCAACCATCGTCAAGATTCTTACATGGATTACCACAACTTCAAGCAACATACCTTACCCGTCGAAGACTTCATCATGGAATTTGAAAAGCTTCGAATGTGTTGCGGGATGGATGAGGATGAAGAACAAGTTATTGCACGTTTTCTAGGAGCCCTCAGGTCTGATATATCTGATATTGTTCAATTACAACCATATTGGACGTTTGATGATGTTTGCAGGTTAGCACATCGAGTGGAAAAACAACAAAAGGGCAAAGCAAAAATCACCCCGTCAAGACCACCTGCACCAACCAGAACCCCAACAGCCGCCCCCTTCCAAAACCGTCCGGGCCCAATCAAAGCCGACGGATCTGGATCCTCGGTTCCAACGACAGTCCTATCTGTACTGCGGTGTTACAAATGCCAGGGTATCGGCCACGTACGACGGGATTGCCCAAATAGGCAAGTCGTTGCCTTTGTCGATGACCCACTGCCCGTTTATGACACCGACGACGAGGCTGCCGAACCTGAAGACCCAGCAGAAACATTATATCCCGATCGGGGAGAAGCCCTCGTCACCCAAAGAACTCTTAATACAGCAGTAGCCAAATCTGATGACGACACAGCTTGGTTACGTAACAACATATTCCGAACTCAATGTACCTCCAAAGGAAAAGTTTGCACTATGATCATCGACGGGGGAAGCTGTGAAAACATGGTAGCAACATCAATGGTGGAAAAACTGGGCCTAGAAACACGAAACCACCCCGATCCATATCAACTCACGTGGCTAAAAAAAGGGAACCTTGTAAAAGTAACCCACCGATGCCTGGTGCAATTCTCGATCGGTAACAAATATATGGACGAGGTTTGGTGCGAAGTTATTCCAATGGATGCTTGCCACATTCTGCTAGGGAGACCGTGGCAATACGATAGGAGAGCTAAGCATGACGGATTCCGGAATACGTACACCTTTAAAAAGGATGGTGTTAATATTACACTCGCACCTTTGGATCCACGAGACTCGCAGACCGAGGCATTAATTGTGTCTCGCTCCGATTTTCTAGATTACTCCCGTACCACCGGCTCGACACTTTTTCTTGGCCTCCTCGTTGTCGAAGAAAACTCAATCATATCCAATACCCCGGCCGAAGTACACCCTTTGCTGATCGAATTCGATGATGTCTTCCCCGATGAGATACCCGCGGGTTTGCCTTTAATCCGGGAAATACAACATTGTATTGACTTCCTCCCCGGGGCTAGCATTCCGAACAAACCGACATATCGTATGAACCCGAAAGAGTTTGAAGAACTACAAAGACAAGTAACTGAACTCCTTGACAAAGGCCTCATTCGAGAAAGCATGAGCCCATGCGCCGTACCATCCCTCCTCGTACCAAAACAGAATGGTTCCTACCGCATGTGCATTGACAGTCGCACTGTCAACAAAATCACAATTAAATACCGTTTCCCGATACCTCGTTTCGAAGACTTATTGGATCAATTATACGGCGCCACTTTCAAAAATTGATCTCCTGAGTGGATATCACCAGATCCGGATGAGGCCCGGCGATGAATGGAAGACGGCGTTTAAAACACGGGATGGCCTGTATGAATGGATGGTAATGCCGTTTGGCCTCTCCAATGCACCGAGCACGTTTATGAGGCTCATGAATCACGTTTTTAAGCCATTTATCGGAAAGTGTGTTGTCGTTTATTTCGACGACATCCTGATCTTTAGCCGTGACACACAACAACACCTCCACCATCTTAAGACCATCTTCCAGGTTTTGAGGGACCAGAAGCTATTCGCAAACCGTACAAAGTGCCATTTTCTTACCAAGGAGGTTGTTTTTCTCGGGTATCTAGTATCAGGTCAAGGAATTCGAATGGATAATGCAAAGGTCTCGGCAATTACCTCCTGGCCCACACCGACATCCCTCCATGATGTGCGTAGTTTCCATGGTTTAGCTTCGTTTTACAGACGTTTCATCCGAAATTTCAGCACCATCGTGGGTCCCATAACTGATTGCTTAAAACGAGCTAAATTTCAATGGAATACGGCAGCTCAAACCGCTTTCGAGACACTCAAAAAAGAGGTAACACAAGCCCCCGTCTTGGCACTACCCAACTTCGATATGGTTTTCCAAGTCGAGTGCGACGCATCGGGCGTTGGTATTGGCGGCGTCCTCACACAACAAAACCGCCCCATCGCCTTCTTCAGTGAAAAACTTAATGATTATCGGCGGAAGTATAGCACGTACGATAAAGAGTTTTATGCAATAGTCAGAAGTCTTGAACATTGGCGCCATTACCTTCTTCCAAATGAGTTCATCCTTTATTCTGACCATCAAGCCTTGCGGTTTATTCATGGACAGGCAAAACTTAACCCGAGGCATGCTAAATGGGTGGAATTGTTGCAGGAATACTCTTTCGTAATCAAACACAAAGCCGGTCATGCCAACTCCGTGGCCGATGCGCTCAGTCGACGACCCTCACTCGTGACCACCATTCAGGCCGATGTCACCGGGTTCGACTCCATCCGCCATTTTTATCGCGACGATCCCGATTTCCAAGAGCCCTGGGAACTGTGTCAGGAGGGTCCGTTTAATGATTTCCAGCAGAAAGACGAGTATTTGTTTAAAGGCACCAAATTATGCGTACCGCATTCATCGTATCGTGATGCTATTATACTCGAATGCCACCAGGGTGCTTTAGCCGGGCATTTCGGACGCAACAAAACCATCACTCTAGTGCGCGAGCGATTTTATTGGCCTAAGCTCGATAAGGATGTCATGCGGATTCTAAAGCGCTGTCGTACGTGCCACATGGCAAAAACACATAGTACCAATCAAGGATTATACACGCCGTTGCCCGTTCCGTCAATACCGTAGGAAGATGTGAGCTTGGATTTTGTGTTGGGATTACCATGAACACAGAAACAAAAGGACTCAATAATGGTTGTGGTGGACCGCTTCTCCAAGATGTCTCATTTTATTCCCTGTTCAAAATCCTTCGATGCGTCTCAAGTGGCTAGGCTTTACTTCGCGAAGATCGTTCGCCTACATGGCATACCCAAAACTCTTACTTCTGATCGGGATGTAAAGTTTGTCAGTCATTTTTGGGGCACCTTGTGGAAACGTTTGGGTTCACGGTTACAATTCAGTAGTTCCTACCATCCCCAAACGGACGGACAGACAGAGGTCACAAATCGAAGCCTTGGCAATTTACTTCGTAGCTTGGTCGGAAAGAATATAAAGCAGTGGGACGCGGCTTTGCCACAAGCCGAGTTTGCATATAATCGGTCGACTCATGGGTCGACGGGTTTTTCACCGTTCTTTGTTGTTTATGGTCGTAACCCGTTCACTCCGGTTGACTTAGCTCCCTCCAATGATTCAGGCTATTACTGTGCTGAAGGAGCTGAGAGGGCTGAACAAATTAAAGATATTCATAGGCAAGTACGTGATCAGATTGTTAAACATAATTTACAGTACTAGACGCGGGTTAACAAACATCACAAGAAGATGGTATTTCAGGAAGGTGATTTGGTTTGGATACACTTACGTAAAGAGCGTTTTCCGTCCGGTCGTTATGGAAAACTACACCCGCGAGCTGATGGACCATTTCGTGTTCTCAAGCGGATTAACGACAATGCTTACAAGATTGACCTTCCAGGCCATTATCGTGTGTCCGCTACATTCAATGTAGCTGATTTAGCTCCCTATGATGGCGAGAATGGTGTGGATTCGGACGGTGACTCGAGGACGAGTCCCTTTCAAGAGGGGGAGAATGATATGGATTCGGATCAGGTGGCGATCGACCCGGGTGATCCGACAAGCTCGGCCTAATCTTATTTGCAACTGGTTTCGTTTTATCTAGGATTTAAATAAGGAATTATCTTCCATTAGAATTTGTGTTTAATTCAAAAGTTTCATGCCTATCTTTCTAGATAGGAGCTTATCGTTCAAAAAGTTGCATGCCTATCTTTTAGATGGGAGCATTATATAAAGAAATCTCGTGTATGGGATTAGTTAGTTTTTTTATTAATAAAAGGGAACTTACGGTTCTTTGCTTAAACCTTGATTCTCACGTTGCCGGAATTTGGTAACGGGTTTATTTTCCAGCGCTTCCGTATCAATTTTCCTATGCCAATGTCATCACGGGGAATAGAGATGAACATGAAGTTAATAAGGGTACAGAAAGATTATCCCGATAACGTTCTTATTGAACTTGAAGTTGGGGATCAATTAGTTGAAGAAAAAAAGCACTCTTGTACCATTTGTTAGGAATGTTAAGGACATCTTGACTATTCCTAATCTTCTGTCAATGTGCAAGAACGAAGGCTTTTTTGTGTGGAGTTCAAGTATCTTGGTGGCCTTTGGGCTAGGTTTGTTAGATTTTAGGGTAGAAATAGAATATGTGATCACTGGATTCTTCAAGGATCGTGTTGGTTCGCTTTCCGAATCGATATTTCTCTGATATGCATGGGTTACGAGAAATCCGATCTTGGATAATCCTTAAAGGAACAATCAAGATTCTAGGCACAGGAAATTGATCAAAACGAGAGAGAATTAGTTGTTTGTCAATTTCATCTGTCTAAAAAAAATCGAGTTGTTTTCTCTGATAACTCCTGATTTGAATAAGGCAGTTATAAAACAGAAAACCATACATAATTACACCCGCCAAGGGGTGCTACCCTTTGGAACCCGCAAAGGGGCGCGACCCCCTTGACCCCCGCTCTTTTGGTCGCACCAGGATCAATCTAGATTAATACAAGTGTGCGTTCCGCACCACTGACCTTGTATTAAAACTAAAATATCATCACATTTGAAACATGTATAAATCTCATTACATAAAATGAAACCGGTGACACTAAAATCATCAACAATCCTCCCCCATTTTAATGTAACCATGGACTTACACAAAAAAGAATTTAAACACACCAAAACTTGCACATAAATGAAAATATCGATTCGATTGAATTTCATATTAGTATTTTACATATTTCAAATATTTTGAATTTTCATATGAATTGCATATTTTATTATATGAATTCGTATGTTTGTATGTATAATTGTTAACTCAAATAAATTATCGTCAATATTAGGCTTTATAGGTTGATTAACGCATATGATTTATCGTTTTATTTTGAATTTATAAAATTAGTTTTGTATGTTTTGAATTAGTTTGAATTTATTTTAATTATGACTAGACTTCATAAATAGTCATTGTGGTTTCACAGAATATCAACTTTTGTCCCTAACTTTCAAAAACCTCAAGGATATGTGGTTTGAAAACTTTTATAGACAGTCCGTCACTTTTTAGCCGTTTACTCATATCACGTGCTTTTCATGTGAGGGTAAATGTGTAATTTCCTTTAGGACTTTTCCTATACGCAGGTTATTTCACTCCTTTGAATCGAAACTTGTGTCGTCATATGTTTGCACGCCGCTACCTTCAACAACCAAAACGCATCAAGAAATGGTAGTATGTCGATGTGGAAGTCCAGCAATCAAGATGACATCGTGGACTGATCTTAACCCGGGTAGGTAGGTTTGGAGTTGTTCAAGGTTTGGTAAGAAATGTGGGTTCCTAGGATGGGCAGACCCTCCGATGTATCCTAGGGTTGTTATCGTGATCTCAGGTTTGCTTAGAGCAACGAACCGGTTAGAAGATGAAGTTGTTCTTAATATGTTCTTGGGTTTTTTTTTTAGGTTACTAATGCATTCAGTAATGTTGTAGTGTGTATGAATAATTGTCTGGGGGTAATCTAGTTTTAGCATGGAGAGGTTTTTGGTGTGCATGATTAGGTGTGTGGAGGTAATCTTGTTTATGCATGTGATTTTTGGTGTTTATGAATTTGTTTTTGGGGGTAATCTTGTTTTATGTAAAGTATTAACATGTACGTTTCTATAAATGCAAAGGTTATTGTCATTTAATAATTTGTTAACCAACTACTTATTTGTTTTGCAATTCCTTATATTTGATACCAAACAATTGCTAAAGACAAAAGTAAACAAACATTAAGTGAAACCACAGGACCATATATGAAGTTGTCTCTAATTATTTATGTAAATATAATTTAAGGATAATAGAGATGATCATTTCTTGTGTTTATAAACATAGGAGATGAAAGATATAGACTCACCACCCTAAAAGAGGAAAAGTTATTTCTAATCAATCATAAGTGTTTATTCACTTCCAACATTATCTAATTATTATTTCTGTACCAAGGCTAAATGAGTAAAGAGTCCTATTCATGGTCGTTGTCCTTATGTACAATTCACTGTGGTCCAACGTGTGTTTTACAAGAAGCTATACGTGTTTTTTTACAAGGTATAACGATCATCGCGTATATTTTTTGATCTTTGAAATCACGAATTATAAAGAAAGCTTGATAAAGATGAAAGCCTACTAGTGTTACCATAAATAATAATAAATGATGGTTGTTTTAAAATATAGTACCAAACCTTCTGAGATAGCAATATTACAACATCCCCATTCCCCACATGTCTAACAACTTTACTTGCCTAAAACAAACAAGCAAGGGTAAAAATGTCAATAAACCACAAATTAACACAAACTTCATTAAGCTGTATAGAAAATACGTAAACATAAAAAATTTATAAAATTACATTCTACTAAAATTATTACCAAATATTAACCATACGAATGATGCCTGTGTCGGTCCTTCTCCCTTGAAGAGTATGAAGACCCATGGTAGTCCCGATCTGAACCAACAAAAGGGCATAATCGTAATTTTACACCTATTGGTAACAACGAAATTGAAAGAAAGTTTAAGAGAATTCCAGTCATGTACCTCGCGAAGAATGATGCTTCGGTTTTTCACCATGCCCTGCATATTAACAATTAAAATACACAACAAATCAAACTTTTTTAAAAGAGCAGATATCAAAATAAGAAAAACCAAAAACTAACCTCTGTCCTTTGACCGGTGACTTCTATCTTTGACTTTTTCTCTATCCCGTTCAACATCATCCTGCTCTCTTTCCCTATCGGAATCCCTCCCTCGTTCTCGTTCCCGTTCCCGTTCACGACCTTTGTGTCTTTCCCTTTCCCGTTCCCGTTCCCGTTCTTTATCCCTCGACCGTTCACCGCTCTGTACTTCTTTACTTTTCGAAACCGATTCCACTTTTAAATCCGCAACACTCTGACTCTCATCATCGCTCTTCATCACCTCCTTCACTTTCCCAATCGCGTGTTTCGTCACCGCGTCTTTTAAATCCGTAGCCGGTGACACCTTCGTTGCACTTGCATCATCGATCATCTGAGTCCCGTCCTACAACACAAGATGCCAATTCAAATGATATGAAACGACGTAGTTTTGATTTTTTTTATTATTATTATTTTTTTTAAATTCGCACCTTGGGAGGGGGTTGGGAGGGTGAATCCCAAGACCGATTAGAGACCGTAAAGGAACCGGATTCTTTGCATACGGGGATGTATTGTGCTTTGGGAAGAGTGTATAAATGAGCTAAAACTCTACAGACTTCATCGATACCGGATTTGTCGGCATCGAAGGCTTTCCACCATGGCGGGTTTTCGGGCAGGGGGACGTGGAATCTTCGGGCAGCGGCGTATACGACACCGCATGCGACAACTGCGCTTTTGAACCGAACGCATAATGTTGTCCGCAAGCTGTTAATTAAAAAAGGGATATATTCAGGAAAGTCCTTATATTTTGACCCTATATTCGATTAAACCCTAATTGTTATCTTTTATTCAATTAAGCCCTAATTGTTATCTTTTATTCAATTAAAGCCTAATTGTTATCTTTTATTCAATTAAGCCCAACATTTTGTTAAATGTTGGCAATTTTGGATATATATAAAAAGGAAATATTCATGAAAGTCCTTACATTTTGACCATTTTAACAATTTAGAGTTGAATTTTCGGTTTTTATTCAATTAAGTCCTTACATTTTGACCTTTACATTTTAACCATATACATTATCAATTGTAAAACTATAAAAACGGCATAACCAGCTACTATCCAAAATTGTAAACATTTAACAAAATGTTGGGCTTAATTGAATAAAAAATAACAATTAGGGCTTAATCGAATATATGGTCAAAATGTAAGGACTTTTCTGAATATATCCCATGAAAAAAAATAGAGTTAATGAAACACACGAACGTAATAGAAAATATTGGTTATACATAGTTGTCATAAAAAGTGACCAATTTTCATACCTATCATTAGCAAGATTCCAAGCTTCTTGTCTTAATTCGGGGGGTGTTTCGAGGGTAGCAAGGTAATTTGATATGAATTTATGAGGATGTTCAACATGGCAAATGAACGCCATCTCTTTTAGTAAATGTCGTTCGGATCTTATTAAATCCATCTTCAATTCTGTATATTTCTGTACATGTGCAATAAATACCACTTTTTAGGCTATGTTTGACTAACTAGCTGCTAGCTGATAGCTGATAAACTAGATGGTAGCTGATAAAAAATGGCGTTTGGTAAATCCTAGCTGATAAGCTAGCTGGGAAATTAAAATGTCATAAAAGGGTATGTAAAAAAATAAGTTTTTTTTAATTATTAAGGGTATATTTGGAAAATTTTAAAAATGCCCTTAAAAAAGCTAACTTATAAGCTACTTTTTGGCGTGCCAAACATGAAAACCTAAAAAACTCGAAAAATAAGTTAGTTTATCAGCTAGTAGTGGCGCGCCAAACACAGCCTTAGATGGAAAATAAACCATCTTTCACCAGTTGCAAAAAGGTAATAAAATTATAAAATTATAAAACTATAAAATTAAATACCTTTGAAAAGGCATCTAAATGTTCGATAGGTAAATTCTCCCTTCTACATTCCATTCTATGAAAAACATTGAGAACATGTCTTGCTCTTCTAGGATTTTCCTCTAGTTTTGAAGCAAGCCACACACAGCTAGCAGCAATTCTCTGTTACCAAAAACATAATTTTTAGAAAATAAAATTTTGAAAAAGAAATATTTATTAACACTAAAAATGTAAAACAAACCTTCACGTTGAAACGAACAAATGACTTCTTGCAATAGAATCGATGGAATAGAACTTGACCTGTGGCCATTACTTGTTGTGGTCTGTGTGGTATAAAGTTAAAGAATTCTATAATCATACATTTTTTGATACAATTGTATAAAAAAAAGGAAATGTATTTGATTGTGAAAAGGATACAACTTGAGTAAAATGCCACTTTCTTGAATAAGATCGCATCCATATATTCTAAGTGTTGTTTCAGTGGCTTCATCTATTCCATCTTTTCTAGAAGGTGTGTTTTCAAGTTGTTCATCTGTTAGGTAGAATGTATCTATAGCTGTGTAAATCATGGTTGATAGGGACTACACTGTTACAAAGAAAAAAACAGTGTTCAATATTAGTAGCATTAACAAAATAGAGACATGTTGGTTTCATAAAATAACAAGAAATATTTGAAGGACAAATGCAAACAACTATGCCAAATTTTATGATTCAAAATGATGAATGTTAGTTTGTTACAATCTTTGAAGTCCTATTAATAGTACTAAAATCATCTAGCATTTCATACAATAACAAGATCAACATTTAGCTTGTTTCAGAAGCTAGCATACAAATGAAGTTATTGTTCTTATGAAGGATGTATGACCTTAAGTGAAGTTAGCTTCTCAAAAATTTGAATCCTTCAACAAAATTTCACTTTTAAAATCTCCAGGTTAACAAAGCTTAACGATTAAATTTTGATTTTTTTAAAAGGCGCTAACAAAATGTTTAAGTAGAAAACTAACGATTAACAATGAACAGATCGAATTTCAGCAAACCCTAACTTGAACTAGAATTCACCCAATTAACAAACCCTAATAATTAACGAATCGCATAAAACAATTAATAATAAACAATTATATAACTAATTATTGACAACTGAAAAACAAAAGTTGATAATATATTTCACAAATTACAAAATCGCAGAAATACCTCAAATTCAAATCCCTTTACCGGCAAAGCGGCAGGCAGACTGGCGAAGGTGGTGCAAGGCGATAGCAGGGGGTGAGGCCGACCACGACGGCAGTAGGGGCGGAGGGTAGACGGCGACGCGCAGAGGCCCGAGAGTGAGGACAGAAAGAGGGCTATGGTGGTGAACGCTTGCGACGATATATTTCAGCGGGGGTCCGTAGGGGTGGAGCCCGTTAAGACACTAGATAATACTCGTCACAAACTTATAGTTATACTTATGTTAAAATCGATATGGAAGCAAAAAATTCAGTTTATATTCTAAGACCAATTCATTTTGTTTTGGATTTTTCATTCAATAAGAATGGTTTTTGATCTATTTTGTTTTTCTTTCATTTCCATTGCATAAAACAATAAAAAAAATAACAATTAGGTATATGGGTTTAGTAACATAAATAACCATTTAAAGACTAAAAACATATACCCAACAATGCACTAACTAAATGTAAAAAATAGAGATATATATGTTATAAAAACAAGTTGTAAGACAGGATACAAGATGCATAGTTGGTAAAAAGACCTAACATATAAATTAAATCTGAACTCAACCCAATAATTAACGGGTTGGTTTGAGATTTTCAGTTCATTTAACTAAATGAGTCAACATATTAAATTCGTTTAATGAAATGGATTGTGTTAGGATTGAAATTTACAACTCAAATTTAACATGTAATCTATTTAAGAATTATATTTATATTTATTTTATATCTTATTATATATTATCTAATAATTAATATTTTATGTATTGTACTTGCAATACATAGACATATTAGGCACTGTACTTGCAATACATAAACATATTAGGCATTGAAAGTCTTCAAAAACATGTAAGTACAATGCATAAAGAGATTAAATAGCTAATTTATTCCTTCTATTTTATTACAAATGCTTCATGCAACTTATCCTATTGAGGAACTTATAGCGATGGTTCATATAAGACATTGACCATTTGCATTCAATGATCCATCCTTAAGAATATTGGTTTGGTTACATTCATTGTTAGAGTATATCGGTCTGATTCTCATTGATACCATATTTTTTATTTTTTATGAAATTTAAATGGTTCCCATTTCAATATGTTTATTAAACAAGTTGGGTTGACAAAAAAAAACGCGTCAACATGATTAAGCCAAACATGTTGGGTTGGGTTAGGTTGGGAATTCTCAACCTTTCTACTTAAACATGTTGTAAGGTTGAGATTTTCAACATGTTTACTTAAATATGCCAACCTAAAAATAATCCAACTTGACCATTTTCACCACTAACATGATAAGCCAGTGGGTAAGCAAAGATGAGATATGAGAAATCACTAATGGCCTTAAAATTTCTCAGGCCAAAATAAAACAGAATACAGAATACATCAATAGTATATATCGGTTGCTTCGAGCATCTTCAACCCCACCTCAAATGCCTTTTTCTACTCTATATATCTCCAACCCACTCCATATTTGACTTCATTTTGGATTAAATGAATAGTATAATCAAAATATAGAGTTATATTATTCATTTGCACCAAAATGGAGTTGAACTTTCACCTTTCAAATATGGTCTCTCTTTTAATATTCATATGTTTTTAGTTTATTTTAAATTACTAGTTATAACGTAAATATAATAACTAATATTTGTAATACACATTATATATTAAATGATATTAATTAATCGTAAAAATAAGTTTTAATATTTACCTTTTAAATTCATATAGAATGTTTAATGATTAAAAAAATTAATATATGGTACTATATTTTGTAAAAGCTTATGATTGAAGAATATCTTACAATACAAATATTCTAATAAAACATGCAGTTACGTCATATTACAATAATAACTAACAAAAAACTAACAATAGATAATGTTATTAATCTAATAATCATGCAAATGAGATTCAGTTCCCTCCAAGGTTACTAGAATATTATTCAAATGATGAAGACATATGAGGAATTTGTTAATATTATGTTTAGCCATTTTTACTAAAATATGTGCTTGTTTAGCCAAAACATAAGCTCGAATGTTTGGATCCACTATTGAGTTCAGACCGTGATGCAACATCTTGCTTTAGGGTTTAACCTCTTTCAAAACATAATTTTTACTTTGATTATCCAAGATTTTTGCCTTTAAGTAAATGATTTTTTAACTATTTTATATTTTTTATTCACTTCATCAATGGTGATGATTGTTGATGCTATCTATAACATCCCAATTCATACACCATTGAATATACATGATTTAATAGCAGATAAACAGAGTTGTATTCCAATTTCATTTATCAAAATACATAGTTTTGTGTATTGTTGGATGTAACAATATATATACAAGAGTCATGGAAAGCAATACAAGTATATAAAATGTTATACAATAGTTTATCAACTATTTAGCTTCCATGTCTTTAAGTCACTAGAAGGTATTCTAGTATGAAAGTTCAATCAACTTTCTTATTACTCCTTGCCAACAATTTCATGAATACATGTCATAAAACACACACATAAGATAGGTAAGACAATTGTCTTATGAGTATATAAAACAAATATCATCGTTTATATTGTCAATTGATATGGGAAGTACATTCCCTATTTGTATCACACATGTATTCAATTGCCATTTGGGTTGGGACGAACCCTTCCCATTATGGTCTTTACAAGGGAAGTATCATTCCAAAATCCAGAAGAGGTCGGACCTTGTCATGGATATGATAATGGATGTCACAATCCTCACGATAGTCATTATAATGGGAGTTTCATTCCCAATTCCATCAAGGTCGAACATATATATGAAGAAATCCTAATTTTGTTGATGACCAGGCAAAAGTTATAGATGATGTGACAGTATCCCTTGATGACTAGGCAAAGGTTTATCGGGATACTTCTTCAAAAATCTGATAATGGCTTTTATACAAAAATGGACTTTATCCCCCCTAGAAGGCCAAAAAATAACATGAAACCAACAAGTAGTAGTTGGTTGGACTACGATAATTATTTCCCAAATAAAAACCAATTCTTTATTAAACCGACTGGTTCCTTTGAACCTGGTTTTTTTAACCAAATGTTTTTTTGTGAGTGACTTAGTCTTATATTGTACCGAGTTGGTCCGATTTGTTTCAACTTTTGACTGAGTTATTTCTATTTAGTCGTATTTTGGATCAAGTTGGACCCTTTTTTAAACAAATTTGAAAGGTTTCCGAGTTTTTTGGCCAATTTGATTAAACTAGCCTCGCTAGAAGGCCGAGTCCGAGTAACTCGTCGAATACTCAGCCGAGTTGTCTAAGTTTACAACACTAGTATTACCTGAAAATCAAATAACCCGATCCAAAGCATCTAGACAACTATTTGGTTCGAGTGAATTATTCGATTTCGGTTTTCTACGACCCCTCCATTTTTTGGTAAACAGAATGGTGTGGCGGCTAGGAGAGTAATTACTCTTTGCACCAAATATTATATCGTTTTCCTTATTTTGTTCCAAAAAATAATATAATGGGAACATCATATGGTCACCTGCAAGATGAATTTGCATTCAAATATTCTTGGTCCTTGTTTTTGTTACTTTTTCTTATTCAATGAAATTCTAGTCCACTATGCTAACTTTTTTCAAATTAGACAAGAATCTATCAAATAGCATAACCAAAACCATATTCATCATGCATCTATATATCTATATAAGTAAATATAAAAACAAATACACCTGATGGATATGAAAGGCAAATAACATAGTCCACTATGCTAACTTTTTAAGACTGTATTTCAAGTTTATTTAAAGTTTTGGATAATAAATGATATGCATATAAGTAATTGAAAACATTGTATTGTATTTAAAGAGTACAAAGTTTTAGTATAAATGTAAGTACAAAGTTTTAGTATAAAAACCTCAAAACCCTCACACCAATAATCATCCCTATAGTTACATGTTTTGTTATATTAAGCCATCAATTTATAAAATTTAACTCAAAAAAACAAAATTGCTACATAAGACGTCCCACATAATGAGCTCGCGGATATTGTTTTTTTAATTGTGGCCATTGCACAAATAACTGATCCGCCATGTGTAATTTATAAAGAAGTAAACCACTGAGTGATAGTCTTTTAACTCTTGCAATACTCTCAACATAAAAAATATTCGACCATCTAATTCCCAAAACCTGAAAAAGTCAACAAATTAATAATACAATGTTTGACTTTGTATAGTTTAAGAAATTGTTTAACTGCTTGTCAAATATCCAATGTACAAAATCTTGGGAGACCAAAACTAATATCGTTGGTTTTGTAAATGTTGAAAAGGGCATTGTGGTCATTTTAGCTTTATAATTTCGTAAAAATAAAATGATGAAATTTTAGGGTTTGAAGAATACAAACCTTGAAAATAAACGCGACTGCACATATGGGAATACAAGTACCAGGACCGTTGCATAGAATCTGCATAGAGAATATAGAAGATTAAATGCAAGAAATAGTGGTGTTTAACTTATTAAGTAAAAAAAATAAACAAATATAAAGACAAAAAGATAATGAGATATAATATTAGTTGAAGTGAAGTAAAATAAAAATAGTACCACTTGAGGTCTTATTTTGAACATGAGCCACAAAGCATGACATAAAGCAAACAATGTAGTCCCAATTGAAGTAATATACGATTGTCCCACTTCACGGCTTCGATATATCTGCATAAATTTGGACGAATTTGCCCCTTGCAAACTTGTCTGCACAATTAGAGACATCTGACATGACATGACATGACATGACATGACATGACATGACATGACATGACAGAACAGATTATACTACACATAGATACCTCATTAGATTCTTTGCATAAAAATTTATCATTATTGTAAAATAAGTCATATCAACTAATATATGAAATTTATTTCTTATTAATATACCTTATCGTTCAAATTGTTTTCAAAAACACGCGCCTTTTGAAGACTCATGTTATCGGTTGCTGCAGCAATGTAGAATCTTGGAGAAAATCGATCGGGTTGCATAACGGATAACAAATTTATCATTTCTGCTGTGTGTCCCCCTACATCAAAACCAAGAAATATGATTAAATTCGAGCTTGAAAAGTAGTCAAATTGAATATTTCTTTTTTGTGTAGGAATAAGAAAGGAAATACGGTTGGAATTTGGAAACAAACCTGAACCCAAAACAACAAGGGTGCTCAAATGCTTTTGAGAATTGTTATGGATCGGTTTATTGCTTTGAGATATTACATATAGAATCCGGAGTAATAGTAGTGTGGTAGTAATAACAACAATCAGAACAATTGAGATGACCTCCACCATTAAATCACTGAAATCAGAAAAATCAAAAATGTAAACTAATATCATGTTTGATTAAGCCTCTGAATAGCTATGTTGAACGATGAAAAATTACCATTGTATCCTTTTATTTAAAACAATAATATACACCAACAAAAAATCAAAAACTTTAAGAATTTCATCCTACATGTTATTAAACTCAAAAACTATAGAAAAATTATACATATGATAATCAAAAATTATTTACACAAATTAACACCTAAATTGAACTGCAGCTTTCGGTCTGGAATTTAATCCAGTTCTGCGCAAATGGAAGTGCAGCTTTCAGTCGACAACCATTTTGCACAAAAACCACCACAGTTTTCGATCAAACTACATTCCTTTTCCTCTTATAAACATACACCAACAAACTAGGAAACAACTTCTGCTATCCAAGCACCATTCCTCTTTCGTTCTGCTACTCAATTTCATTATTTTTTTCCTTTTCTTGTTCGTTTGATGACACAACTAAGGAATTCTGATTCAGCCTTATAGGGTTTACTCGAGAAGAATTAGAACCAAAAACAAGAAGGGGAATCGAAATGGGGAGAGGAAGAGTGCAATTGAAGCGGATCTAGAACAAAATAAGTAGGCAAGTCACCTTCTCAAAGCATTAAAAATCCTTACCCTGTCAGAGCAGCACCGTGAGAAGCAGAGGAGAGTGAGCAACAGCGGAGGTGAGCAGGCGGCAGGGCGGATGCAGCCGGCGATCCCTAGGCGGCGGAAGCAACGGAGGTGAGCAGCAGAAGTGCCGATAGGCAGACAGATGGCGTTCAGGGCGGTGGTCGTGAGCAGCAGCGCCGCCGGCAGCTGGAGGTGGCAGTGGTATTGCCGGCGTGAATTTTCTGAGATGGGGGAGGAGGGATCGCTGAAGAGAAAAAAGAAAGCAGTTTACGGGAAGAGAAAAAGATGGAAGGGATATTAAGGTAAAGGTCGTAGTCGTAGTCTCGTACGAGAACTGATAACCCTAGTAAATCGATAAATCATTATGATGCACTTGACAGACAAAAATTCTTAAATAATATAAACTGCTTGATGCAGTTTTATGGTGAATACAACTAGAATTGCCTGATGCTGTTAAAGATGGCAAGAAGAAAGATACAGAAATTCATAGATTCATAAACAAATCCCTAAATTCCGACTTGTTAACAACACTTTACCTGCTGATTAACGATTGCAAGAAGGAAGACGGCGAGGGGCGGCAAAAAGGTCGACGGCGAGGGGCAGAAAGGATGAAGACAAGATGATCGTGTTTCACTGATGTATTGCCGAAGATGCTTCAATTGTACGATGATTCTTTCTGCGATTTAGAAGGTAAGGGTAGTATGGTCCATTAGGGTTTTCTTTCTAACTTTAATTGAAATATATAAACGATTATAAAACATTAAAAATTGTAAAAACTAAAAACAAAAAGAAGGGATTTTGATGTATTTAAAATTTTAAAAACTTAAAAAGGATAAATATGATATTTTGAAATTAATTTGATTTTTAATTAAGGTGTAACCAACTAATTTTAATTATTTTCATTTATATTTGACGTGGCAGATTTATTGAAACAGTTTTATTATTGGGTTATTGTTACTGTAGCACATTCAACTTTTGAATTTTACTCGATTTAGTCCTTAAACTTTTTTTTTGCGTAATTAGTCCTTAAACTATTAAATAATGTGTAAATTATACCATTGACTTCCAATTTAGAAGGTTTCACCGGTTAATTGGCTGATGTGGCAAGACACGTAGTTTAGGTATAACTTTATTCATATTTAAAAATCCACGTAGATTAGGTTTTATAAAAAAATGGAAGACTGATTGTTTTAATCGGTTTTATCAGAGGGTACCCTTTATCAGACTTACGAACTAGAAAAGCATCGAAGGAAAAACTAGGGTTTAAGCAAATCGATCAGTGTTACGATCAATCGGAACGAGCAGAAGCTGAAGAAATGTCGAACTCCAACCCTGAGCCTCAGGGAATGTATTGCATTGTGGAGCTCAACTATCAAGGGGTGTTTGTACGATGTCCTTTCTCTTATGATGGTATAAGTTACACTTTTACAGAACATGATTTTTCTAATATGACATATGCCGAGTGTGTTACTTTCTTGGAAAAGTTCATGCATGAAGATTGCAAGAAACTTTACTACTGTGAGCCCGACTTACCCCTTCATAAAGGTCTTCGACGAATTGCAGATGATATTGATTACTCAGCATTTATTTTTTATGCTTACGGTACGGATGGGAAAATATGTATGTATGTGGATCGTGTTGGTGATGAGTTAGAAGATTTCTGTGATTCTGAGAAGGAGGGGGAAGAAGAACATGATTCTTGTATCATGGGTGGGGAAAATGAAGATGATATAGGCAATCTTAGGGATGTTGCCTTGGATTATACTGACGAACTAATTAAAATGAATAGAACTTCAAGTGATGTGTTTCTTAGTAAACTGTGTACTCAGGAGGAGAAGGAGGACAACAATATTGGTGAAGATGATGAGGGGGAAAGTGGAGCAACAATCCAAGAGCATGCCATTTTTAATGAATCTTTACACTGGAAAAAGCATAAACCCATACTTGGTATGAGATTTAAGAACCCAGCTCAAGTTAAATCGATGTTGTGCAATTATACTGTTGCCAATGGGTACCAACTATGGTTTGAAAAAAATGATAGTAATAGGCTTTTGGTCAGGTGTTGTAGGGGTGAATGCACATTCAGGTTATGGGCCTCCTGGATGAGTGAAGAGGAAACTTTCCAGATAAAGTCTTTGAAGCCAGATCACAATTGTGCAAGAAATTTTAAGTTAGGGTCATTAGTAACATATGCATGGATAGGGAGTCACTACACCAAGGAGATTATACATAGGCAGAAGATGAGTGTTAGAAAATTGAGACATGAAGTTACCAAGAAATTTGGTATTGATGTTAGTCTTGGACAATGCAGAAGAGCCAAAGCATATGCACTGCAACTTATAGAAGGAAATCTTGTTGAACACTATGCGAAGCTATGGTCATATGGTGAAGAGATAAAAAGATCAAATCCGGGGTCTAATGTGAAGCTTAATGTCAACTGCATGCCAGATGGGAAGAACTACTTCAGTAAGTTCTATGTTTGTTTTGATGAATTGAAGAAGGGATGGATAGAAGGTTGTAGAATAATGATTGGTCTTGATGGTTGTTTTTTAAAAGGTATCTGTAAAGGAGAATTGTTAAGTGCTGTGGGGAGGGATGTTAATAACCAATTGTTCCCTATTGCATGGGCAGTTGTAAATGTGGAGAACAAATAAAATTGGAAATGGTTTTTGGACAATCTAATTGATGATCTTGATTTACGTTTAGGAAATAACCTTGCCTTAATTTCAGATCAACACAAGGTATACATGCATGTTTATTGTTAATTTTTCTTTGTAATATTATATATACTTTCTAATATTTTATCTTTTTAGGGTTTAATTGAGGCAGTTAAAGAGATGTTTCCATATGCAGAGCATAGACAATGTGCTAGGCATATCTGTGCAAACCTGAAGAAGAGATACAGTGGAGCACATTATGAAACCTTGTTTTGGAGAGCTGCCAAATCCTCCACTGAACCTGCCTTTAAGGCTGTAATGAAAGAACTTCATTTGTTGAACCCAAATGCACATAAGTACCTTATGGATAGAGATCCAAAGACATGGTGTAAAGCATATTTCCAACCAGGTAGATGTTGTGATGCAATTGAGAATGGGATGTCTGAGAGTTTCAATGCTATACTAGTGGAAGCTAGGAAGAAGCTAATAATCACAATGTTAGAGGAGATAAGGCTGTACATGATGGATAGGCTATACAACTTGAAGCTTAAGGGACATGTATGGGGTAATCAGGTATGCCCAGCCATAAGGGACAAGCTTAATGAACTTAAAATTCATCAGAGGCACTTGCATGTTTTACCAAGTGGATTAAACCAGTTTGAGGTTAGAGGTACATCTGATGCATTTGAGGTTGATCTTGAAAGGAAAACATGTTCATGCAGAATTTGGCAACTAAATGGATATGGGTGTGTGCATTCTGTAGCTTGTATTTGTTTCCTTAATAGGGATGTGGAAGCTTATGTAAACAAAATGTTTACAAGCATGACATATATGAAATCGTACAACTATAGAATTAAAGGGATGAATGTAAGTACCATGTGGCCTGAGACAACATATATACCACCTTTGCCACCTGTTGCAAGAAGGATGCCTGGAAGACCAACAACTAAACGTAAGAGAGATGCTACAGAAGACAAAAGTAGGAACACTGTGTCTAAGGTGGGAAAAAAATTGAAATGCAGTATTTGTAAGGATGTGGGACATAACAAAGCAAGTTGTTCCAAGGGTGGCAGGCCAGAAAAACTTCCCATAAGAAAGGTTAAGAAAAGACAGGGTGTAGAAGTTCAGGTTGAAAATGCAGAAGGGCATGTTGAGAATCATGAAGGGCCTGTGGAGAATCAACAAGGGCCTATGGAGAATCAAGAAGTGCCTTTGGACAATAATGAAGGGCATGTTCAGAATCATGAAGGGGTTGTTCAAGCTAATGTAAGTATATGTACCTTAAACTAAATTATGAATAATAATGGGTATATTATGTAATATGTTCTTCCTTTCAGGTTATTGGGAATGAAGGAGTTGTTCTTGGTGGGAATGGAGGGGATAATCTTCAACTAGATGTTGATCAGCTGTTTGATGAGATGGACCTTACTCCTACATGCATGCAAGCACCTAGTTATGAGGAGGAACAGATGAACCAAAGTGATGGGCAAATGGATGTGGAGGTGCATGCATTAACCCCTATTAGAGTAATTTTGGAGAAGATAAGTCGCAGGAAATCGGAGAGGATTGTAAAGAAGAAATTGAGTACTGTTGTTGGTGGGCCTGATGCACCAGGGAATTCAAACGAAAAGGCATTAAACCTAGATTAGGTTTGCATGTACCAAACTTGAAGTACTTTTTGGTTTATGTTAGTTTGTATGTTAGAGTACTTATGTTACTTGACTTTATGCATTACATATGTATGGTTTGCATGTACCAAACTTGAAGCCTTTTTGGCAACTTTTGAGATGTAATATAAGCTATTCAGGTTTGCATGCAGGAAAATGACTCATATGGTTCCTTTTGTTAGTTTTTTAATGGTTAAATATGATTTAAATGTGGACCACAATGACCTTTAAAAGTATAAGGACCAGAATGCTTAAATACCATGTGGTCACATGGTTAAATATGATTTACATGTGGACCACTTTAACATATACACTAGCTACTGCATGTGGTCACATGGGGTCCATTAGAATGTGCATGAATGGACAATGACAACACTTTAATAACCCTTCTATAAAGACACACGAATGGAAACATGTGGGACAAGGACAACATGTGGGACAAGGCAATAACCCTTCTATAAGTACACATGTTTCTCCTTAGCAGACATGTTATATTGTTTATAGCAATCTACTTTATTTAAGGACAGACAAAAAGATATTCCTGAACACAATGTTCAAAGGATTAATTTGAATATGCATCTGGTCCACAATGTTTCTACTTTACCATACATACACACATAGCAAACACAACCACATAAATTACCTAAATATAACAAACATTTTCAAACATAAAAAACATTTTTCCATATCATAAACACTTGTTATTACTACAAAAGATGCTTATGCATTGGTCGGACAAACCCATATACACACAAGTGGTCCATAGGAAGATTCCACTTGTTTCAAATTGGTTGATTCCAAGAAAATTGTTTTCAGAATTTGGGACAAAATCCAGGTTTGTACCAACAAAGACCAATATACCCATACCCATAATTACCAACTCACTTTTGTGGTTTTCAATGTTTACCAACAAGGATGATACCCATAAATATATATACTTGTTGTTGATCATTTACATGAGAAAATTACAACATTGTTATCACCCTAACTACATCAGTCTTACCATTGTTATCACCCATAACTATATAAGGCTGCAAATGTTTACAAAAAATTTGATCCATCAGTCTTACCATCCCCCCATCAAAAACCCACAAAAAAAAACCTGCAAATGGTTGGAATTATATATCATCAACCATCAAAAACCCACAAAATACCTCCAATAACCAACCCACCTTCCCTTCCCTACACCCACCCTTCAACTCATCAAACGAACCACCATTATCAACAGCAAACTGAAAAACATCACCTTCCAAACACCCAATCGATGCTTCATCTTCTTCAGTTCTTTCTCATGTTCCATGGTCTATTCAGCAATCTGGTCCTTTAGGTCACTTATGACGTTTTCAAGCTGTATAACATTGTGCCTGTGACTTTCTATCTGATGCCTCTCGATTCTTGCATCCAACCTTACTTTCGTGTCGAACAAGAGGTCCTTATAGTACCCATCCTCTTGTTCATCGTCCTTCCAGTCAAAAAACTTGCAGCTCCTCTTGCTAGTCTGAGAAAACTTACACTAATCAGCTGTGGATTTCGAAATCCAAATAATTAAAGTTTTATAAAGCTCAAAAAAATAACATGACGAACAGAACATCGATCTTTACATATCTAACACTTTTGAGTTTTCTTTTAAACAACAGATCGAGCAACTAATCAGCTGTGGATTTCGAAATCGAAATCATACAACTTTTGTACCCCTTCTTTCCTCATTTTATGTACATTAAACGACACCACACTTAACCCTTTAACACATCGAAGCTTACCAGCGAGTTTTGGCAGTTGTAGAATCGTCTGCCAGGGTTTTTCGGGCTCCAGGATGTTCTCTCTATCACATGCAATGGAGGGTCGCAGTCACATTTGTCGTTACGACCATCTCCTCCATGTCTAGCTCCACCTCCACGATTTCCAGACGAACAAGACATCAGTGCAAGAAGAGTTCACCAGGTCACTGTTAGGGTTTCTTGGTTTCCGAATAAAGGAAAAGAACTTTTTGTTATGTTTCGATTGAATCAACAAAGTCTTTATACACATACGAGCCTTAATGGCCAAGTTGTAGTCGTTTCTTCCACGTAAGCTCACCATCGACTGACCAGTCCACGTGTCTTGCCACATCAGCGAGTCAACCGACTTAACCTTTTAAATTGGAACTCAATGGTATATTTGACACGTTAATTTATAGATTAATGACTAATTGCGCAAAAAAAAAAAAGTTTAGGGACTAAATCGGGTGAAATTCAATAGTTTAATGTGCTACATTAACAATAAAGTCCATTATTCTTTATTTTTCTACTTTTAGATTGGACACTTCAACCATCTTTTACAAACAAATATTATATGTATAGTTGTTTGATATGTACTTATTAATAAATCATATGTACATTTAAATTTTAATGATCGTGCACTAAATATTATCCACTAAAAATCTATTAAAAATTGTTTATCAACAATTCAATATTTTTAGATAGTAATACTAACATCACTACAATAAAGTTACACAAACAAAACAATTGAACAATTGTGAAAATTATTTGTTAACTAGTGACTTTATTTTAATGTCAAACCAAATAAGATGACATTAAATTCCAACTAATCTTCATATGAGAAGGCATCGACGCCACAAACCGAAGAACATCCGGTTTCAACTTGTTTTTCGAATTTACATTTTTGCCCTCGAGATTTTTAGCAACATTCGGAACCACAAGCTCCCTACAATGCAAATGTAGCAAGGGCACTTTCGACAATACACTTCCTTTTTGAACATCTAATCCATCCGGCCTTCTCATTTTGTAAGGTTCGCCACTTGTTGGCTCATAATCAACGCGTGCAATTTGCTTCCATTTGCTGTGTACAAACCAACCGTACTTGTAGTCCCCCACAATTGGTGTCCCAAGTGCTTCCGCACAATGCACCCGAATCTACAAGAAATAGCTACCTACTTTACTTATTTGTTTATTATAGCATTCTACTTTTACTTAGGGGCTGTTTGATTTGCCTCTTACTGGTCCACTAAGAGGATACATCTGACTCGGTCCGAGTCAGACCGTTTGATAACCCTAAAATTTACTGCCAGCCGGATCGACCAACAAATGATAGGCCAGAGCCTCTGACTCGGTCCGAAACCCTAAAATTTACCTCTTACCTGGTTAGCTTCAAGATAAGTCTGACCGGTCAGACATTGACTCAATCAGCTATTACTCAATCAGCAAGTATCAAACAGCCTCTTAGATATGAGACTAAAAAAAGAAAAAAAAAAAAACCTGATGCTTATGGTTTGTGAGTGGTTGTAACTCGAGCCATGAACAACCGTTTATTGTGGGACCCATCACTCGGTATTCTGTGACGGCTTCTTGAGAAGCTTCTAGACCACAACCAAATGACAACATTACCCTTTCGGCTTTCCCGCCATTAAGCACCACCTGTAACCAATTACAACAAGTTTATGACTACGACAAAAAATTGGAATTTTTGTGGACAAAAAAGGAGGATAATTAATTTAAACCTTTGTGAGAGGGGCACAAATTACACCTTGTTTTTCCTTTGGGGTGCCTATGACAAGTGCCCAATATTTTTGATATGTAGTTTCAGATTTGTCATTTGATTCCTAAAAGTTTTGATGGATATTAAATTATTAATATATTAAATTAGCATGATAATGAACAATTTAAGGTATGTATATTTATATACCTTGAGTGATGATTTTGTTGTATTGATGTTGCTGAATAAATTATGGAGATAAGATATGCTTTCTTTTGATCTTCCCATTAGAAGAATCCCGCTACTTTCTCTATCAAGACGGTGAACCTACACTTATTTACGAAAATGCCACAGTCCCTTAATTCTTGATTTTTTTTTTCAATTTGTTTTTATATTTAAAATAGATAGGTAAGCTTTTTTCAAAATTAAATAACTTCTTTATATAATTTAATTAGAGTAAAAGTTATTATAAATAATGTTTTTTTAATAAAAAGTTAGGTTAGGAACTTAGGATGGATTGCTAATGAACTATAAAAAATTGGGTTGTGTTTGTAGTCATGTAGATGAATAAGGAATTATTTTTTTAATAAAAGATTGAGTTGGTGATGAAGGCTACAACTTTTGTGCAAAAGACACAAATACCCTCCTCATACAAAAAAATAACCCTACAAAGAAAAATTACCAATTTAGGGCCATCATCATAATCATAACATAATGCTGAAGCTGCGAGTGCATCCATGCTGTTATGAACAGCCATATTCCCCTAAAACATAAATATACTTATACAAATTATTACAAAAAGAATAAAAAACAGGCTAACAAGACAAAATAATAGTTAAAAAAAACCAACCTTTAATGGCACCTTTGGTGGCTTGTTCAAAACAAGTATAGCAGAGTCCTAAAGTTTCAAAATAAAGCAATCATATAAATTTGTGCAAATTGCAGGAAATAATCAACACGACATTTAAATTTTGTTAATGTAAAAAAGACATACCTTATACATAACAAGTCTTTGTAAATATTGTATTTCATCCGCATTTGGACATAAAGATGCAGTTGGAATGGTATCAAATCTCTTTGAGATTCTAGATTCAGCAACAGATACAGGAACATAAATTCTACAACCTGTCTTCATCACCTCATTGTGCTTAATCTGTATGTTAATTCAATATTATCAAATTTGTAGAAAATGTGGAATAAGCAAAGAAAAAGATTGTGTAGTAACTTAAGTTTATATGCTCATGTTAAATGGTAGATTCAATAGGATCTACCTTTTTCAAAGCTTTTTCATGTCCTTGCTTTCCTGATTCATGACACTCCATTTTCACCTAGACAAAAATATAAACAACATTTAAGTCATATGAATATAATAGTACAAGACCATAGGTAAGAAGATGTAAGCAAGATCTTAACATAAAGTTGAGAAAGGAAATGTAGTAATGTACTTACGAGACCCTTGGTGAAGTGTGATTGGATGACAGAGGCGATGACATCAGCAAAGTAATACTTGATCCAGCTAATGGCGGTGACATGAGAATCGGGAGAGCCATTTTTTCCGGGTAGAGGATAGGGTGGGAATGGGGGGAGGGATAAAAGCTGTCGAGGCTTGTAACCAGGTTTAGGAGGACCTAAATGAGTTATGTTGTTAGAAACTCGCAAAATAGTTTCACCGGAATTAGGTCGTGGAGGAGACACTCGGGAAAAGTGCCTCACTGTACGGAAAGTGATGTTGAGCCACATCGATTGCACATACTGCCTGAAAATAGTGAATTGATCATAAATCAGAATTATACGTTTAAACATGATGGCATTAGAATTTAGAGAAAGGCTAGCAAATCAACAATTTGGCACCACGCAACTTGAAAAGAATACAAAACCAGATGAAATCGGGCAAAAAGGAAACAATGATATGAGAGAAAAGAGACTTAGGCTGTGTTTGATAGTTACTGACTGAGTTAGATCTGACTGAGTTAGAGGCCTGACTGAAACCATGTTGTTTGATTATGCATCTGGCTGAATTTACTGAATGATGAAAATGACCATGTTACCCTTCTATAATTGCGAAAACCAACTGGATCTGTAATTGCCTTTACAAAGTTGAAAGTACGATGCTGAAACCTTTATAATCACAAAAGTATGATGGTAATACCGAATCTGTAATTCCATTTAAACCATTATAATTCGGAAAATTTACAAAGTAGTAAGTACGATGCTAAAACAAACCTTAATACAATATTCTATTACATGCTTCAAGAAACCTTTTGACAAAAAAATCATAATTTTCTGATTTCAGAAAATGTATCAATTTTCTGCAATAAACAACATAATTTCTGATTTCATGCAATGAACAAGAAATAGAAGAACAAGTATTAGATATGGACAACAAATGTTTTTGATTTCTGATTTCATCTAGATAAGCAACAACTAGGAGAACAAATGTTTCTGATTTCTGATTTCATCTAGAAGAACAAGTATTAGATATGGACAATAATTTTCAGCAACAGAAAAAGTTATGATTTCTGAGTTCACATAAAGATTCTGATTTTATCTAGATGAACAACAACAAGGAAAAGTTATGATTTCTGAGTTCACATAAAGATTTCAGCAATAAGAATTAGATATTGACAACATAAAGATTTCTGATTTCATCTATGGACAACATATTTCAGCGACTGAAAAAGTTACACACCAGAAAAATGGAAGAATGATGGTACCTTATTCAGCCGACAACGACTCTCTACAGCGGCGGCGGCTTTGGACGGCGATGGAGGCGGTGAAGACAGGGGCGACGTTCGTTCGATGGTGGGAGGTCGGAGAGATTGAGACGGAGGCGTGATGTTGCCGTCGATTTTCAGAGTACCGATGGAGGCAGGGAACAAAAGCGATTCAGCGAAGGAACAAGGAAAAGGGCAACGATGAGTCTTTTTTTTCAGTCAGCGATATTCGAGTGCTTACTATTCTGAGACGGTGGTGGTAGGTGGCTGGTGGTAACGGGAGGAAGGCGGTGGTGGGAGGTGGTAGCGGAATGTATGAAACATAATCGCGCCTTTCCCCTTTCAACGCCTAATGGATTACGAATCATCTATTGGACCTAAAATATTCTAATTTTTGGCCCAAACATTACATAGCATCAATGTTTTAAAACCCGGTTGATCCAGTCGGTCAAATCAGTTGCACCGTGACCCGATAAAGAGAATGGGTCGATTACGATCGGGTTTTTACTAATTTTTTACTCGGAGTGAACCGGTCGGACTTCTTAAAAACCCAGTTGGACCGTTGACCCATCAGTTGAAACAAAAGATTTGAATTTAGGCTTCAAAAACTGGGCTAAAGCACTATTGGTTCATCAAATTTAATAATTTTCACGATAGAAACTTGACAAAATATTCTTTTTGGTGTCAAAATGTAACAACCGTGTTTTGGGTCTAGGAGTTTTGGGCTTAACCTACAAATAAAATTTATTTTGTAAATAAAGAAAACAAATTAATAACTAAATTTAATATCTTGTTATATTTTATATGGTGAATAAACGAGCCAAATATAGTTTTAAAATCAAATTATAACCAAATGTGAGAAATTTTGTCATAAGGACTAAAAGTATCAATTTGGCCAAACTTACCCTAAGTAAATTTGACTAGTCATGGATTTAGAAAATTAGAAGATATATTAAAAGAATTGAGGTGGAGTTTAAATTAGGTCTAATAATTCCTTAAATTTCATTAAGGACCTAAATTGTGAAGAATTTTAGTGTAAGGGACCATTTGTGCCAAATTAGGAACCTAAGTGTTAGTGTTGACCTAGAGAATGACTCAAGGGAATTAAATAATTATATTTGGGGCATAAGTGTGAATTTAGAGACTTCTTATAAGAATAATGGACTTTTAGGGTGTTGAGTGAAGAAAGATCTATCTATAGGGACTAATGTTGCAAATCCTGAAAGATGTAGAGTTTTAGATGGGGGTTCTCCCCATTTCAGCCATATTCACGTTTTAGAAGAGGAATAGAGGAGAGAGTGGCGATTTTCTATAGATCTTGGAGGATTAATGCTAGAGTTTGAAGATTAATCAAAGTCCTTGAAGTTTCCCAGCAATTTAAGGTATAAACTCTCCTTTCTAGCCTTGGATTTCGAGTTAGGGTTTAGGGTTTGTACCCAATTCGAGATTTATGGTGGGATGAGGTTATTCCTATGATTCCCCAATGTTTATTTGATGTTTCTAAGTTGATTGGAGTCTACATCCAATCCATGGATGATTTAGATCCTTAGATTTGATTGAATTGGGTGTTATGAACCCTATATAAATTGGGGATTTGATGATTTGTTGAGGAATCTAGAAATTGATGGATGATTATGGTAGTTTTGGATGAGGGGATTCATTTCTAATGATTCCCTAAGGATTCCAACCTTTGATTTGTAGTCTTAAACCATGAATCACTAGAAAATGAGAATTAGGTGTTGAAATGGGTTTTATTCATGTAGATGATGATTGGACCTCTTGTTTAATGGATGGATGAATGAGTTTAATGTATCAATTTGGATGTATAAGTGGAGTGAGGATCATTTCCTAATGATTCCATGGAATGGAAGAAGGAATCTCCACTTGTAATCATCAATTGTAAGAATGGAATTGGGTATTCCATGGTTTAAGCTTATAGAGTGAAGTTCTGATCATGGCATGTAATTGATTCATTTGAAATGGTTTTGAATAGTTTAATTGAGTCTAATGATGTGTATTTTGGGAAGGAATAATGTCCTTTTGATGTCCATGAGTTTTGGGAAGAATCGGAACTTGAATCGGGTAAAAAACGAGTGAAAATGACCAAAATCGGAACTGCACCTGGGCGTAACACGACCCGTGCTGTATAAGCACGACCCGTGTTGTCCTTACAGTGAGTTACACGACCCGTGTAACCCCTTACACGACCCGTGTTGGCCTCTGTCCGGATTTTGGGCACTTTTTGGGTTTTAAGCTTTACGGTTTGGGCATTGGGTCCTTGTTTTAATGTCAATCTTTGGGAATGTTTTAACTAAGATTTTCCTTATATTAAAGAGTCAAGGACCTCATTTTAGATGATGGATGATTGTTCCTTCTTAGTTCTAAAGAAGTATTTATAGTGCGCCTTTTAGATGAATCGAGTATGATATCTTCCGTTATTGTATTGTAGGAAGGGATATGTTGTAATGACTTGGAAGTGAGACTAAAGATTTGAGCTAGCACTCAACTAAGATGATTTGATGGATGGGATGATGTCTAGGAGCGCCTCTAAATGCATCAAACCTTGTGCGGAGTTAGTGTTGACTCGTCAGTTGACCTTGGGTGAGTTTACCGGGAGTACACATCCTTTCCACTATCTTTTGTGTGTGTTATCAAATACTTTTCATGCATGATATTATGTGCAATGTGTTATATGATTGCTACTTGTGCATTGCATGAAAATGAGTTTCTAAAGATGTTTTCAAATAAAGATTATGATGATGTTTTGAAAGATGTTTTGAGCATCCTATTTGTGCATTGCATTGCATATAGGATGGGATTGACCAAGTGAACCTTATGATAAAGATGAGATGATTGTCCTGGATTTAGGGAAATCATGATTGTCCCGGATATAGGGAAATCATGGGCAAAATGCCCAAAATGAGATGTTTGTCCCAGATTTAGGGAAAATCGTTCACGACAATAGGGAACCGCATGAGGGAGTTGCTAACCCTCATGGGGCTAGTGTGATGGCCACTAGTCCTAGTTTTGCCTATACGGGGATCGAGTGGCATGCTTCGTGCGTGTCATTCGTGAACTTAGGTAGGTGCCATTGATGTGAGTTGGACTTTATGAGATGGACGTGGGTTTGGGATAGTTGCATCATGCATAGCATTTGCATATCATAACTATCTATTTTGAGCAAACTTTTATGATGTTTTAAATAACTTTTGAAGTGTGTGTTAAAAGTATTTTTGGGGGTTCGTCCCGAGTGTGGTAGTTCACTACTCACTCAAAATGGGTCAACCTCGGGTAAACTCACTAGGCATTTCAATTGCCTAACTTATTTTGATGTGTACTCAGGTTGAGGAGTTTAGATGACTTAGAAGAGCTGGATGTTTAGAAGGCCACGGTTTGTGTGGTATCATTTAAGCTGTGTAATGGTATTTGAATTGTTACAACCTCGCTATTTTATAAACTAAAATGTTTTATCTAAAATGGGACCAAACGTTGTTTTCCGCAACTTAAACCTAAATTATTTCTCATTAAACCCCATGTGTTTTAAAATAGTTTTTGGAAGAAAATGACTTATTTGAAAATGTTGAAACTAAAGTTTTCACTAAAGGATGATTTTATTGATTAATGATGATAAACCATGGGCTAAAATGATGTTTTATGAAAAGCCTTTAGCAATGGTGTTTCACAAAAATATGGAATTACATTGTTTATGTTTTATAAATGTATAATTACACTGGAAAATATAAAATATATAAAAATTTTGAAAACCAGATTGATTCGACGGTTAAACCAGTTGAACTGATTGACCCGTGACCTGATCACCATACCGGACCAACTAAAACCCAGATTTTAAAACGTTGCATACCATAACATGTGGAAGTATAATGAAGTATAATGCAATATTAAGAGTATGAACATCGAACCTAAAACAATCAAAATCGATATCTACTATTTAAGATCGTTTGCAATGTATTTTCACGGAAGATTAGCTTAAGAGAGTTCACATGGCCAAATAGTGGAGTTTACATGTCCATAAAACTAGTTTTTTATTGAATTATCATAATATATTTATCATATTATATAATATTTAGTTCTAGTGATAAAAAAAACATGAAAAATCCATTATATACCATTTTAATTATCTGTTTTATATTTTGAATACACAATTTTTATGGCCAAAAGTTCATTGATCTGCGAGTATGGAAGAAACATTTGCACATAGCATCATTAAAATTCAAAATTATCCCTATTTGTGGTGGATTCGATAAAAACTTTAAAATTCAAAATTATATCAAATGTCATACTTTTTAGAAGAGAGAGAAATAGGATAAAGAAAGATTATATATATAAGATAAGATTTAGCCCTTTCCTTTTTTCTAAATTTTGTGTTCCATCCACTCCAATCTCTATCTCCCACTCACATGCACAACCATATATAAATATTCACCACCTTTTCTTACTACTTGTATTGCTTCCTCTAACCCTATATTTTCTCTCCATGAGAAATTTCCTATTTTTGGGTGGTTGGGTAATGGTGGTGAGTGGTTATTATTCCGGTTGTCATTGTACACCTAGCCAGCCATGGAGGCTGCCGTAGAACAAACCACCACCACAACCACCGCCGGTGGTGGTAGTGCTCCTGATCATGAAGATGCTGCTCCCAAGGATATCACCAACATCTCTAAAGGCAAACGTACCAAGCGTCAACGGCCACAATCCCCAATTCTTTTCACCTTTTCATCCACCAATAATAACGAAATTAGTAATTCTCCGGTGTCGTCTTCTGGTTTTCCGGCGGGTAGCACCACCACGGAAGATGAAGACACCGCCGAATCCCTAATCCTCCTCTCTCAAGGCCAGTCATTGGACGTTTCATCAAGGAAAAACAAAGACGATTATGATGGATCAATGTTTAAGTTTAATAGCAAACGGTACATACAAACGTCGACCACCGGAAACACTGGGATTTTTGTTTATGAATGCCGGACATGTAACAGAACTTTTCCGTCGTTTCAAGCTCTCGGTGGCCATCGAGCCAGCCATAAGAAACCTAAAAATAACGAAGAATTGAGAAAACCGCCGCCGTATATGGTGGTTAACGATAATGAATCGCCGAATTACAATTCTTCTGGTTCTCTTCAATTAAACAATCGAGTTTCGTTGATTGGAAGCACCGGGAAGTCTTCCTCGAAGCTTCATGAATGCTCAATTTGTGGCACCGAATTTAATTCTGGGCAAGCATTGGGTGGTCATATGAGGCGGCATCGGGTGGCAGGTGGCGGCAATAAAGGTGGAAATAACGGCACCATGAACACAAACGCCACCACCTTGTCTTTGATTCCGTTCAGTCCGATGAACAGTACCGTAGAGATCTATGATAAGAAGTCAAAGAACAATGCGTTGTGTTTGGATCTCAACCTTCCGGCGCCACGGGAAGCCGCCGCAGTGGCCGCCGATGACGATCAACGTCAGAAACGGGGATTTACATTCTCGCCGACGGGGGGAAATGAGAATAAACAACCGGCCGTTAAGTTGTCCGCTACCCCAACATTGGTGGATTGTCATTACTGAATACTTACTTATTTATTTTATTTATTTATAATTTTTATAAATTGTATTTAATCTTGGGATTTTGTGAAGGTAGATGTGAAATTATCATGACATCATCATACCCCCACCAAAAATCTTAAATTCTTTTCTCACGAATTTAGATTGTTAGTAAATTGAAAATATGTAAATGAATGAAAGTTCAATTTTTGTTGAATTACTTTGTAGTACGTTCTAAATTTTTGAAGTGTTAAATTATTTGATTCGAGATCGATAAACTTAGCCTAATAAAATGTGATCAGTTGATGATTATAATCTATATATCAACAAATATGACTTGCAAATTCAAGGATTATTACAAAATCACATCAAATATAAGGTTATAACTCCATCAAAACATAAAACTCAATTTCTAAGTTTGAAATTCTATATTTAACCAAATTTACAGTTGTTAGCATCATGAATTGACTTCAAATTTTCAATTGCGAGATCAAATCATGATTATAAACTAATTATTGATACAGAACCGTTTAATCATAAGTTTAAATCAAAATGTTATGATCTAGGGTTTAGAAATCCTAGTTAAACATCTTAAACTCATATTTTAGCTTGCAATTGAACCGTTGCACATTAGGCGGCTGAGTTAAAATCGTAGAATCTTAAACAAAGTATCAGTCTAATCAACAATATCTAGGAGTTGTTTACAAAACTAGAAGCTTAAATGAAAGGGGAAGAAGTTAGTTTTAGCCCATATATTTCAGTAGTTGGCAACATTAGCCCCTCTATTTGTTAGTTTCCAAATACATGGAAGGCGAGAATCATCTCTTTCGATCGGAGACTCACATTAACCAAATCGGTACTTGGATCTCTCCCTCTATATTATTTGTCAATCTTCAAGGCTCCTATGTGTATTATTAAAGCAATAGAAAAAAATTCGTGGACGATTTCTTTGGGGCGGAAACGAAGAAAAAAACAAAATTCACTGGGTTGCTTGGGAAAAAGTAATAGCTACAAAAGAAGATGGTGGTCTTGGGGTTGGTTCAATGCGAGCTCTAAACCTTGCATTACTTATAAAGTGGTTTTGGAGATTAAAGTGTGAGAATAATGCACTATGGAATCGAGTTATTTGCGGTATTCATAACATTTACAAGAAGCCATGGAGTAACTTAGCCAAACAAATCATTATGAGGTGTCTGGAGCAATGCTATGAAGGAAAGAAGTGAAATAAAAAAAATATGGGGATCGATGTTGACTCTTTCTTTAAAAGTATAGTGGGAGACGGCGGTGACACCATGTTTTGGAAAGAAAGTTGGTCGAGTACCGATCCCCTTGAACCTCAATTCCCTGCTTTGCTTGAGTTGGCAAAAACGAAAAATTGTTGGATCAACAAATATTTGAAATTGGATGGTTTTATATGGAAATGGAAAAGGCAACATGTAACACCCGGCTTTTAAAACAAAAACTCCCCTGAAAAATTTTCATTTAAAACAAAGGTTTCAATACATAAAACCATAACAAAAGGGGTATACTTTATTAAAAACGGGTACAAGTGTATCAAGGAGAGTATAAAATACCATAATCTCCTTTGAAGCCGGGCTGCTACTGACAGCATCTATAAGTCCCACTTCTTTAGTCATGGACTCTATCATTTCCCTTATCAGGATCATGCTAACCTGCAGGGACATTTAACAAATAACATGAGCTATAAAGCTCAGTAAGTAATCATACCTGCAAATAACCTGTATAAGAAATACATTCATATATAATGCTCTATATATGACAAATCTCTTTTAACTCAGCTTTTCGTTACTAAGTCCCATTTTATAGCCCCTTCCGGCTAACCGTATATATCTATCTGGATATCGGACCCAAACTACTAGCCTTATTGGTTGATCATATATCTCTTAGGATTTCACATCCTACTTCATAGCCTTATAGGCTGTTATTTGCATACTGATCAAATCAAATCTGTTAGCCACATAAACCATATGTATATAAGAGAAAATAAACATATAAATTATCAATTACTATTTCTGTCCCATATTTCTTAGTCACAATTGACTGCACCATATGTCCTGGCCATATAAGCAGCACCAAACAGTTTCAACATTTATATCATAGCCCTAAGGCCGCACCATTTCCATATAACAATATCATAGCCATATAGGCCGCACCAGTTGGATATAACATCTAGTATCATAGCTACAAGTGGCCGCACCACTCAATAACATTTTATTTCATAGTCATTTATGGCTCATGAGTTTACCCCGCTTTTGCCTAGACTCACGGCTCCGTTCTTGTCATTTCATTGACTCACGACTTACCCGATATTGTCCTTTTTAAAGTTGACTCATAGCTCCGTTCTTGTCTATCGCAGACTCACGGCTTATCTGGTATTGTCGTATTGTTGACTCACAGCTCCGTTCTTGTCTATCACAGACTCACGGCTTATCTGATATTGTCTTTTTATAGTATCTTTAAAATTATCATTTTCGTCCCCCAAAACTGTTTCAATCTGTAACAGTCCAATCAACACATATCATATATGATATAAGTGAGATTACTCACCTGGATACTTGCTGCGATTGTATCCTGTTAGCCTTTGCATTCTTGCACCTTTATCAATGCAATTGTCCGGTACCTATTCATTTATTTATATAACAATTGATTATAGGTTAATCACCATTTCAGTTGACTCTACTATACAAGAGTCCAATATATCACAATTGGGGACCATTTTTAGATGATAACTTTCAATTACCATCTTTCTATAAACTATACATTTTCCCGAAATACACGTATTTTGCTACAGTACTTTCGGGAGGTCGTATTCTCATTCCGACAATTTTCCATGAAGTTTCATACCATATTAGACCTATGTTCACAATTTGAGGTCAAACGGACAAGTCTAACATCAAGTCCCAAAATTGAACCAAACTTAGCAGAGAGCTGTCTGCCGCAGGCTCGCGTCGCGAGCTACAGTGGGGTCGTGTCACGACTGCTGCACTTTCAGACTAGGAACTCCGATTTTTATGCTACAAAATCCCATTTTCTCATATTAAGTGCTTAATACACGACTTAGTCACTGGGAAATGTTCCAGGACCAAAACCCTTCATTAACTAAAGGTTTTTAAACAATGGAATTGTTGATTTCAATCCATTTCCAAATTCCCGTTTTTCACATTTTTGGTCCAAAACCGAAATTATTCAAAATTAATCACTTCTACTGATTATTCTCATCTCTAGCAACATTTGGAACTCATTAAAACCCATTAGAATCCACTGAATCATATAAACTTGTATTCTAGGGTTCTTGAGCCAAGTTCCAAATTTTCACTAATAGCAACATACTTTCTATTTGATATGTGTTCTTTTCATAATAAACATGTTTCAACTTAGAAATCATATGGATATTGTCACACCCTCAAACCACGATGGCGGAATCGTCTGAGGGTGGAACGAAACGTAGTATCACAACCATTGCATACATTGAAACATAAGTAAATAAACAACCATCTTACATTGAAATTGGAAAGTTACATTATTCTAACGGTATTGTTTAAACCCGATTTCAGTATGATAACGAAATAAATAAAGGAGACGTCTTCGCGTCCCATCCCAAAAGGATAGTCGGTCCTGACTAATTGTTACCTGAGAATACAAGTGATTTTTCAAGTGTCAACATTACGTTGGTGAGTTCATAAGATTTTTGTATAAGAAAAGTCCTTTTTGTTTGTAATTGATAGTATTATAAACCGAGAAAATCTAATATCTTCTCATGAAATGTCCAAGTCCCAAAGACTAAAATGTATAAAGTAATTTGTAGTATAAATCCGTTAAAATATATGATTCCACGTAAACAAATTATAAAGTTGATTGTTTTTCCATGTGAGACGCCCTATAACCATACTGTAACTTGTAGGCCTGCTGCGACGTTCTTCAGGCGTCAGAATGTTATGACATTTGTCACCCCAGAACTGCCGGTCTAACTGTAGCTAACAGCTTAGGTGCGGGGTTGTCAATCCCGTATAGATCTATACACAATTATCACGTTCTCTTACCGAGACTCTGGTTATAAATTCTGGACTTATAGTAAGTACTTAAATAAGTACTTGTGAAGACACATCTCACAAAATGTATGTATTCAATCAACTTATTTATGTAAAATTTGTATATGAAAAATCATTGTGTTTATCCATTATCATATTTCCCTTGATAATATTGCAAGGTATAATAATTATATATTTTTATATAATTATTTGGTTTTGTTCAAAATATAATAGTAACCTTTGTATCCACAAACTATACCTATAATAGTTTATTTTTATTATTCCGTCATATATATATTTATGAATATGTGTGAAATAACTTATTTAGATGATTATACCATTTATTAATTTCAATAATATCTCATGACTATCAAATAAAGAACGACCAGGTAGAAGATCGGATGGGGAGGCAGGACCCTTTCAGCGTATAAGCCTTTCGGAAATCCAACAACCTAACCCAAAATGATCGGCCTAGACACCGTCCTCGTAAGTAGATCATTCAATATTATTTTTGGAATTATAATTGAATTATTGTAATAATGGTGTTTACAAAATTTGTATTTTGTTTACTACTATTACAGATGAGTATAAATAATTATTTCAATATTATGACTTGTATTCTCCCCCTTAAAAACTTGAATAAATATAAAAAGAAGGGGTATGAACTCACCTTTGAAGCGTAAATTCGGTTTAGATATAAGAACGATCGTATTTGAGAAGCACTGCGAAATATCACCACAAAACAACAACGTTTTGTGCGGCGAAGTGATGATGCTCTTAGCCAAAAGGGGAACAATTGGAGAAAGAAAGAAGAAGCTAGAAGTTTTGGTGAATTTGTGAAGAAAAATGAGAGAAGTTGAGTTTCTATTTATAGTATGTTTATTTTCGTATAGCGACCCTCAAGATACATAGATTTGATAATTATAGCTTTTAGAATTTGTTTATGACAAAACATACCCTTAAACATTCTTTAAATAGATTTAATAGTTTTTATATAAGATAAATAATTTTTGTTTATAAAAATGTAATCTACAAAAATCGTAGTTTAATAATATCAACTTTTTAACTAAAAATCTCTAACGATTTACCGAAAGGGTATTAGTTGTAGTTTTAATAAGAGTATAGGGTTTAAATGTAAATATAATTTCTTTTTTAAAAAAAAGAAAATATTAAATATAAAACTGATACCCATAATATGAAATTTTGATGTCAGGTTGTTCGTATCGACGATACCGTTTTAATGGTATATTTTGTGTTTTATAAAATGATATAATATTGTTGGTAAACTTAACAATACGTATAAATGAAAATATGAATTCTTTAGGGTAAAATATGTAAAATTGGATAATAATGGAGTGGGACCCACTATATATATAATAATATTATTATTATCACGGGTTTGTTTACCGACGATTCATCGAATATATATATAATAATATTAAAAATATCACGGATGTTGAATCTTTCGATTTACAGATATCTATATATATATATATATATATATATATATATATATATATATATATATATATATATATATAATCAAACGTCGCTTTCAAGTTAAATTATATGTTTTTCTATAATAACTTTATATATATAACATTTGGTAGAAATATGATTACATATTCGGAACCGTCGTAATTTTATCTACGTTTTGATATAAAATTTGTACTATTTCGAAGAGTTTTACATTTTTACCGTTCACTATTCACTATTTGGATACTATTCACTGTTCACTATTCACGATGTGAAATAATAATTTTATTTAATTTTATTTTAAAAAAATATTTAACTTAATAGCATTTGTTCGTATAATTGTTTTGAATTAGCGTACATACTATTATATTATACAACGTAGAGATTATGAAGTTTATATTTCACATATTGATCTAACGTACGCTTTGACTGACTTGAGTTGACTTTTGTTGACTTAGTTTGACAGTTGTCACATCATCTACCCGTTAGAAGGAATTTCGTCCCGAAATTTAGCACTTTAAGTAGATTCTCAAGGGTTTGAGGAAAGATGTGGGTATTTCCGTTTCATTTGATCCTCACGTTCCCAGGTAAATTCAGGTCCACGCTTGGCATTCCAGCGGACCTTCACTATCGGTATGCGACTTTGTTTCGTCCTCTTGATTTCTCTGTCCATTATTTCCACAGGTTCTTCAACGAAGTGGAGATTTTCGTTTATTTCAATCTCATCAAGTGGAATGATGAGAGTTTCATCGGACAGACACTTCTTTAGATTGGATACGTGGAAAGTGGGGTGCACGTTGCTGAGTTCCTGTGGTAACTGAAGTTTGTAAGCTACCGGGCCAATCCTGGCAAGGATCTCAAATGGCCCAATGTACCTTGGGTTCAGTTTCCCACGTTTTCCAAAACGTATCATCCCCTTCCATGGTGAGACCTTTAACAACACTCGGTCACCAACCTGGAATTCCAAGGGTTTGCGTCGTTTATCTGCATAGCTCTTTTGTCGGTCTCGAGATGCTTTTAGTCGTTCACGAATCTGAACGATTTTCTCTGTCGTTTCTCGTATGATCTCAGGACCGGTGAGAATGCTGTTAGGCGCTTGTCCTCTAGCTAACTGAGTATCACCCACCTCAGCCCAGCATAGAGGGGATCTGCACTTGCGTCCATAGAGGGCTTCAAATGGAGCAGCTTTAATGCTCGTGTGATAACTATTGTTGTATGAAAACTCGATGAGCGGTAAGTGGGTGTCCCATGCTTTACCGAAGTCTATCACACAAGCTCTCAACATGTCTTCCAGCGTCTGGATGGTTCTTTCACTTTGCCCGTCGGTCTGTGGATGGTAAGCTGTGCTCGTATCAAGTCTGGTTCCCATAGCCTTTTGTAATGATTGCCAAAAGTGTGAAGTGAACCAGCTGTCTCTATCCGAGATGATTGATTTTGGCACACCGTGCAATTTTACAATTTCTTTGAGGTAGAGCCTCGCCAGCTTATCCGTCCTATCAGCCTCCTTGATTGGCAGGAAGTGAGCGGATTTGGTTAACCTATCGACGATTACCCATATAGTGTCTAACACACCGGTTGTCTTTGGTAATTTGGTTATGAAGTCCATTGTTATCCGCTCCCACTTCCACTCAGGTATTGCTGGTTGTATTAGCAAACCCGAGGGCTTTTGGTATTCTACTTTAACCTTGGCGCAAGTCAGGCACATGCCCACGTAAGTAGCAATTTCTGCTTTCATGTTTGGCCACCAATACAGTTTCTTGAGATCCAGGTACATTTTGTCGGACCCAGGATGAACAGAGTATCTAGTCTTGTGAGCTTCATTCATGATAATGTCTATGTATCCGCCGAATCTCGGGGTCCAAATTCGGTTCATGAGGTAACGAGCTCCGTCATCCTTAACTTCAAGGTTTTTATCCATCCCTCGCAAGGCTTCATTTGCGACATTCTCGGGTTTTAAGGCTTCCAGCTGTGCTTCTTTGATCTGAGTGGACAGATGGGAATGGATCGTTATTGTTAATGACTTCACTCGGTGACGTGAGTACTCCTTTCGACTGAGGGCATCTGCCACTACGTTGGCCTTTCCTGGGTGATAACGAATTTCACATTCATAATCACTTAGTAGTTTTACCCATCGTCGTTGCCTCATGTTGAGCTCTTTTTGGTGGAGGATATGCTGGAGACTCTTATGGTCAGTGAAGATCGTACACTTAGTGCCGTATAGGTAGTGTCTCCAGATCTTTAATGCGAACACTACTGCCCCCAACTCGAGGTCATGCGTGGTGTAGTTGACCTCGTGGGTTTTAAGTTGTCTTGAAGCATAGGAAATGACTTTTCCTCTTTGCATGAGCACGCAACCCAGACCCTGATTTGATGCATCGCAGTAAACCACAAAGTCTTCTATTCCTTCTGGAAGGGACAGAATAGGAGCGCTGCATAATGCTTTCTTTAGAGTCTGGAAGGCGACGTCTTGTTTATCCTCCCAGTTGAAGGTTACTCCTTTATGTGTCAGGACAGTAACTGGCTTTGCGATTTTTGAAAAGTTACGTATGAATCTTCGATAATAGCCAGCGAGACCCAAAAACTGGCGAATTTCCGTCGGTGTTCTCGGTGCTTTCCAGTTTTCAATGGCTTTGATTTTGGATGGATCCACATGTATCCCTTTCTCGCTGACTACGTGGCCTAGAAAACCCACCTTTCGAATCCAAAATTCACATTTTGAGAATTTTGCATACAACTTTTCTGTTCTTAATGTCTCTAAAACTTGTCGCAGATGTTGACTATGTTCCTCCTTACTTCGTGAATAGATTAGTATGTCATCGATGAAAACTATCACGAATTTATCTAAGTAAGGTCGGCATACGCGATTCATTAGGTCCATGAACACTGCAGGTGCATTAGTCAATCCGAATGGCATCACAACGAACTCGTAATGACCGTAACGAGTCCTAAATGTTGTCTTAGGAATATCTTCCTCCTGAACTCTGAGCTGATGGTACCCTGACCTTAGATCAATTTTGGAGAAGTAACTCGATCCTTGGAGTTGGTCAAATAGGTCGTCAATTCGGGGTAACGGATATCGGTTCTTGATAGTGAGCTTATTTAATTCCCGATAATCAATGCACATACGGAATGATCCATCCTTCTTCTTCACGAACAAGACCGGTGCTCCCCAAGGTGAGAAACTCGGTCTAATGAACCCTTTACTTAGTAGTTCATTCAGTTGACTAGATAATTCCTGCATTTCTGACGGGGCTAACCGATATGGCGCTTTTGCTACAGGGGTGGCTCCAGGAATCAAATCGATTCTGAATTCGACTTGTCGTACGGGCGGCACACCTGGGAGGTCTTCTGGGAATACGTCAGAAAAGTCGCAGACTTCAGGAATCTCTTTGATGCTCTTCACTTCTTTCTTCTCGTCAACAACGTGGGCTAGGAAGGCGTGATATCTTTTCTGTAGGTATTTTTGGGCTTTGATGCAAGACACGATTCGGAGGTTGGTACTGGGTTTGTCGCCGTAGACGACAAGGGTGTTGCCATTCGGTAGATGAAGTCTGAGTCCCCGTTCGTAGCACATGATGTCAGCATGGTGAGGAATTAGCCAATCCATACCAACAATCACGTCAAAGCTTCCTATTCTAACAGGCATTAAGTCGATTTGGAAGGAGTGATTGTCCAGGGTAAGTGTACAACCTATGTATATATTGTTGGTGTTTTCTGTTTTGCCATTTGCCATTTCTACCGTAAACGTTTCATTGAGTGGTTTAGATTTTTGTTTTAGTAGGTATTTGAACTTATGACTTACGAAACTCCTCTCCGCACCGCTATCGAATAGTACACATGCATATGAATTATTGACGAGGAACGTACCGGTAACCACGGTGGGATCCTCCACTGCTTCTGTGCGTCCCATGGTTAGGACCCTTCCATTTCTCCCAACAGTCTTTGTTTTCGGGCAATCCCTCTTGAAATGTCCTGTTTCTCTACAACCGTAACAAGCTTGAGTCACCCCAACATTAGAGGCTTGGGGTGTTTGTGGAGCTGGTGCCTTGCAGAAGCGAGAAGTATGACCCTTTCTGCCACAATTTGTGCAGTGCATACAAGCTCCGTGGTGGTGGTAGTTGCACTTGTTACACTTGGGTAGGTTTCCACTGTATTGTTTGTTTTGTATTGGAGTGGTAGGGAGAGTAGCGGCATGGATCGTCACTGCTTGTTGTCTTTTAGCGTTTCCTTGGTTTTGTTGATCTCTCCCCCTGTTCCAGAATTTTCTCTTGTGGTCTCTTCCTTTTGGTGGCTCGGTTTTGAGTGTCATGGTGCCTTGGCGAACTCCATGGTCGATTAGTCGTTGAGCCAGTCGTTTAGCAATGTCGTACGTGGCTGGGCTTGCTGATTCCACATTTCCTTGAATTAGAGGGGATAGCCCCCAGATATAACGCTCCACCTTCACGGATTCTGGTGTGACCATTGAGGGGCAAAGGGTTGCCAGGTCGTTGAACCTGTTGGTGTAAGTGGTTATATCTGCACCCTTCATTGTAAGGTTCCACAATTCTTGTTCTAGTTTCTGAACATCTCCTCTAGGACAATACTCTTTCATCAACATGGTCTTTAGTTCTCCCCAACTCATTGAGTTGGCTACAGGGAGTGTCAGGCTCTTAACATTACCCTTCCACCAGGACATGGTCGTATCAGCAAAAGTACAAGTGGAGTATTTGACTTTGTATTCCTCGGGACAAGCAGAAATGTCAAAGATCGACTCAGTTTTCTCGATCCACCTTGTAAGAGCGATAACACCTCCAGTCCCATGAAAAGTCACCGGTTTGCAATTCGCGAAGTCTTTGTATGTACATACTCGCGGGTGGCTTGGTGTTTCTCCATTTGTGGAATCGTTAGTGGCGTTCTTACTTCCGCTTCCATTTGTTCCATTTGAATTTATCTGGGCAATTGCAGCTGTCACAGCGGCGGTTACGGCGGCTTGGAAGGTAGCAGTATCCATCATTGGTATCTCTGGTATTTCTGCGGTCTCGGCGGCGTAGGGGGTATCAGCATCCATCTATTACACGTTTATTATTATTATTAATTTTTTTTATTGTAAACATATTTCCAGTATCATGTATACATATCAAACACTTGTATACTACTTTATAAATATGTCATCATATTAATAATACTTTGTAGCATTACATGATTTGAGAAGGAAATTTTTGACCTTCGTAGAGGTCTTCAGTACATAACAACAAACGAGTGGCATAACGACTCCCAAAGAGTGTAATCACTTAATTGTAGGGTCGCGCCTACCTACAATAATGAGTAATGCATAGAGTTTACCCATAAGTTTATAATATCCAAATTGAGTAAACATTTATCATAGCGAGCCAAATCCTCATGCTCCCCGGAGTGCGGCTACCTGTGCCCTCAACTCTGCAGTCTCCTGTATGGCTTCTTCGGCCCTCTGCTCCACGTCTCTTATCCTCTGCTCAGCATCCTGCAATCGCTCGAAGGTCTCCCTGAACATCCCCATGGCAGTCCTCCCGTCTTCCTTGAGCGAGTCAACCCTCATTGAGGTACCGTCATGAGCCTCATCGAGGCGTCGGACGCGAGCGGTGGTGATCTCAATAGTGGCTCCCACATCATAGATTTGACTAGTGATCGCCTTAGTTTGCTCGTCTAGGCTGTTGATACGACTAATCATGACAGGTAAGGCCCTGTCAGCCGAGCCTCCCTCGCTGAGGTCAAAATAAAGATGGCTCTTGCCGTAAGGAGGGCATTGTTGCTGTTCACGACTCCACCGGTGTAGGTGCTCTGCCCAAACAGGCGTCGGGTCCTGATGAGGTTCATTTATTAGTAGAGGGCGATGTATGGGAAGTACCCTCTTTCGAGGAGTACGTATCCACAATGGGCCACCGGGGTGGCGGTATACTTCAAAAGTCGTCGCTGGCGCTGGTGCATGCATGTCGCGGACTGGATAGGGTGGGTTGATGACCTCGGGTTCGTCATCAGAATCTTCTTCTTCCCATTGGTCTTCTTCCTCTGAAACTTCCTCTAGTTCCTCCTCCGGAACCTCTTCTGGTTCCTCCTCCGGCTCCTCATCGAGCCATCCTCCGTTTCCCTCCCCAGGAAAATAAGGGTCTCCTGGCAAATGAAATCCTGCCATGATGTCTGTGCAAGAATGGGGTATGAGGGGTCTGTAAAGTGTCTAGGTGTAGAAATACTCCTATAGTATTTAAGAGTTTCTCTGTATAGGGTTCTTGGTAAGTTTTTAGACTTGTTGTTCACTACGACTATCCCTAAGTAGATGTTAGCCACACCATGGACCAATATAGTTGATCAGGCTCTATCTATCCTAGGTATGATTACATAACTACTTAGGCCTACTCGTGTCGTTCAACTCATCTTATTAATCTTGTATTGTTCTGGTTATGACACTATTGTAGTATGTATGTACTTGTACTTATACTTTATAAAATATCATTGTATTTTGAAAGTATATTTTGTACAGAATGTTTTTAGAGAGTTTTAGTCCCATTGTATTTATAGTTGTATATCTTTAATGGATTGATATACTTAGTTCACTATAAACAATGCTCTGATACCAATCTGTCACACCCTCAAACCACGATGGCGGAATCGTCTGAGGGTGGAACGAAACGTAGTATCACAACCATTGCATACATTGAAACATAAGTAAATAAACAACCATCTTACATTGAAATTGGAAAGTTACATTATTCAAATGGTATTGTTTAAACCCGATTTCAGTATGATAACGAAATAAATAAAGGAGACGTCTTCGCGTCCCATCCCAAAAGGATAGTCGGTCCTGTAACATCCCAAAATTTTAGGGTAAAATTAAAAAAAATTTAAACGAAAACTTCGATACAAGAAAAGCCACTTAATTAATTTTCATAAAATTCCATAACTTATAAGTTTAATGAAAACACCCAGGATTAACTGAAGTTAACGAAATCTCAATATAGCGGAATATTAATTCAAAAACAGTCCTCCAATGAAGCAGCACAGTGTATACACGTCACGCCTTGCCATCCATGGTACCTGATGTACCTGAAACAATTGTTTATATAGGGAAAGGGTAAGCACGAAGCTTAGTGAGTTCCTCAAAATACCATACGATCCATCACATAACATACAACACATCATAACCATTCATATGTCTGTGAGACTCGCGGGCTATCCCTGTTCCGCTGAAGACTCACGGACAATTCCCGTTCTTGTCTTATCGCTCGCAGGCTTCTCCCGTTCCGTCTAATGACTCGCAGGCTATTCCCGTTCCGCCTATTGGCTCGCAGGCTATCCCGTTCCGTCTAATGACTCGCAGGCTATTCCCGTTCCGCCTATTGGCTCGCGGGCTATCCCGTTCCGTCCACAAACAATCATTATCATAGCAATAATTCATACAATTATCATAACAGGTAAGATCACCTTAGTCTAACATATCTTCCTTCCTACGCATGCAATATCACCTATAGTATAGTGAGAAGACTCACCTGATTATAGTTGACTATATCGTTTATCTTTCTCGGCTTTGTATTTCCTTCAACTTTAACTGTTAACATAATAAGAAATCTATCATTTCTTAATCCTTAACTATATTATAGTCGCATCATTAAACCCTTCAATAATTCCAATATGATACTCCATGATTTATCAAGTAAAGAACGGCCAGGTAGAAGATTAGATGGGGTGGCAGGATCCTTTCAGCATTTTAGCCTTTCGGAAAATCCAACAACCAGATCCCAAGTAATCGGCCTAGTCACCGTCCTCGTAAGTAAATCAATCGGTATTATATTCGGAAATTACGAATTGTTATAATAACGACATTTTAATGTTTTTGTTTACTATTGATAGAAATTAGTATAATATAACATATGTTATACTTATTAAATATTCTACTTCTTAACACAAAAACTATTTTACAATACCTAATTAAGCTATAGAAAAGTTTGTAGTTACCTTATGACCAGTCGTCGGAACCTATAACTTCTTCGCTAGGCTTTTGAGCTTCCTTCCGCTCACTTCTTACACTCTAGTGCTTAGAAACCTCTATATATTGGATTGAGATTTGTTGGTGTGGTTTATGAGATGTTTTGGGGGGTATTTATACTTGAATTCTTGAATAAAAAATGGCATGACACTTTTGACAAAAGATTTTAATAATATAATTTTGTTGAAATTAAAGGCCTTCTAGAATCAGTCTGTTCAAGACTGGTTTAGCCGATCTTAAACCCATTAAATTCACGTTTTTATTTGATATTCAGAAAATTCATCTCAATACCTTTCCAGGGATGTATTTTACGTATTTATACGATTTTTCTATGATTTATTATGAATTTTTGAAAACAGACTATCTAATCTGTCAATTCCGAACTAATCAGTAAAGATTGCATTTTTTACCATAGATAATCTCATTTTCAAGCTTACTATTATTTTTGGTAATTGTACTAGACTCAATTTGTAAACTTTGTGAATTGGTTTGAGGTCTAAACAATTTTCCTAGAATTAATTATGATTTTTCTAAAAACGACACAAAATGCTGATTTTATATGAAATTGTAACTAAAGTTTTTCTTAGCTTTATAACTACCAAAAATCATATAATTCCTAACACTCTTATTTTAAGTATATGTTATAATCAGGATACGGGTCTTACAAGTCTCCCCCACTTATTTGGATTTCGTCCCGAAATCCGCATTCTCGAACGCCTCTATGTATTTCCCATCGAGTCCTTATGTTCTTCAAAAATCCTCCTCATCTTATTGTCGAACCTTTACAAGGTTTCATTATCTTTCCCTTCAACTTTCACATGTCTCTGTAATAATGCTGAAGGTCCTATTATTCTTATTCACTCCATACTTCTTTTCTTCTAGTTACTCTAGATGTAAAACTCTAACTGTTTCTCACAGTCCCACACATCAACTTGACCGGCTACTTTCTACAGTACCTATTTAGTACTTTCTAATCTTCATGTATACATAGTTAACCTAGTTAACTTGCAACACCTAATTTTTAACACTATTTCGTATTTATATGAATTCGCATATTTCAACACACATTTGTCTCAATTCAATATTTTCTTTTAAATACTTTTTGGCTAAATAATTCTATATTTGTAAAATCTCCAAAAATTTTTGTTTCACCGAAAAATATAAAATTTACATCATCTTTCGTAAGTTCTTTATTTTTTTCTTTGAAGTACTGAACACTCTTTAAACTATTTCCATTATATGGAGACATAAAATTTTGTTTTATTTCAAGAGTCTCTTTATTATCTCGTTCTCACCAGAGTCAAGCAGGGAATTTTGAAAAAATGTCACTTGGGGTAGTGAAAAGTCGCATCTACTGTAGTTAGTTTGAATTTCGGTAATTAAAACATGAGGTGTCCTTTCAGTTCCGTGTGACCTTTCGGTTCCAGCTGCAAGATACTATATATACAGGTATGTAGTATCATTCATTTCCACATTCATTTTCAGTCTCGTCCTCTCTTATCACTAGTTTGTTCATAAACGAACTCATATTTAAAGCCGAGTCATGGAAAACAGATCTTCAATGGGCGATCTGTCGAACCCTGGACCTGGTTTTCCGCAAGGAGAGGGTACTTCAAACCAAGAATTCTTAATAGAGTTCGGTGACTCTAACATTCTAGACATCTATCATCCATACTTCGATTACCTTTCTAATGTTTTGTTTGATTTTGAATTATGGTACAGTCTTCCAGATATACTACCAATAGAGCATCTCCACGATGAGCCGGAAATTTTTCCCGAGTTGAACATTAACTCAGATGATCCGGTGCATGCATCTGACTTTGCACTTGATCAGACTCCATGCCTTCTACCAGGTTAAATTCTTTTGAATGATCCATTTATAAGTATTCTGTTTTGTTTTATCATTTGACATGTGTTATTTGTAGACCCATTTGTGGATGGTCTAACTGAGTACAATCCATTCATCGACGTACCCTCAATGAGCAGTGAGATCATCCCCACGAATCAAGGATTTATGGCTGACATTCAGAATGACAATCAATTACAGACGATTGATAACATCAATATTGATATGAATCCCGAGTTTGGGGTTGGTTTTCAATACCAAAATCACCTTCAGGTGATTCAAAGGAACCTAGAAGGATTTCAAAATCCAGGTATTTTAGTTGAAAACCAACAATTATTACCGATAGAGGCCACTAATTTTGATGAATCAATGTCCATCTTTGGGTCAAAAAATCAGGATCATGTTCAAATGATCCAGAATGATAACAATACAATTAGATTTGAACCTTCTAGTTCAGAAAACATAGCAGGTGGCAGTGGAAGGGGTTTCAGACATTTATTAAGTAGGGAAATAATAGCTGAACACTTTAACGAACCAATTGAGAAAGCTGCAAAGGAACTCAACATTGGAACGACACAATAAAAAAACGCTGTAGAGAATTAGGTATCAATCATTGGCCCCAACGACAACTTACGAGTTTGCAAACCCTTATTGATCGTGCTGAGGTAAAGAACTACATTTTTTTTAATTCCTTTATATCATAAGGTTGAAATTACTAAAGTTATTTGTGCCACAGGAATTTGGTAATGAATTTATTGAGGCAACAGAATTATCGGGAGATTTAATACCCAACCTAAAAAAAGAAAAACAAGCGATAATTGAAGGGTCACAGTCGGGTCTAACAGACGGCACAAAGAAGCTAATACAAGCTGCTCATAAGGTTGTATTTAGGAAAAGAAAAATTCAGGAAAAGGGGGAAACTTCATCAAGAACTCATACACAGCAGCAATCTTTGCCATCTAATTCTGGTATGAGTAGTATTAACCCTGGTTTACTCGAGTTTTCGAGTGAGGAGAATTTTTGAGGCTTTGTAGGTGACCTAGCCTAGTTTCCACCTTTTTATAGCTACCCCTAACTGGTTCCGAATTAGAGCCCTTCCTCATCACTGCCCTACTTACTCACGCCACAAATGAGTCAATATTTAGCCCTTAATCATGGGGTTACAGGTTCCAACCCTATCGAGACCCCATACCTTAGAGCTCCTCCTCCAATAACTGAAGGCATACCACTTCCAAATCCTCGAGAAGGTACAAGTCAACCTAATGATGACAAAGATTGGAGTGTAGAAGATCTTTTCTCGCTTCTTTCTGATTCTCCGGTTTAGGTTAGTAGTTCTGTAAACTTTTCTTAATGTATTAATGTAAAGTTGTAGTAATGAATTTTAATAATTTCATCGATTCAATATAATATTCATGTTGTTCCCTTAATTTCGTATTCCTCCCCCACTTGGACTAAAGTCCAAGTTTGTTTATTCGATTTATAAATTTTTTTTTACGAGCCCTTACTCTCGAACAGAAACCAAGCCCACTCTGCTCAGACAACAACATACATCAAGGGCAAACACCATCTCAATAAACATGTTTCGATAATGTAAAGACGTTTACATCAACCGCCATATGTTACTCATCCGCTTGCGACCCTAGTCAACACCTCTATCGTCAGTTACCTCAATCACGAGCGAGTGATCCAGACCCTCAACCCACACGACCTGATCAATCACTCAAGCAAGATCAATACAAGGGTAGGTAGCCCCACTATTACACAGCACTAGGCATGTACAGAGTCGACTCAAAAATACCCGCTATCATCTCAGGCGCCGCTTTCACCTCTTTGACCGTGAGTTGGAAAACTCACCCTTGCATCCTCTAGTCCCTGTCTGACTTGTGCGCCCATTAGTTGCATGAAAAATAGCTACCACAATAGCACTTTAACATTCTCCCTTTCAACAGTCTTTAAGCTCAGTAATCAATTTTAAGCATGATCGGTCCAACCAAACTGGTATGATTACATCTTAATTGTTCCTACTGAACTTCACAATCAACATTCAACAATCGAATGGATAAAGGTTTACCACATTACACTAGCATTTAAGTCAACTATGCTAGACACTCACATGCTCAGCTCCTTGGATCCTTCGTGACGAACTCCTGACTCAAACGCAGATCCTGTGCTTTCAATAGTAGGAGCTCTACTACTACCTTCCACACCTATCCATGTTTGTTCTAAGACCCGTCTCGAAATATCCAATTCGCTTCTCACCGATAATTTTAACACATATGCCCTTACAAGGCATATGTCAACCCTTCTAGGAATACTTGGAATCCCACCCCCACCCTGCTATTCTAACTAAGACGGAACTTCCTCCAGTGATGACAGATTGTTTCGCGAACATAGTTGTATACAATATCAAACTAAACAGTCTTTCAAATAAGAGAATCTTCCCTAAGGCAACAACCAAACAAGGAACATGCAATAAGGTCAACTCACACATTCTATGACTATTCAGTCCATATTGTATACAACTTAGTGGAAATCTCTAAGCAACCTATCAGCACTAGCATACAGTTCTATTAGCAAATAGCAGATAATAATACAACAATGTGTGATCTCTACCAGGCATTTCAGCAAACATATACCATATGTTTTTTTTTTAACATCCACAATATTAAATAGTTAACCCTTTTCTCATACTGGCGTCGGCTGGCGGTACACACTGTGTCTTCAGTTCACCCTTCATAAAACATATTTCTTTCGTAAAAATGTTTTAATAAAACTCTTAAGCCTCAACTTGAGTCCAGAACTCACTAAGTGAGCCTGATTCTCTCAAGCTGTGCTCTGATACCAACTTGTAACATCCCAAAATTTTAGGGTAAAATTAAAAAAAAATTAAACGAAAACTTCGATACAAGAAAAGCCACTTAATTAATTTTCATAAAATTCCATAACTTATAAGTTTAATGAAAACACCCAGGATTAACAGAAGTTAACGAAATCTCAATATAGCGGAATATTAATTCAAAAACAGTCCTCCAATGAAGCAGCACAGTGTATACACGTCACGCCTTGCCATCCATGGTACCTGATGTACCTGAAACAATTGTTTATATAGGGAAAGGGTAAGCACGAAGCTTAGTGAGTTCCTCAAAATACCATACGATCCATCACATAACATACAACACATCATAACCATTCATATGTCTGTGAGACTCGCGGGCTATCCCTGTTCCGCTGAAGACTCACGGACAATTCCCGTTCTTGTCTTATCGCTCGCAGGCTTCTCCCGTTCCGTCTAATGACTCGCAGGCTATTCCCGTTCCGCCTATTGGCTCGCAGGCTATCCCGTTCCGTCTAATGACTCGCAGGCTATTCCCGTTCCGCCTATTGGCTCGCGGGCTATCCCGTTCCGTCCACAAACAATCATTATCATAGCAATAATTCATACAATTATCATAACAGGTAAGATCACCTTAGTCTAACATATCTTCCTTCCTACGCATGCAATATCACCTATAGTATAGTGAGAAGACTCACCTGATTATAGTTGACTATATCGTTTATCTTTCTCGGCTTTGTATTTCCTTCAACTTTAACTGTTAACATAATAAGAAATCTATCATTTCTTAATCCTTAACTATATTATAGTCGCATCATTAAACCCTTCAATAATTCCAATATGATACTCCATGATTTATCAAGTAAAGAACGGCCAGGTAGAAGATTAGATGGGGTGGCAGGATCCTTTCAGCATTTTAGCCTTTCGGAAAATCCAACAACCAGATCCCAAGTAATCGGCCTAGTCACCGTCCTCGTAAGTAAATCAATCGGTATTATATTCGGAAATTACGAATTGTTATAATAACGACATTTTAATGTTTTTGTTTACTATTGATAGAAATTAGTATAATATAACATATGTTATACTTATTAAATATTCTACTTCTTAACACAAAAACTATTTTACAATACCTAATTAAGCTATAGAAAAGTTTGTAGTTACCTTATGACCAGTCGTCGGAACCTATAACTTCTTCGCTAGGCTTTTGAGCTTCCTTCCGCTCACTTCTTACACTCTAGTGCTTAGAAACCTCTATATATTGGATTGAGATTTGTTGGTGTGGTTTATGAGATGTTTTGGGGGGTATTTATACTTGAATTCTTGAATAAAAAATGGCATGACACTTTTGACAAAAGATTTTAATAATATAATTTTGTTGAAATTAAAGGCCTTCTAGAATCAGTCTGTTCAAGACTGGTTTAGCCGATCTTAAACCCATTAAATTCACGTTTTTATTTGATATTCAGAAAATTCATCTCAATACCTTTCCAGGGATGTATTTTACGTATTTATACGATTTTTCTATGATTTATTATGAATTTTTGAAAACAGACTATCTAATCTGTCAATTCCGAACTAATCAGTAAAGATTGCATTTTTTACCATAGATAATCTCATTTTCAAGCTTACTATTATTTTTGGTAATTGTACTAGACTCAATTTGTAAACTTTGTGCATTGGTTTGAGGTCTAAACAATTTTCCTAGAATTAATTATGATTTTTCTAAAAACGACACAAAATGCTGATTTTATATGAAATTGTAACTAAAGTTTTTCTTAGCTTTATAACTACCAAAAATCATATAATTCCTAACACTCTTATTTTAAGTATATGTTATAATCAGGATACGGGTCTTACAGGTCCTGACTAATTGTTACCTGAGAATACAAGTGATTTTTCAAGTGTCAACATTACGTTGGTGAGTTCATAAGATTTTTGTATAAGAAAAGTCCTTTTTGTTTGTAATTGATAGTATTATAAACCGAGAAAATCCAATATCTTCTCATGAAATGTCCAAGTCCCAAAGACTAAAATGTATAAAGTAATTTGTAGTATAAATCCGTTAAAATATATGATTCCACGTAAACAAATTATAAAGTTGATTGTTTTTCCATGTGAGACGCCCTATAACCATATTGTAACTTGTAGGCCTGCTGCGACGTTCTTCAGGCATCGGAATGTTATGGCATTTGTCACCCCAGACCTGCCGGTCTAACTGTAGCTAACAGCTTAGGTGTGGGGTTGTCAATCCCGTATAGATCTATACACAATTATCACGTTCTCTTACCGAGACTCTGGTTATAAATTCTGGACTTATAGTAAGTACTTAAATAAGTACTTATGAAGACACATCTCACAAAATGTATGTATTCAATCAACTTATTTATGTAAAATTTGTATATGAAAAATCATTGTGTTTATCCATTATCATATTTCCCTTGATAATATTGTAAGGTATAATAATTATATATTTTTATATAATTATTTGGTTTTGTTCAAAATATAAGAGTAACCTTTGTATCCACAAACTATACCTATAATAGTTTATTTTTATTATTCCGTCATATATATATTTATGAATATGTGTGAAATAACTTATTTAGATGATTATACCATTTATTAATTTCAATAATATCTCATGACTATCAAATAAAGAACGACCAGGTAGAAGATCGGATGGGGAGGCAGGACCCTTTCAGCGTATAAGCCTTTCGGAAATCCAACAACCTAACCCAAAATGATCGGCCTAGACACCGTCCTCGTAAGTAGATCATTCAATATTATTTTTGGAATTATAATTGAATTATTGTAATAATGGTGTTTACAAAATTTGTATTTTGTTTACTACTATTACAGATGAGTATAAATAATTATTTCAATATTATGACTTGTATTCTCCCCCTTAAAAACTTGAATAAATATAAAAAGAAGGGGTATGAACTCACCTTTGAAGCGTAAATTCGGTTTAGATATAAGAACGATCGTATTTGAGAAGCACTGCGAAATATCACCACAAAACAACAACGTTTTGTGCGGCGAAGTGATGATGCTCTTAGCCAAAAGGGGAACAATTGGAGAAAGAAAGAAGAAGCTAGAAGTTTTGGTGAATTTGTGAAGAAAAATGAGAGAAGTTGAGTTTCTATTTATAGTATGTTTATTTTCGTATAGCGGCCCTCAAGATACATAGATTTGATAATTATAGCTTTTAGAATTTGTTTATGACAAAACATACCCTTAAACACTCTTTAAATAGATTTAATAGTTTTTATATAAGATAAATAATTTTTGTTTATAAAAATGTAATCTACAAAAATCGTAGTTTAATAATATCAACTTTTTAACTAAAAATCTCTAACGAATTACCGAAAGGGTATTAGTTGTAGTTTTAATAAGAGTATAGGGTTTAAATATAAATATAATTTCTTTTTTAAAAAAAAGAAAATATTAAATATAAAACTGATACCCATAATATGAAATTTTGATGTCAGGTTGTTCGTATCGACGATACCGTTTTAATGGTATATTTTGTGTTTTATAAAATGATATAATATTGTTGGTAAACTTAACAATACGTATTGAATACGTATAAATGAAAATATGAATTCTTTAGGGTAAAATATGTAAAATTGGATAATAATGGAGTGGGACCCACTATATATATATAATAATATTATTATTATCACGGGTTTGTTTACCGACGATTCATCGAATATATATATAATAATATTAAAAATATCATGGATGTTGAATCTTTCGATTTACAGATATATATATATATATATATATATATATATATATATATATATATATATATATATATATATATATATATATATATATATATATATATATATATATATATATATATATATATAATCAAACGTCGCTTTCAAGTTAAATTATATGTTTTTCTATAATAACTTTATATATATAACATTTGGTAGAAATATGATTACATATTCGGAACCGTCGTAATTTAATTTATCTACGTTTTGATATAAAATTTGTAATATTCCGAAGAGTTTTACATTTTTACCGTTCACTATTCACTATTCGGATACTATTCACTGTTCACTATTCACGATGTGAAATAATAATTTTATTTTAAAAAAATATTTAACTTAATAGCATTTGTTCGTATAATTGTTTTGAATTAGCGTACATACTATTATATTATACAACGTAGAGATTATGATGTTTACATTTCACATATTGATCTAACGTACGCTTTGACTGACTTGAGTTGACTTTTGTTGACTTAGTTTGACAGTTGTCACAGATATCATGGATCATAACTGAATTTACAGTTTTCAGTCATCCATGTAAAAACCCACCAAGAACACTTCAAGAACTTGATTAGAAATCAACTACTAACATTGTTTAACTTAGGAATCACCAATTCCAAACACTTGCTCCGAATTCATGCTTTAGCTCTTGAAACTTTTCCAGAATCGTGCTCTCAAAAATCCTTCCCGTAGCTTCTAAATGTTCAGCCACAAATGGAGAGTCAACCCTTCTATTTATACTTCCAAAGTTTACAAATTTAGTCCCTAAGTTCATTTTCTTGAACTTTTGGCCACATAATCAAATTTCATCATATAAGAACTACATTTCTTATATTTTTGCCACAAGCAAACAATATTTTTACATATTTGGTCATTCACATGGTCAAATGACCAAATTACCCTTTTATGGTAAAATGACCAAATTACCCTTTTTATTATATTTAATCCATAATAAACTTACCATGTAGTATGGTGTTACACAACCTCAATCAACCGTGAATTAGAAGAGTTACAAAGACTTCAAGCTTTATGCTCTTCGTTATCTTACTCCATAACAAGTGATAGATGGGTATTTAATTTAGCAAATGATGGGGAATTTCATGTAGATGTGATGAGATCGGAGATTAACAGAAAGATTTCTAGCCCTTCTCCTGTAATTAATTTGGTGTAGACATGTAGTATAACTTCGATTAAAGTTATTTGTTTTGTTTGGAAAGCGTGTCTTGACAGAATCCCAACAACAATTTCTATGCAAAAAAGGGCTAAATCCTCCCATCCTTGGCGTGTCCTATATGTTTTGAAGACGGAGAAGACATTGATCACATTATCATCCGTTGTGAATTCGCTAAAGACGTATGGAAGCAGATCTTTTCAAGGTGTGGTCTCGGTGATTGTTCGTTCTCAAAAGCTGTCAAGGTTGTAGAATTTGTAGCAACATAAGGACATTATCCAAAGAAAATGAAGATTCTAGTATCTATCATATATGGGACGATTTGGTGTATCTGGAAATCAAGAAACGACAAGGTGTTTAACAGGATTCCTATCTCTTCGAGGAAAACAACAGAGATCATTGGCGCTGTGGTATATGGGTAAGTGAAACACAGGTGGGGGTGAGCGTGGTCCTAGGACCGACCCGACGCGAACCGAGACCGAGACCGAGGGAAGACATTCAATGGAACCGAGAACTGACCAAACTATGAGACTTGGTCTTGGGTTCAGGTTCGGGTTTGGTCGGGTTTTACCCGAGCAAGACCAAACGTAAAAATTCCAAAGGCCTACATTATAATCTTAATGTCTTTTAAACTTTCAGTTGGTTCCGTACCCGATAACCTGACAATACCGAAGGACCAAGACCGAATTAAAGTACTGATCGAGTAACATGGTCGATTTCTTATCTCGGGTCCGGTTCCTTGGTTCTTGGGCTTGGGCTTGGGCTCGATTCCGATGACCATTTGCACATCCTTAAACACAGGAATAGAGGAGTAAACTCTAGTTGGATAAACTGGAATAGTTGCCCTCTTTGACTTGTTTTTTGTTTTTTTTTTTCCTTTTTTCCCTCCTTCGCACCTTGCTAACATTGTGTTTTAATAAAATTCCTTGCCGTTTCAAAAAAAAAAAAAAAAAAAAAAAAAAAAAAAACTGACTTCCAACTAAACAACTATAAAATTTATAATAGTACCTTATTTTGTTGAATTCTTAACATTTATAGACACTAACATGGTCGATAGAGTTAGGTCGTCGTCAAACTTTGGTGTTCTTTTTTCATATTTGAAAGTCAGCATTCAGTTCTTCAAGCCGTGACCAAACTTTCACCTATAATTAATTAGAATTATTACATACTAAATTTATTAAAATTAAAAAATTAATTAATTTAAATAAAATTTAGTATCATCTAAAAGAAGTACGTTAGACCTTCGTATTTCTAGCTTTTCACAAACTCTTATATAATCCATACATTAAAAAAAAATGCTCTTTATACTCTATATAATAAAAAAACTTTTTTAGTCTTGATAACTATCATACATTAAAATTGTAAAAACTTGCAACAAAACTACAAACACATCATCAACATTAACAACATAAACACCAACACACCATCAATAAATACCATAAAAAACCATAACCTAACACATCCAATAATCCATATACTATATATATAAAAAAAAAAAAAAAAAAAAACACACAACCTAAAATAATAATCCATCAAACCACTATATAAACCCTTTACTTCTTCCAATCATCTTAACCCAACTAGCACACATCTTCGGGTTCAATTTCATCCAACATTCCTTATAATTATCATTTTCATCACACAAAATTGCAAATGCCGCAACATGTAACGGATCATCTTCGGCCCACCCGAGTTCATTCAACTTCTTTTCACAATCTTCAAATGTCGGTTTTTGTGGTGGTTCAGGTTTGTTCATTTTATCCGCTATTATTTTCAAGACTCCCAATATTTCTTCATCGATTGACTTTTCGCTTATTTTTTGTTTCTTTTTGATTGGTGAGTGAGACGATGAAGAAGTTCCTGAATCCATTGTATCTTTTGGGATTTCAATGTCTTCATCGTCTTCAACAATGTGGGGCCCGATTGTTGTTATTGGTTCAACAGAAATCGGGCCCGATGTTTTAATGTCGGTTGACATAACTCCATCAAAAAGTTGTGCACAAAGATCCGGAAATAGTAGAGACGTGTTCCTTAATGTTTCTATATATCTATTTTTCTGTGACAAAAAAAAAAAAAAAAAAAAAAAAACGAATAAGTTATAACTAAAAAAAAAAGTTTAACAAAGGGTTAATATCATATTGTCATAAATGGGTAACAAACTATTGTTACCCATTTATGACATATTAACCGTTTAACATATGAAGAACTAAATTTACCTTTATTTCATTCTCCCATTCTTCATTTGTCAAATTAAACGTGTTAGTGGACGGATCATAAAGATTGCCACATTTGCTTTTGAGTTCTAACCATGCTCCATACTTGCATTTGAGGTAATCAAAATGGTTTTTCAATTGTTTTCGGTCAACCGAAAAGTTATGACTATCTTTAAGTATTTGACTGACTTTCTTCCATGAAAGTCTTTTTAAACTGCCACCTTCTCGACCATTGATGGCAATCTCGTGAATACATGCATCGAGAAATGTTTTGGCTACTGTCACGTTTTTCCAACTAACCCTATTTCGTTTTGATTCGGTCATAGGTTCCATACCTAAAGGAAAAGACTTGATCAAGTATGTTTTGGTGAAAAACAATTGCTCATAAACATAGAAAAAATGCAATAATTAATAAGGTTTTCGCATTAAAAGACTTGCCACTTTGATTTCTGAAAGAGAAACACAGAAAAGGGTGTGTTCTTATCTATTTCTTCCTTTAAATCTTCAATCAAAACGAGTCTTTTTAACATGATCAAGAAATCCCAGTTTTGATCTGAATAGATTCTTTGATTGTTTTTTCTTGGTCCCAGTTAAAATTTAAGCCGCAGGTTTTTGATAATGCAGACCAAGTTAAGCATAAAAACCACTAATCTTTGAACGACATATATTAAGACCATCATTTACAAGCATCGATTTTTAATCGATCTACATTAAGGAACAGTATGAATACAGTAGGTTATCACAATTGAGGAAAAGTTTTACAAGTATAACCAAGAAAATACAAACCTCAAATCAAAATTTCAAAAATCACGTTGGACTTGGCACGTTGAGAACTCTATATGAGACAAATTATCAGAACACGTGGTAGACATAACTTTGATCTAAGTGGTAGAGAATTTATAAAAATGCGGCAACTTGCAAGCTCAGATAACTTAGAAAATTCAACCAAACGAATAAAAAGCACCATTATCAAAGCTAATTGTGATAACTAGGGTTTATATCAGAAAGTTACCTGGACAGCGATGAACGGAGAAGAAGGGAGTGACGAAAGCGGCAAAGAGGCTAACGACGAGTGGCGGCGAAGAAAATCTGAAAAGAATGGTAATCGGCGGATTTGGGAGAAAAGCAGCGACGAGTCCGTCTGATTTTGGGGGAGAACAGAACCAACTCTAGACAAAAAAGCGAGGGAGGGTAGGGCAATAAAAATGAATGTTTCTTTTATAAAGTGGATTAATGTAATGACAATGACAATTAATTATTTAATATGATCAGTTTATTTTTCAGGTTATTTGTTTTTTTTAATTTAATTTAATAGTTTAAATCTTTTTATGTTTTTTAATATTATATCATTAAGGTAGATTTGAATCTGGTAAGCTGATATTGAATTCTGCCTATTATCCATTGTGACATTTAATATGGTAACTTTGGGCCGTTCTAAAAAAAATAAGAAGTAAAAATATAGCAAGCTTTGTATATTTAAGAAGTAAAAATAACCTATTCAACATAATTAAAAGATTAATGACATAAAAATCAAATTGTGTACTATTGTTGTCATTCTATTACATTAACATTTATAAATTTATCAAAAGTAATTTCTTATGTGTGATAACAGCCGATGGAATGTCAGTAGAAATGTGGAGCAGGGGTGACACAAATTTTTTTTTTACGTTGTCTGGAAAATGCTAGCTGAAATGTCCAATATTGATATTTAAATAAACACGTTGACTCCATTTACAATTAATGGGATTGCCATTCATGATCAAGGGGATAGAAAAATTTTTCGTACATATATAAACATCATCGTAAACCATGGTTTTCGAAATAGATCAAACATAGTCAGAGATGATCATATAAATGGCAATGCATTTGCTAGAGAGAAAACTAGGGGTGTATGTTAATTAGTTCAAGTGTGGAGAAAATTACTGCATTGATAATTTTTTAATGTGTCTCACTACCAAATTAAATAAAATAAACATAAAATGGATTCTTGAAAATCCGACAAATTCCTGCCAAATAAATGAATAATAGAAATGAAAAAAAATATATTCAGATTAAAAGATGTTCACAGATAATGAATACCTAATTTTATAGTTGGGTCATTAGTTGTTTTTCCAAACGTAAGTATATATTTTGATTTTAATACTTAGAGCTTCACAAACTGAAAGGATGCATTTTGCAAGCTGGTTTGTTCTCTGTCCGAGTAGATTGATTAACGGGTCGATTCGTCCATACTCTATGGAACAATGAGAACAAAAGCATTAATCGGATTTTGGAAATTTCACAAATGGAGGCAGAAATTCACTAATGGGATGGGGTCAGTTACACCTGGTATACACCCTCTTACTCTGTCACTAATTAAACGTGAGAAGCACACAAGAAATCAGAGGGAAAGCCTATCATCACGAACACAAAATCAGCGACTTCTTTTTTTTTTTTACTAGTAATTTCGAGACAGAAGGCAGAAGCAGCGACAATTAAGAGGTGATAAAATCACGAAATCGGAAATCACGATCAAGAATTCAGGATTGATGCTTGTACCTTGTCTTGTTGGCAGCTTGGTTTTTCTTTTTCCGAACACAGAAGCAGGCGATAGCGAGCAAGGAGGAGAATGAAAGCTTTCCTTTTTTCTGATTGATGCGCATTCACGAATCACGATAGCGAGCAACAGCCCTACCCAAATACGCTCCTGATTTTTTTTCTGGGCTTTGGTTTGCTTTCTTTCTTCTTATGGGCTTCTATTTTTGGGCTGATGACTACATATTGGCTACTTCTAAGCCGAATTTGAGTAGTGGCCCGTGCCACTATGGGCATAAGCTTAAATCCGCCCCTGAACACCATATTATATTATATTTATAAGTTCTTTTAGTGTTCGAACATTATGTGGAGCTCGATGACTAGCAAGTAACAAGTTGAGGTTCCCTTAACAATTTCAATTATAAATATTTCCGACTTATAGCTAGAGGTGCACGTAAGAAATCGTTTTTTTTAACCGAAAAAAACTGGAACCGGTTTTTTGATAACCAGTTCTCCAATAACCAGTTTTATAATAACCGATTTTGTAATAGGTTTTTTTATCTTAAATCAGACCGGTTTTTTACCCCGATTTTTGTTCAGGTTAACCGAACCGAACTGATTAAATAGCCGGTCTACAAGTTAATTTTATATAAAGAAACCGGATTTTTTAAAAGGGAAAATTTCATATATACCCTAAAATCACCACAAAATATCATATTTACCCTATGCAAACACAAAATATCAAAAATACCCATTTTAAACTTATAAAATATCAAATATACCCAAGTTCTAATTTTTAATATTTTTTATATATTATAATTATTTTTGGTATTATCAAAATAGAAAAATTAAAGAAAGTAACTAAATGACAATATTGCCCTTGTCCTAAAGCTCTTAGGGGCTGTTTGGATAAGCTTATTTAGCTCATAAGCACTTTTAGGCAAAAGTGCTTATGAGCTTATGACTTTTTAAAAATGAGTTTTTAAAAAAATGTTTGGTTAAGCTTATGCGGTGAGAAAAATTAATATTGGTTTAAAAAGTGTTTAGATAAGCTTTTATATATGTAAAATGACTAAAAATGACATTTTTACATATTGTTGGGGGGCATTATTGTCATTTTGCAAGTAAAAAGTCATCTTTGCTAGAGTTTACAGCAAAAAAAAAAAAAGCAATCGGCAATGCAAGGGAATGGATGTGGCAATCTGCTTGTGCAGTTTTAGACCTTTTTCTGCTTGTGCTTTCATGTTGAATGTATTAACTGTGTTTTGTATTTTTGTTTGGGTTTTGAATTAATTAACATTGATGCTGACTTATAACCAAATGAAATGAAACATGGTATGTTTTCAGAATTACTAAGCTGTCCAGAGCAATGAATAAAGTACAAACAGAACCGAGGCAAGCAGTGAATGGAAAAGAAGAGATCCATGAGGCAAGCACTGAACTGAGTCAAGCACTAAATGGAAAAGAAAAGTTGTCCGAGAACATTGTAGTTTCATTTCTTTTTGTTAACAATGTTTGTACTTTGATAAAGTTACCTAATTATAGTAGTGTACTTTTGTTTATTTTTTGTTAATAAGGCTTGTACTTTGATAAAGCCATTTTAATGTCAAATTGCAATACATGAAATGTTCTACAAAGGCATTGTACTTTAATAAGTCATTTTATGAAATCTTCTGGAAAGACATTGTATGTACTTTGATAAAGGCATTGTACTTTGATAAAATTTCTTTTTTTTATCTTTATAACCAAATTGCAATACATTAAATTCTGCAAAGGCGTTGTACTTTAATAACAACATGAGATCTTCTGGAAAGGCATTGTTCTTTGATAAAATTTCTATTTTAATCTTTATAACCAAATTGCAATACATGAAATTCTGCAAAGGCGTTATACTTTAATAACAACATGAGATCTTCTGGAAAGGCATTGTTCTTTGATAAAATTTCTATTTTAATCTTTATAACCAAATTGCAATACATGAAATTCTGCAAAGGCGTTGTACTGTAATAAGTCATCTTAATGCCACGAATGAAAATGTCCAAATATTCCAATCGAAGACTTTGATTATCCAAATAACTAAAAGTACTAAAAGCAAAACAATATACAACTTGTAATCCGTTCACTAACCCTAATTAAGAACATTAGTAACTTAAAATAAGAAAATTGTCAAAAGGAACAACTACTTTAATGACTTCTTTCACATCGTCCCCGAAACTCCAAAGCTACCACGTGATTTTGTATTCTTGCCACGACTCCTAAAATAAATAAACACATAAGAATATTATTAGCATTATACATGTTTTCGCAATATTTTTTATGAAATTACGATAACGAAATAGAAATTACAATAACCTTTTAGACGTGGATGTTTCACTTGGATCAAAACCTTGAGATGCGGGATTCTTGCACGTCTTTTCACGGTGTCCAGACTCACCACACCGCGGACACTTGTGCCTTCTTTTAGACTCATCCGATGCTTTAATTCTATTTTTTTTGCCGTCCAGGTGGGCGTTTGATAATAGGCGGATATATTTTCTCCCTGTCATTTTGCATCCATTGATCCTTTCCGGGCATCGGGGAAATTTCAAAATCATATGCTTCTTTAAATTTCTCTATTGTGTAACATGCATCAACATACTTTTCCCAATTAACTTCCCTTGTAAAAGCAATAAACGTTGCTGCATGTACACATGGAAGGCCTGTAACTTGCCACACTCGACAACTACATTTTCTTTCACCCAGGTAGACCACCTAGCGTTTTCCCTTACACTTCACTTCAGCTTGATTGTCACAACTTCTACAAACTTCATATTTACCCAAGTTCTACATTGAAAAAAAGAATATATTATTGACATGACTATAAATATGTAATTGAACTATAATTTAACATACTTACCGTATAAATGTTGTTTAAATGATTATTGGCAATAGGAACCAATGCATAATTCCTTTTTTCAACATCGTCCTTTTCTTATCAAAATGTGTCATGATATTTTCTCTAATTGCATCTAGTAGATCAAACACAGGTTGATAACGCAATGCACCAATCCAAGCATTAAAAGATTCCGAAATATTATTAATGACATAATCACACTTGCAAGTTGTGTTAAACTTGCTTCTACTCCATACCTTTTTGTGGTTGGTATTTAGATATTTGATGGCACCTTCACTTACATCACTAATTTCCTTCAGTAATATGTCATGTGTGGTATGAAGGTAGGTTTTTGCAGCACTCCATAGTTTCTTATTAAAGAATTTACCACGAAATTGTTTTTTGAAATTGCTATATAGGTGTCGTACACATTCTCTATGCTCGACATTAGGATAAACTTGCATGATTGCCACTTCTAATCCTTTTTGCATGTCTGATAAGATTACAAGACCACTCAGCATCCCAATTGCTTTTTTAAGTGACTCAAGAAACCATGTCCATAACTGTGTATTCTATGATTCAAGCACACAACAAGCTACTGGGAAGATGGAATTGTTACCGTCATCACCAGTTGCAGGAGCTAGTACACCATTGAACTTTCCTTTTAAATGACAAGCATCTAGACTAATATAAGGACGACAACCAAGTAGAAACCCTTTAGAACAAGCTGGCAGTGAAATAAAAAATCTTTTGAAAAGTTTCTTATCACCAACTACATCAAAGTCAATTTCGACAATGCTACCTTCGTTCCTAATAAGTAGTTCTTCTCTAAATACATCCATGTTCATGAAAGAGTCTTACCACTTACCATATATATATATATATATATATATATATATATATATATATATATATATATATATATATATATATATATATATATATATATATATATATATATATATATATATATATATATATCAGTATACGCTTGCTCTTTCCCTCTAAAAACTTTTAGGTATGATACGTTAACATTGTAAGTTTTCATAATCCATTTTCTAAGCTCCACGGGAGAGACGTCCCCATCAGATTTCAACTTGTCAGTAACTATATCTGCAAATCCATCCTTGAGTCGCACGCTTATTACCACCCTTGTTGCTTCGAGTACAAGTATGACTTTCTCCAATTTTCCTAACCTACAAATTAATTAAATAAACATAAACATATTTTTAATGAAAGGCATGATAAATATAACTAAGGTATATACTTACTTCAAAAGTAATCCCATCTTGCATGATAGAGGCATAAATTCTCCACTCGCATTTTAGATTTTCACACCTTGCTGTGGATCGTGTCGGGTCACTTTTCTGAATGTGGTAGTCAAACTCATTTGTGATTGCATAATGGTTCAAAGCTCTCCTAAAATCAACCACATTTTCAAATTTTGTGCCTACTTTCATGCTTAGACTACTCTTACTTAATGGGTAAGCTTCATCATCATCATTTATTGGCTCATCTTCATTATTAGAACTAAGATGACTATAATAACTTTCTTCACTGGGACAATAGTCTGAATCATCATGCAGTTCACTGTTGTAGTCATATAATTGCTTACCCGAGCAGTGATTATTTGACTGAAGATTATTCTCTATTGTTGCATAAATGGTTACTTTTTTCTCATCTTTATACATGCTAAGCATATCCATGAACTTTTCATCAGAATCAAGGTCAATAAACGATTGGCCCGATGCACATTTTGTCAACATATGAAATTGAAAAATCTTGGTTGTTCTTTGATGAATAACGTCTCATGACTTCTTCATTTACTTGACTCAAGTTATATGATATTGTGTCTATGTAAATGCATTTTTGAGATCCAAAGCAATATATTTTCTTACAAGTGTTTTTTGCTAGCCGAAAGAAACCACCGTATTTCAATTTTAGCTTGTACTTGCAAAAGGGCACACTTGCAGAAACATAGTCAATTATTGGAGACTCGGCCCCGTTCTCCCATATCGGTCTCGAGTTGTCATCAAGGGTACTGTTAAAAGTATCTTCCATCTAACAAAACAGGTTCAATTGCAAGAAATCGTTCCTGGAGATGAAAAGCAATCACAAAAAATCAGTTTCTGCAACATTCCATGTGAAAATAACCGTAATGTTAAATATAATTGTAAAAAAAATACAAAAAAGCCAAATATTATTTGAATTTTTCTGATATTTGTCATAAGAAATACAAACTGTTTTCAGCCATAAATTTGTGGAGTCCTTGTCGAATTTAACGACCCAAGAAAGCCAAATATATGTATGTGGAGAGTATCTTTCATACCCAAATTCATGGTACGGCTTATGATAACTAAGTATGTCAAAATTTTAAAAATTAACTTAATTTATTAATAGTTTTAATACATGTCCATTACTCAAACATCTTTAGCAGTTTTGTTTCTAGATCCTTTCATTACGATGTTTTTTGGTTTATGCTTTTTCCGGTTTTTCCTACCAAATAGTTTAACAGAAAATTAGATAAGGCGTTGAGCCCTCCTTTATCTGATTTCTAGTCAAAGTTCCATTTGTTCATTCATATTGTTGCCGCATGAGATTTTTTTCTTTTTTTTATCAACTAAGCTATCGTTCATGCTATATGAATGCTAATTAAATCAATGTATTGTCTCAATTACCTGATGAAGCAAACTATGTTGCCTGTCGTCCCAAACGGCCCAAAGAATTACATGATTAAGCAATCAGAACTCCCAATCGATGTCTGAGTTGAAGACGACAATGGCCCCTCTTCCAGACGTGCCTCACTCCAACGATCACGTTGTAGGCGTAGAAGATTTGATCGAGTTTGTTTCTTGATACAATTTGATAGTTTCCTTATAATACGCAAGGGGTATAATGGCAAAATCAAGATTGTATTTATAATTAAAATGATTATAATAAGAAAAACACAATAAAAGTAATTATAAAGTGTTAAAAATAAAAGTTAGGGTATATTTGATATTTTAGAGGTTAATATAGGATATATATGATATTTATATATTTCATTGGGTAAATATGATATTATGTATGTGTTTAATTTATGGAATATATATGATATTTACCCTTTTTTTTAAAAAACCTGTTCTTAAAAAAACGAACCGGGCTTTTGTGCACCTCTAATTCTAGCAACGAACGATCAATAAATCGGCCCAACTCACTTTACGGGTCCGTTTGGATGTGCTTATAAAACTGCTTATTGACTTATTGGATTTTTGGAAAAGCCATAAGTCATAAGTAAGAGTCTCCTTACTTATTAAAAACTGCTTATCTACCATTGGAAAGGGTAGATAAGCAGTTTTTAATAAGTAAGGAGACCCTTACTTATGACTTATGACTTTTCCAAAAAACCAATAAGTTAATAAGCAGTTTTTATAAACACATCCAAACGGCACCAAGATGGGACAGTACTATGTGGGCCCATTTCAGTGGACTAATGCTATATTGTTACACATTCGTTTCAACTAATTTTTTATCTTTTTTTTGTTGTTGTCATTTTTTAAACATTAGACTTTTATATATGAGACCCACAAAACAGCTAATAAGAAATTAGAAAATTTGAAATAACGGGACTGAAAACCAACCAACTTAAACCGATTTGGTTCTAGTTTGCAACCTGCTCGGTCCAAAATCGGACCACGAAGACAAATTTAAACTTAGACCTTATTTATTTAAAAACATAAACCAAAATCAATTTCATCTCATATTTAAAAACTAGAAGAAGAAACTGACTTGCTTCCGAACATAACCAAATTAGACACCGGCCAAATCTTTTTTTCTTTTTGAATAATCTACAATCTCAAACATGATTTCCAAATATCTAAAACCAATAATCAGTTTTCAAAAAAATAAAAAATTTCATTACGGATACTTACTGATTGGCAACTAACTTGTTGCTTTTCTTTTAGTGTGTATCATTTTTTTTCTAAATAATAGAACTTTAATTATGAGACCTATATAACATGTATCATAAAGTGGTATGAACGGGATCAGAATCAAAAGATCTAAAGTAAAGAAGCTAAAATATCAAACCTAACAAAATTTGTTAAGTCATTATCTACGGTAGTCTAGTGTGTCCATAACCTTAGGGGTGTTCGTTTGGATGGATCGGTTCAATCCGATCCAATCTAGTGAATCCAAATAGATTTTGGTTTCTAAAACATGGATCCAAATGGTCCAAACTAAAAATCAAATCCGAACCGAACCAACCAAATTACAATTCGGTTGTATTGGTTTTTTTAATTCGGTTTTCATGCATTGAGTCATTATATATATATATATATATATATATATATATATATATATATATATATATATATATATATATATATATATATATATATATATATATATATATATATATATATATATATATATATATATATATATATATATATATATCTTGAATATTAGCCAAACCTAATAAAGAAAGCAAAACAAACTATTTAGTTGAGAATTAAATTTTATAAACAACTACTAATAAAAATAAATTAAAATTCATATTTTATAGACAAAAAAACCATTTTAAAAAGTATATATGAAGATTTTTCATTGGCCGGTAATTTCTAATCTACTAAAACCAATTTATTACAATTCAATAAATAATTAAAGAATAAAAGTATAAATAAATAAATAAATAATTGTCTATTCGGTTTTTTTGGACTATTCGGTTCTTGTTTTATAAACCAAAACCAATCCAAAATCCAAAACAATAATTCGGTTTTGCTTAAAAACCAATCCAAAAATCCGAATACCCGAACCAAATAATCTGATTCAAATTGTCCAATTAGACAATTCGGTTTTATCCAAATAGTGAACAGCCCTACATAACCTAGATACTATCTTGGACCTTCTTTATTTGAAAATGCAAACCTAAAGTGATGTCATTTCAAGTTTAAAGTGTTTTTTAAGGGTTAATGACTTGTGAGGGTAATATACTTTTAAAAATGTTTACATTAAGGTAACAATGTTTTTTTGTTCACATTGATCCATTTAACTTGTTATAATTATTCAAAAAATGGTAATATGATCGGTTTTCCCGGTTAAAACGAATTACGTGGCATATAAACCGGTTAATAGATATTACGTGGAATATATTACATATTACGTGGAAAAGTTTACCAAAAGTCGTAGTTATTAGGGTAAATTACGTATCACGTCTCGTATCCCCGTTCAAACCAACACCCAGGGTTCGGTGTCAAACGATCGAAGTAGGGTTTGCGAAGATTGAATGCAATGGCAGAGGAAGTGTTTCTTACGATGGATGTCCATTACCATGGAGCTTTTGCATGTAACCCGCTTGTGTATTTCGCTCCAACCATAGCATTGATTAGGGACGTAGACTTTAGTGCAATGGACTTCAATGCTTTCATTACCTTCCTTGAAAAGCTTACAAAGATGGTGTGTAAAGATATCTACTATTGTCTTCCTTTGAGCTTGAATCAAGGGTTATGGGGGATTCAAAACGATGGTGATTACAATGAGTTTCTTGAGTGTGGGTATGGAAGTCAAGCAAAGAGAATCAAAATATACGTGGATGAATATAACGAGTCTGCCTTTGATTGGATTGAAATTGGAGAACCCTGATTCAGAAAATGACGAGGAGAACTGTGAAGAGGATGGTGAAGAATCCAGGTTTTCAGACAATGTTTGTTGTGATCATGTTGAATATGAGGTAAAGTCAGCCATTAATCAAGTGAATGATCTTTTCTTGAATGCACTTTGTCCGATGAACAACTCAAACGAAGATGTAGAACAAGAGGACATCGACGAAATTAAAGAGGGTGACGATGACCAACCAGTTTATCCTATTCATGACAGTTCAAAAGATTGGGATAAGATGGTTCCAATCCTAGGTATGAGATTTTCCAGCCCTACAAAACTTAAAGACTGTGTCATTAATTATGCAGTTAAAAATGGCTATGATATTTATTTTGAAAAATGTGATAAGAATAGACTATTGGTAAGGTGCTGTAAAAGTAGTAAACATAAATGTCCATTCAGATGTGGGCCATCTGGATGACTGAAGAAAGATCTTTCTAAATTAAATCACTCAATGATAATCACAATTGTTCTAGGACATTCAAGCTTGAATCAATTATGAATTACAAATGGATTGGAAAACATATTATCAATGAGGTTTTGGAAAGGCCCAAAATGAGTTTAAGAAAAATGAAAGCTGAAGTTTCTAAGAAATTTAATATTAATGTAAGCCCTGGTTAGTGTAGAAATGCCAAAAGATTTGCATTAAATGTGATTGAAGGTACATTGGTTGAGCACTATGGAAGGTTGTGGGATTATGGTGAGGAAATTAGGTGGTCTAACCCAGGATCTACAGTGAAATTTTATGTTGATATAATGTCTGACTCAACTACATATTTTTCAAAATATTATGTGTGCTTCAAAGGTGCGATATATGGTGGATGTAGAAGAGTGATTGGGATTGATGGCTGTTTTCTTAAAGGAATTTGTAAAGGTGAGCTTTTTTCATCCATTGGTAGATATGCGAATAACCAGATTTACCCTATTGCATGGGCTGTGGTAAATGTTGAGAATAAAGATACGTGGTTGTGGTTTATTTGTGACACCCCATTTCTACTGTTTGCAAATACTATGGTTTTTCATAAAATTTCATGAATACAAAAATACGGTTTATCAAAAACCGATTATTTAAAACTGTGGGTGTACAAATTTATATCAAAACTAACCATAGTAAGCAAGTAAGGATTTAACCTTAGGTCCAAAATAGGAGCAATGTGGGCTCCACTCCAGCTAAACTTCATCCCATTATAGAATAGCATTTAACCTGGAATACATGGCATAAAATAAAATACGTAAGACAATAATGTCTCGTGAGTTACATGAGTTTTAGACTCAACCTTTAACTTCTTTACCAACTTATATAAGACTTATAACATAAACTTTTGTCAAATCTTTATATAAATATCATACTATACTTTTACTTCTTGAAAACATTTCATAACCTTATTTTGAATAATTACATTCTTTCAAAACTTTATAATAGAAACATAGTACAACTCTTTACTTTTTAAGTAATTCGTTCTTTGACATACTTTACGAAAATAACATTGTTCTTACTTTCTTTGACTGGTTTTATAAGCTTGCTGGATTTTTATACTTAGGGCATTAATCACTATAAGTGATACCCCAAGTCTCTATGGCTAGAAAGAACGGATCAATCCTTACCATAGAAGTGCTGAGGCAATCTACTTCGCGATGGGGCTCGCCCCCAGTAGATCCCTTACCTAACCCGGGTAGGTTGGAACATAGTTCCCTTACTAACGATGCTTGCTACAATTACCAGTCATATAAAAACTTGCTGCTTGCTTGAACATTTCTCATAAACATAACTTATGGCTAGGTGCCAAACTTCACCATTTTACATTTTTATGGCTAAATGCCAAATATAGCTTTCATCATATAAAAATCATATGTTTAAAAACATATCTTTATAACATACTAAGCTTTACGACAAGACATACTTTCCAAATCTTATGGCTATATGCCATTCATACTTAAAAACATAATTATAGTTTGTAATCAAAACATACTTGTTAAACATCTTGTGGCTATATGCCTTTCATACTTGAAAACTTATATAACTTGTATTCAAAATATACTTTCACATGATTATATCATAGACCAAACATACTTCCACATAATTGGCTCATAGACCAAATCATAACTTCAATTTTAGCATTATACTTTCATAAACAAGTCATTAATAATACTCTTGCATATATCATCATATAAAGAGATTTTAGAAGAAATCATAAATATACTTACTTGCCATGTACCCCAAAATGGGTAAAACTACTGCATGTACTCACCTTTTTACTCTTGAAAGTCATTTAGACGTCCTTCGGTTCTTTACCCTTTCGGTGTCCACCTAATTGACTTGCACCTATATATATAGTATTTGATACATTAATTACATTTAAATCGACTCTATAACATGTTAGAGTCCTTTCTAATACTTTTGTTGATCATAATAAGTAGATAGCTTTAAAATGATCAACTTTAAATAAGTCGTATATTGCACGTATTTTGCTACAGTAGTCTCAGGGAATCGTATTCTAATTCCAACACCTTTCCATGAAGTCTTATGCCATTTTAGACATGTGTTTCAAGTTTGAAGTTTATCGGACCAATCTAGCTAAAATCTCAAAATCAAGTTTGGACAATTACTTGATTTTTAGCCACTGCTTGCTACAGTGATTTTCCGCGAGGTCGGATTATTGATTTAACAATTTCCCATATGTTTTCATACCATTTTAAGGCTATGGTATGAGTTACGGGTCGATCGGACAAGTGTAACATCGATTTCCAAACTCAAAAAATGGACAGAATGAATTCCAGGGAGGACACGACTCGTGTGATTTTCCTCTTATGGAACACACGACTCGTGTGTTTCCTGGGTTCTTTTTCCTTGGCTGATTTTTGTGCTGCAGGTCATATGGTCCGAGGATTAAGTCCTTAATATGTACCTTAATCATTTTAAAGTCGTTTTTTGGCCTAAAATAGCAGCTTACTTGTAGTTTTAAACTATGGAATCATCAATTACATTCCAAGGTTTCAAAAATTCCCGTAATGCCCATTTTTAACCCAAAAACCATTTTGTTTGATTTTCAAGTTTAAAACTGATTTATTACACTCTTTATATTCCTTTGAACTTGCTAAAACAATGGAAATCAGTTTCAAACCCATAAACCCAATTTCTAGGGTTCTTGAGCTCAAAAATCCATTTCTAAAGTTTTAATCAAAATTCCAAGGATTCTTTGTAATCTAGGTGTATCTAGTTGTTGTTTAAGCATGACTTAATGAAGATGAACTCCAGGAAACATTCGTGATCTTCATCTCACGAATTTCCAAGTTCTATGTGGAGAAGATGATGAATAGTGGGATTTTCTTACCTTATTTCCTTATAATTCTTCAAAAACTTCTTAAATTTCTTGTAGAAGCTCTTAAATTCTTGCTCCTTCCCGTTTCTTCTTCTCCTCTCTCGATTCCTCTACAATCTTCTGGAGAAAGAGTGGTAATTCACTCTTTTTATGTTTATTTTTATTTATAAAAATTTTGCAATTTGGTCCCTAAGCTTGCATTCTTTGAATTTTAGACACTAACACTTATTTTGGCCACTTGGAACAATAATTCTTGCAATTTAGTCCTAAATCATAAATAAAGTTTATAGTAATTTCCACATTTGGTCAAATGACCAATTTACCCTTTATGTGAAAAAATGACTAAATTACCCTTTCAATCATAATTTCTCATAAAAATGCACATAAAGCTTTAAATCACACAAAAACTTATTTTACATATTTATTTTATAAATTTGGGTCGTTACATTATTGATCTTCTCATAGATAACATTGAAGGGGGTAATGGTGGTGGACTGACAATCATTTTAGATGGACACAAGGTAACAATGTTTTTTAAATCTCAAATAAGTGATCTTTAATTTATACAACTACTTATATGTTTCATATATATATATATATATATATATATATATATATATATATATATATATATATATATATATATATATATATATATATATATATATATATATATATATATATATATATATATATATATATATATATATATATATATATATATATATATATATATATATATATATATATAATAGACAATGTGCTAGGCACATCTAAGCTAATTTCAAGAAACAGTTTAATGTTGAACACTACAGGAAATTATTCTGTACTGCTGTCTATAGTACCAATGAACAAAAGTGGAAAGAAACTATGGATGAGATTAAGCAAATAGGCCCCCAATGTTGGAGGATATCCCTTTACCTTATTTATATATTTCATTATACACTCTCTCCCTCTCTCTCACTCTCACTCCCTCTCTCTCTCTCTCTTTTAAAAACCATCACTTAAGTTATAATATATATATATATATATATATATATATATATATATATATATATATATATATATATATATATATATATATATATATATAATGTTAAAAAAAGATAAATGGAAGTGTTCAAAACCAAGAGGCATATATTGTTGGATTAGGTGTCTAAGCCATGACTAATAATTAGTATTTACCTAATTAATAGAAGCAAAGTCCATTTGGGTTGTCCTCATAGCTGGAGGTTTGGTAGAAAGTCCATGAGAGAGAAAGATTGATTTATTATATGATTAATAAATCAATAGAAATAAAATAAATAGTTTATTAATATATTAAAGTGATAATATATTAATTATAAACTATATTAATTAATTAGAAATTAATATGGAATTAATTAGAATTAATTTGGCGATTAATTTAATTAATTAAAAGTGCAGGGGCTAGTTTGTAATTATTCAATAGTTGAGTAAGTGACAAATATAGCAGCTGTAGTAACCAGCAAAATTTATATATAGGATATATATAATTTTGAAATTAATAAGTTAGGATAAATATGTTTGAATTGATAAGATAAAGGTTTATCTTATTTGAATTCAAAAAAGTTTATCTCTAAAGGCTTCTCTGGTTATCTGCTGGAGACTATAAATAGGGACCCTACGGGACCTTATTTCTGCACCATTTATGTTGGTTATATGCCCATCGTTATAACAAGTTGGTAATATTATTATAAATAGTAGGGTCCTTTTGGGTTACACCCAAGAGACGATTTAGCTAAAAGAGATCGAAAATAAACTTGAGGGGTTAAGTTTATTAATATACCAAAGTAAAGGTATATTAATTAGAAACTTAATAAGGTTAAAGGACTAAAGTGAAATATCCACAAGGGAGAGGATAATGATGAGGAGCACTATAAATACAACCCTAGATCTGAGTTGTAAAGGCTGCCAAAACCCTAATTTTCGTCACTCTCCTCCCACCCCTCGGTATACGACCGATTTCTTTCAAAACCCTAAGTATTACGTGCTAAAACTTCAAGCAAAGGTATATACTACATCAACGGGTGCTGGATCGTTGTCTTGGGTGCGATTACATTAGAGGAGTTCTACTTTGGGCTCTCGTCATCCTAACAAAATCAGATCTGAGATTTAAAAGGTATATCTTGAACCCTCTTGATTTTACAGTTACAAAAGTGTGCATGATTCTGTGATCCTGGTTGAATACGATTTTGTTTTAAGTTTCCGCTGCGTTTGTTTTATGTTATCGTATTCCAACAGTGGTATCAGAGCCACTTTATCATGATTTTGTATTGTTTTGATTCGATTAAAATTGTTAAAAATCGTTTTTTTTTTCTGATTTATCGAATCTGTTCGACGTCCGCGCCGCGGTTCTTGAAATATCGCGTCGCGGGTTTTTCTAAAGTTACGATCATTAGGGTTTTGCCGCGTCGTGTTTTCTAGTGTTCCGCGCCGCGTCGTTCTTGTCATGATCGTGTTCTGTTGATTGCCGCGTCGCGTTTTCTAGTGTTTCACGTCGCGACGGTCGTGACGTTTTTTGAAATCAGATTTCTTGTTATAAAATTATGATTTTAGTATTGTATGATTGTTTAGATTAATGATTGATATTGAATGCTTGCATGCTCAATAGGATTAATAGCTAAACACAAAGTTTAAAATGCTTCAAAATTTAATGGAAAATTGTTTAAATTAATTATTAACACTGCATCCTTGCGTGTTTAATAGAATTAATAGTTAAACAGAAACTTCAAAATACTTAAAATTTTTAATAATATATATATATATATATATATATTAGAATTGTATCTATATGTATAACTTAAAATAAAAACATTGGTCAGACCGTGACTAGGCTCACCTACTCTAAATGTGTAGAAGGTTTAAGAAGATCTTTTTGATTCCTAATGAGGTCAGTTTTTAAACAACATTCACTGCTTACCACCCTCACCGCCTGTCGCATTTTATTGAGTGGAGTTACCGAAAGAGTTTGATAGGATAGTGTTTCAAGATAAAAGTATTATTGAAAATACACAAGTAAAAAATTGTTAAAAGTTAATAGAATTTTTCAAAAGTAAAATTGGCAATTTCAAACCGGTTTTAAAAGTTTAAATTGACCCTTATGCCAATTAAAAGGTTAAAATGTTTTAACAAAAACGAAACAAAATCCTGTTTTATGAAAATGTAAATCTCATGCTACCCACAAAGAACCACACATTTAACCGGGCCCTTCCGGCGTGGGAAGTGCTATAGCCAACGCGTCGGATTGGACTCGGCCAAAATGATGTGATACTCGCGATAACTCATGATTCATGGGTCGGGTGTCATGTGGGTCATTCATGGTCGATTTACCATCCAAACCCGTGATTCGCGGCATACCCGTCACGGGAGAGAGGATGATCATGATGGGATTAAACATTCCATTGATTAGATTCAATGCATCCCGAAAGACCTAGAAGCTTCATAGATATTGAAGTTGGCAAAGAGTATTGCCTACCTAAATAACTTTTGGGAGTGACTACGGCATACCTCTTCACAACCAGAAGTGAAATATAGATTCTAGCCTTAATTAAAATTATTGTTTTGGGTTATTAATTTTTTAAGGATTAATCAAACTAATTAAAATCTACTTTTCATATAGATGGCTCCAAACACAAATGCAAATTCGAATTCGACTACAAATATCTCACTAATGCAACTCCTCTCTAAGGATAAGCTGACCGGATCCAACTACTTGGACTGGATGCGTTCCCTTCGGATCGCCCTCCGGTATGATAAGAAAGAATGGGTCCTGGATACAGCTCTTCCTGAGGCTCCCGCTGACGATGCAACTAGAGCTGTTAGGGATGCTTGGCAAAAGCATAAAGATCAGTCGGATGAGGTTGCTTGTCTCATGTTAGCGACCATGGTTCCGGAACTCCAAAAGAGTTTCGAGACCGCTGGGGCGTTCGACATGGCCGACCAGCTCAAGGAAATGTTCCAAAAGCAGGCTAGACAGGAACGATACGACACCATGATCAACCTACTAGACTGCAAGCAGCAGGAGGGAACCGCTGTCAGTGCACACGTCTTAAGATGAAAGCATACGTTGACAGATTGGAGCGACTTGGATTTCCAATCGCTCAACAATTGGTTACAGATATCATCCTCCACTCGCTGAGCAGTACATTCAGTCAGTTCACACTGAATTTTAATATGAATGGATTGGAAAATACCATAATAGAGTTACACGGCATGTTAAAAACTGCCGAGGCAAATATGTCTAAAACTAAGAACTCCAGCTCCACGGCTCCAGTACTGGCAATCAGGGAAGGGGCAATCAAGAAAAGGAAAGCCAAGAAGCCTAATGGCAAAGGGAAGGGTCAAGTTGGTAACCCCAACTCCAACCCTAGCAACAAGGGCAAGGCTGGTTCTATGATAGTGCCGACACCAAACCCGGATGAGGCCATTTGTTTCTACTGCGGAGAAAAGGGACACTGGAAGCGAACATGCCCTAAATACCTAGAGGAGATCAAGAAGATCAAGCCCAAAGTGTCTGGTACCTCAGGTATATACATGATAGAACTCCATAATACTTCTACTACTAATTCATGGGTCCTAGACACAGGATGTGGTACTCACATTTGCTCTGATGTGCAGGGACTAAGAAGAAGTAAGAAGTTAAGGCATGGAGAGCTTGACCTGATCATGGGCAACAGACATACGGCTGCTGTCAAGAGGATTGGGGATTACGAGCTCGTGCTTTCTACTGGATTTTCTATTAATTTATTAGATTGTTGCTATTCGCCAGAAATGGCTAGAAACATTATTTCTTTTAGTGCTTTGTATCGAGACGGTTTTGATTTTGGTTTTGATAATGGAAATATTTTGGTTTTCAAAAATGATTGTCTTTACTTTAAAGCATGTCCTACAAATGGTATTTATGAAACTATGTGAGCATTAGAAGAAATAATAGCTTAATCTTAAATGTTGATTCAGATACATCCAAAGGTGTATTGGATAAATCGTGTCTATGGCATTGTCGACTTGGCCATATAAACAAGAAACGCATCGCCAAACTCCAAGAGGATGAGATTTTGGATTCATTCGACCTCAAGTCTGATGATGTATGCGAGTTTTGTTTATTAGGAAAGATGACAAAAGCGCCATTCACAGGGAACTTTGAAAGCGGCAAGGATCTGTTGGACCTCATACACACTGATGTGTGTGGACCGTTCAGATCAACCACAAGACATGGAGAAAGGTACTTCGTCACATTTACTGATGACTTCAGTAGATATGGGTATGTTTATTTGATTAAACATAAGTCTGAGACATTCGATGTTCAAAAGGTTTCAGAACGAAGTAGAGAATCAACGGGGCAAAAGGATTAAGATCCTCCGATCCGACAGGGGTGGAGAATATGTTAGTCAAGAATTCTACGATCATCTAAGGAACTGTGGAATTGTTTCACAACTGACTCCTCCTGGAACACCACAACATAATGGTGTAGCTGAGAGGAGGAACCGAACATTACTTGATATGGGGGCATGGAAGAACTCACTGTAAGTGGTTATAGTGATGCTAGCTTCCAAACCGACAAAGACGACTCCTGTTTGCAGTCAGGATTCGTGTTCTTACTGAATGGTGGGACAGTAACTTGGAAGAGTACCAAGCAAGAAACAGTAGCTGATTCGACAACGGAGGCTGAGTATATTGCAGTTAATAAAGCTGCAAAGGAAGCCATGTGGATGAAGAAGTTCATCAGGGATCTCGGTGTTGTTCCTAGCATTGATGGTCCAGTTGAGATCTTCTGGGACAATGAGGGTGCAGTCGCCTTAGCGAAAGAACCCAGGGCTCACAAGCGCACAAGGCATATATACCGGAAGTACCATTATATCCGGAGGCTCGTTGAAGAAGGAGACATCACGATTAGTAGAGTTACATCAGAAGATAATCTTGCTGATCCATTCACTAAACCATTATCTCAGGCCAAGCATGATTCTCATACTAGGTCGATGGGCATTAGATT
>CM042012.1:58551704-58986704 GCA_023525715.1 Cichorium intybus
CTTACTTTACATCACATGTTTAGTTATTTAATTCATCCATTTTTCACTATAAATACCAACCCAAACTTCCCATTTTAATCACATCATTTCTACATCTTTCTACACCAAACCATCTTACACCAAAAAAAACCCACCAAAACATACATCAAACACACCATTTATACCATCACACAAAACATACACCAAAACCTATACCAAAACCATCTTACACCAAAAACCTAAAAACCATCACACCCAAAACCTACAAACATCCAACACCAAAACATACACCAAAACCTATACCAAAAACACACCAAAACCTACAAACACCCAACACCAAAAAAACCTACAATCAACAACCAAAAACCCAATACCTCATCTTGTCGCAAAGAACAAGAATTGACGCTTCAAGAAAAAAACCATCTTCTTCCGTTGTCGATAAGTTCTTTTGAAATTTTCATTTCAATTTTATTTTAAATATTTCAAATGTTTAAATATAAAATGAATGATTAATTTCTTGTGCTATTTATTTAACGATCACATTTTCGCTATTATTTCGACTAAATTTAATTGTGCCGAAATTCCAAGACATTTAAATTGAACCGTGACGAAGAAAACAAATATGGACTATATTTAACCAAGACATTACTAATTTCTAACTTTTTATTTATTGTAAAAACCCTTTATCGTTGATAATGGTATTTATTACATATAAACGTCTAACTTTTTATTTATTGTAAAAAACCCTTTACCGTTGATAATGTCGTTTATTACATCTAACTTCTAACTTCTAACATTTATTTTATTTACTGCTTTCTGTCTATTTAAATATTGTCTTGTTTAAATTTACCGCTTTATTTTATTTATTTATAGCTTTCGGTAATTTAATTTTTGTCTAGTTTAATTATTTTTTTGTGCTTTATTTTTTTTAAAACCCTTTCCCATCTCCCCAAATATAATTGACATAATTAAAACGTTAATCCAAGGACCGTCAAGTTTTTCAACAGTATATGAAAGATATGTCAATTACAAGTAAAGTGGTTAAATTAAAAAGTTTTTTGAAAAAAGAAAATTGATGGTTTTTTTTCGAAAGAAAATTGAGGGTTTTTTTCGAAAAAAAAAAAAGAAATTAGGGTTTTTTCTGAAAAAAAGTACATATAACCTGTAAACCGGGTCAAAAGGCTAAATTAACAAGTTTCTCCAAAATTTAGGTCTTTTTTGAAAAAAAATAAAGTTTTAGGTTTAAACAGAAAAAAGTTGAAAATATAGGGTTTTTTATGAATCCCTATGTTTGAGACTATGAAATCAGGATCAAGGCCATCAAATCACTAGTATTTTTTATTTGAAAATGCAGCGAATGCAACATCATAATGTAGCAAAAAGAATCAGCCAAAATAGAGTTCAAAAGAAAAAGTTATGCTTATCAAAGTTTAAGAAAAGTTGTTTTTAAAGTGAAAGAATGCAATGAAATTGGACAAGGCATGGAAGGCAAGAACCAAATAGGAGGTTATGTGAGGTATGGACCTATTATCTATAGACGAGCTTCAACTCCACCCCTTGGTGTGTGGCTGTATGTGGCGGACCCCTTAGGTGAGGTTGTGTCAGATTTTAGAGCCCTAATGGGTCTGAGGTACAAATTTTACGACAATTATTAACATTATTTTGGTGTTTTGGCTCAATTTTTTAATCATAAACACCTATAGGACACTTTTTGTGTGTTATTAATGTTCTAATATGTGTAAGCTCAATTCAAGGAGAAGCCATGATTCTTTCAATCAGCTTCTCTCATTCAAATCTAGGATTAAAAGTGATAAGTGATTATCTTTCTTTAAAGTATTTTGATGGGTTATTTGCACAATTTAATTGAGAGTAATTAATCATGAAACTATTTAAGAAAACATGTTATCTACTATGAATAACTTGTTTTATACAAATTTCAATCATGAATAATGATGAGTTGGTATTAAGACCATAAAGGCTTGGATTAATCAGTTATGAAATGTTCTTACACTAGTACAAAATTGCACATTGGTCACACCGAAAAAATGTGACCATATGCATTTGGTGACAATTTTTTTTCCATTGAAAGTGTTGCCATAGGCTTTGCGATATTAGGTGTCATATGGTCATTTTATAATATTGTGTCCGTATGCCATGAAAAAATGTGGCGGTATCATAAAAGTGTAGCCATTGAGTCGAGAAATTTGTTCCAAAATCACTCAATTTTTCCAATATTGTGGCGTTAAAGCATAAGTAGACACACAATTTCAATATTGTAGTGACTGTATATAATGAATGGTGACATACATGTACATTCAATGAAGCGTTATACTAGCAATTTGTCACACAATTAGAAGATTGTTAAGACTATTGGGTATGTTTGCTGACAATTAATTACGATGAACATGACCATGTTTACTAAATGGTGACATGTATGTAATTTAAAAAGTGACAATTTGGAAGCATCTAGTCATACAAAAAATATATTTAATGTGACCAATACTAGTTTATAGAGACACACAATTTCAATATTGTAGTGACTGTATATAATGAATGGTGACATACATGTACATTCAATGAAGCGTTATACTAGCAATTTATCACACAATTAGAAGATTGTTAAGACTATTGGGTATGTTTGCTGACAATTAATTACGATGAATATGACCATGTTTACTAAATGGTGACATGTATGTAATTTAAAAAGTGACAATTTGGAAGCATCTAGTCATACAGACAATATATTTAATGTGACTAATACTAGTTTATAGAGACACATATATACAATACCACTAAAAGTAACCATAAACCAAAAGGCAAGGATAATAAAAAAGAAAACGATATTATAAATAATTCAAATGACATTCTGTACATTAGATACCCAAATAAAGGAGCTAAACATAAGTGTTTGTAAAAACCATTGTAATAAATACTTAATTGAAACTACTCTTTCATGTTGAGGGAACGGATCGTTGTTTTCTTGGCAAGCAACCCATTGGGTATATAATTCTTGCGCTTCTGTGAAGTTTGAAGTACATTCTCTTTATCTGGTTTGACACCTGATTTGCCATATTTTTTGACAACAGCTTTGGTAACTGGTATCTCTTGAGCTGGTTTGTCACCTGTTTTGGCAGCTTCTTTGACAACAGACTCCAAAATAGTTGTCTCTTCAGATGGTTGCACAACGGGTAGATTAAGTTTAACTGGAAAAACATTTGGTTCCTATAGCAACAACATTGTAACAAAACAGATTATGTACAGAACTTATTAGAGTATTTTATGAAGGAAACAGTATAGTAATATACAAACGAGTTTAGTGAATAAACTAACCTTTACAGTAGGTTTCACAAGGGATTTTAGCCATGGGACAAAAGATTTATACGCGTCCTCAACTGTTTTCATGTTAGCAGTTTCATAAGGTAAATATGAATCCTTTTTGACCATTTCTAAAATCGACACTTTGTAACAGTCATGTTGCAAAGGCACTCCATGAATTTTTTGTGGTTATGATGATAAGTGAATTTCACCACGAGCAACAATGTTCCTCTTATCAGGATACGATAGAGAACACTTGATTCGCTGCAATAATTTTTGACTTCAGTACTAGTAAATAAAAGACAGAATTGTAGACAATTGTGTAAAATTTATTACCTCATCAATTGGATTATTTGGTGAAATTGCTGGTAATTCAGGATTTGTTGTTGAAGTATTTGAGGCAGTAACTCTTTTGGTGTTTTTAACAATTGTCTAAAAAACCAAATTATGTTAGATATGGCAAAGATAATAAAAATAGTACATGATACATGATACATACTGGTATTGAAGTTGGTGATGGTGTATCAGCAATTGCAGACATAGCCTTATTCTCAATACGTTGTTTACTTGTCTTTGTAATTGGCTGAAAAAACAGAAGTTCCAAATTATTTAATAAATAATGATACAGACAAAGTGTATAATGAGATTAAATTGATGATTAATGACATACGGGTGTTAATGGTTCATGTGTTGGTTGTTGAGATATGTTGATGTCAGCAGTTACTTGAGATTCAACCACATTGTCAATTGAAATACCCTAGGCAATATTACGTAAAAGTGATAATTAATATGAGAAAAGGAGATTAAAAAAACATTGAAAAATGATGTAGTTATGGGAGTTGACTTACAGATGTTTTAGGCAGATCTGGAAGCTTGACTCCTGTGGCAACAAGATGAGCTAAAACAAACTGCATTTGTTTGCTTGTTCATCAACCTTTGTATACAAAGCCTTGACTTCAGCATCTTTCTTGTCAATTGCAATTTTCCCAGCATGCACTGCATTTTTTAGGCTCTTAATTTCCTCCTTAGCAAATCCTTTGTTGCGAGGAACATGAAAATATGTAGTGGCAGTCACTCCCGTTCCCACACCCTTTAAAAAGCGACCCTTTTCCGAGCCAAAAACTAAGGTCATCGCATCTGTACCCTGTTCAAGGATTACATTTCCATCTTTTATCAGCTTTTCATGTTCCACCTGAAGACAAAGTTTGTATACATAAAGTAAGTATAATATAGATGACAGAAATTAAAATACTATAAGTATCATAAAAATAGTAAACTTACTAGTTGATCCGCCTTCTCCTTAACGTTATCATCCGAAATTTTGCCTTTTTTATCTTCACGACCTTTACGCCACATTAATGATCTTGGGGGCTCTTCATCTTTTGCAATGACATTGTTTGCAACCTTGGTGAAGAAATAAATTTTATGTTATAAACAATACTTACCAATACTTGTGTACCCTACCATAACATATTGTATAAAATATAAAGCTTACCAACTTCTCTCTAAAACTGGTATATCCCCCTCTTCCCATCCGATGAGTATATTTGGACTTCTTTCGTGCTTTAGTCGTCCTTTGTGACAAATCCTACAAGTAACAATTTTTGGCATATGATATTATTAGCATACTTGGTAAGTAAAGGATAATTAGATGTAGAATAAAAGGAATAAGAGTTTAACATTAAAGTTTTCTGATTGTGTGTGATTAACGAAGTTGTCCCAAGCATCTTGTTCCTTGATTAGGGTGCGATAACATCTGGGGATTTTTGCTAGCTTCCTAGGATTTTGTAAGTTAGGCTTTATGTAGTTTGCATACAGTTTCCTTATGAAATTTCGTAGAAGCATACCCATCCTATTCATCAAAAAGTTTCTTCGAGTCTCCTCAACATCAAAAAAACGCTACAATGAGGAGTTACATATTGTTAGTGGTGGATATAAATCATTAGGAGGGATAAAAAAGTAGTATATCAAATATAAAGTAAGTAAGATAATTTGTTAACTGTAATCTTTTCCCATAGTTTGTTCCTGACTTCTGGGGTTACATCCTTCCACGAATAGACACTTATTCCCACCTTCTGTCGGACAAGATCTCCCAAGTAGCTCACAAACAATGGCCAATTCCTCCCATATAACCTACCCATTGCATCAAACTTTACATGTTTTCTTTTCCTACCAGATCTACTGTACTCTGTGCGTAGCTTTGGCAATCGTGTCATGCCCCTCTTCCTATCTGGCCTTGGAGGAAGTGGGAGTTGGATTTAATTATCAGAGTTTATGTTGCTATTGTAGTCATCACTGCTATCCGATCCAACATCATGGTCTGCATCCATGCCTTCTCCAACTTCAGGGAGAGTGTTGTCGTCTTCTCCACCATTAGAGTCCGTAGTGTATTCTTCTCCACCTTCTTGTTCAGAATGATATATGAATTCCTCATCATCAAAATGATGTGTATCTTCAGGCACTAAGTTGTTGACATCCATTTCGCTTCACTTGACATGCAATTAAAATCATGAAATTCATTAGTAAATGACAAGTATTAAGATAATTGTAAATAGACATAAAAAATAGCCATTAGCATTTCATCAAACAGTTGGAGATCAACATGAGCAGCGTATGGTAAAGTTTAAAACAAGATTCAGATTATAAACAAAAGCAATAAGAAAGATTCACATTATAAACAAAAGTAATAGTTAATATAAGAAAACATTACATTTACAGCAGACTGAGAGCAGGAATTACCCGATAAAATAAGTATGAAGCCAAATTCGCCAGAAAGAATATAAAATCGATACAATGGTGGAATGAATTGCATTTTGTTACCCAATATCTCGTAAAGAAAAGGATCGATCGCATACAATTTTCGAGTTTTGGTGGTCACATTGATAATCACTTCCCGCCTTGATTTGGAGCACAAAACCCTTCCATAGATGAGACTGGAATACATTGTAGCCCCGAAATCATGGTAATTACTTGAATTTCTGGGGGAGGTTGATCTACACCATCCATTCCTGATCTGCACCTTCCATATATGTTTTAGGGTTAGGCGTAGAAGTTCGAAAGGGCCGGGTAAATTGAATTGTGAGAAGAGGTGATCCGACCCAAATCTCAATTAGGTAAAAATATATAATTAAAAGTGTCATAATATGAGTATATATACAAGTTAATTAATATATTCATATTAAGCAAATAAGAAGAAAATATGTATCATAGATTATTAAAAAAAAGTTGACTTCTACTAGATATGATTTATGTTGCACGGTTGTCTACCAAATATTGTATTGTAAGGGAAATCCATTTATTAATATGGGGTAGGGTAGCTGGTTAGGGTATGGTAGGGTTGTGACGGGTTCTGGTCAACCATTAAGGGTTATGATGGGTTATGGTAAACCAGATATGGTTGTGATGGGTTATGGTCAACCAGGATGGGTTGTGATGGGCTATGGTCAACCATGATGGGTTGGGTGATGGGTTATGGTCAACCAGGATGGGTTGTGATGGATTTTTTTTGGAAACGAGAAGGAACCAAAAGCAGGGCCCCTCGGCAAATTTATTAAATTGTGATGGGTTATGGTCAACCAGATATGGTTGTGATGGGTTATAGTCAACCATGAAGGGTTGTGATGAGTTATGGTCAACTAGGAAGGGTTGTGATGGGTTATGGTCAACCAGGATGGGTTGTGATGGGTTATGGTCAACCATGAAGGGTTGTGATGGGTTATGGTCAACCATGAAGGGTTGTGATGGGTTATGGTCAACCATTAAGGGTTATCATGGGTTATAGTCAACCAGATATGGTTGTGATGGGTTATGGTCAACCAAGATGGGTTGTGATGGGCTATGGTCAACCAGGATGGGTTGTGATGGGTTATGGTCAACCAGGATGGGTTGTGATGGGTTATGGTCAACCAAATATGGTTGTGATGGGTTATGGTCAACCATGAAGGGTTGTGATGGGTTATGGTCAACTAGGAAGGGTTGTGATGGGTTATGGTCAACCAGGATGGGTTATGATGGGTTATGGTCAACCAGATAGGGTTGTGATGGATTATGGTCAACCATGATGGGTTGTGATGGGTTATGGTCAACCATGAAGGGTTGTGATGGGTTATGGTCAACCATGAAGGGTTGTGATGGGTTATGGTCAACCAGGATGGGTTGTGATGGGTTATGGTCAACCAGGATGGGTTGTGATGGGTTATGGTCAACCAGATAGGGTTGTGATGGGTTATGGGTAACCATGAAGGGTTGTGATGGGTTATGGTCAACTAGGAAGGGTTATGGTCAATCAGGATGGGTTGTGATGGGTTATGGTCAACCATATATGGTTGTGATGGGTTATGGTCAACCATGAAGGGTTGTGATGGGTTATGGTCAACCAGATATGGTTGTGATGGGTTATGGTCAACCATGAAGGGTTGTGATGGGTTATGGTCAACTAGGATGGGTTGTGATGGGTTATGGTCAACCAGGATGGGTTGTGATGGGTTATGGTCAACCAGGATGGGTTGTGATGTGTTATGGTTAACCAGATATGGTTGTGATGGGTTATAGTCAACCATGAAGGGTTGTGATAGGTCCCTGTTTTTATATCTTTTAGTAGAATCGAGTTGCATTTAACATATTTGGTCCATTGTAGCCCCGAATATGTTAATTTTAGTCCATGTTTGCATATTTTAATATATTTGGTCCATGTTTTTATATCTTTTAGTAGAATCGAGTTGCATTTAACATATTTGGTCAATTATAGCCCCGAATATGTTAATTTCAGTCCATGTTTGCATATTTTAACATATTTGGTCCCTGTTTTTATATCTTTTAGTAGAATCGAGTTGCATTTAACATATTTGGTCCATTGTAGCCCCGAATATGTTAATTTCAGTCCATGTTTGCATATTTTTAACATATTTGGTCCCTGTTTTTATATTACAACTTAGCACATAGACATATATCACAACTTTTATTTGTAACAAAATTGGTCCTTTTGTGGATATTTTTTTTATAATTGGTTTATATTTGTGGTTTTTTTGGAAAATTATTCATTTTAATATATCTTTAATGTTTTTATTCTAAGGTTTATTGTTTTATATCAGTCCATGTTTGCCTTGTTTTAAGATAATTGGTTGTTGTTTATATTTGGTAACAGATAAGCAATAATTAAGGAATTCAAACTGATCGTATTCAATACGTATGCATCCTGCGGCTGATTGCCTTCCCCTATTTTTCTTTAAGAAATCTGTTAATGAAAAAGATCAAACGTCGAGAATAACGTTTATTTTAGTTACAATCAAACATCAAATTAACCATGAACATCGACAAAAACATATTATATTATATACAAAATAGTTATAACACAATATATAATAGTATCATCAAATCTATACATGATGCTACATTACGCAAAAATACATAGTACGAAATGATCAAACACTGAACAAAATTCTAAATATGTTATCTTATTTACTTCTTACTTTTTTTCACTTGAAGGAGACTTTCACATTCATTCATCGTTTCAACCAAATCATCTATGAGTTCGGTCAAGATGTCCATGGCTTGGTGGTTTCTTCGTATTAGTTTCTTCAGCATATCTCTCTTAGGGGTTGGGGGAGACGAGGAATTTCCTGGAGTAGATCATATTGATCGTCAACTTCTTGTTCGATTAAATCTCTTGTTTGGTTTGCCCAAACATATTGGTTTCCTACGCGTTCATACTGTTGTTCGATTTCGTCCTTGCTAACTTCAGATATATTCTCTTGTATTTTTGATGAAGACGCGATTTCTTCCTTGCTAACTTCAGAAGTTTTGTCTTGTATTTTTGATGAAGACGAAGCCATGAATGATATGTGTCAGGAAGACTTTGAATTATGATACGTGATCGATAATTGTCAAACAGTTTGGGTTTTAAAGGTATTTTTGGTTTTGGTTCAGTTTCCAAATAAATATAGCAGCTATTTTTTACTTGGGATAATCAGAATTGGTCATATAGATATAATGATGGTTTACGCGTGTCTTAATAGTGGCTGTGATGGGATGACGTTATGGGGCAATTAATGCAAGACGCCTGATCAGATTCCTAGCCGTATTAGTGTAACCGTTATCATGAATTAGCATTGAATTCCCTTTGTAGTTGTATATTGAAATACATACCATATTTAAGATATATCTTAGTTTATTGATAGTTATTTTTAAATATTAGTATATTATTCTAATTAGAATTATTATTATATTCCTAAGTTGTATTATAAATACTGGTTTTTCAAAAAGGATAGATATGGTTTTCCAATCAAATATTACAACTTCCATATTATCTCTCTAGAACACTTCTATCCCTAAGCCACAATAGACGCCGATATTGCGAGAAAGGTTCGTGATTACGCAAGAGAGTACGCCAATAATAAAAGGGACATGATCCATGAAGCCAAGATGAATATGCTGTCTTTACGATCCCATCTAGAATCACGAGTGCATTTTAGGGACTACATGTTGGAATCTAAAAAAAAGGACCTTCCCACCAAATACTACGATCAACATCTTCAAAGCATACACAAAGAAATCGAGGCGTGCAAGGGTTTTCATCAGAAGATGGAACAGGTTCGTATGGTTATGTCATTCCAAGTGGAAGCAGTGGAGGATTTTCTTAAGGAATAGGTTATGTGTTTTATAAATATATTAAATATATATGTGTTATATATATATATATATATATATATATATATATATATATATATATATATATATATATATATATATATATATATATATATATATATATATGTTTCGATGGACCATATTGTATAAATATATAATGTTATGTCCACTTAAATTGTGAATTTGTGAATTCGTCTTTTTGTTATGGGTTTGATGATAACTTTTGAGTGTTTTCTGGGATAAATATGACGAAAAATTTTGATTATACCAACAAACTTCACCATATTTCTTCATTACATGACGAACATACGATAACACAAAACATACCAACCTAAACAAATACTTACAAGATACCAGATCAGAACAGAAATTAAATCCTAGAAAAACAGATATTATATCCCCAAACATCGATCCTTTCCAAAAGACAACCAGGTTTACCTACCCAAACTGAATCAATTTCTTCATCTCCTCGTACCCTTCAATCTCTGCCTCCAGTGACTCCTGGAGATTGTAAAGCATCTCCAACATATTTGCAGTCTGCGACTTCCCTTCATCAATCGCCCTTTTCCCATTCACAAAGTTCATATAGCGAGGCCTCTCAACCAAGTGATCTAGCATACCTATTTTGGCTTCCATGTCTCTTTCTAGCTTCATTTCAACATCGTTGATCATTTTTTTGGTAACTTCGGCTCTACGGATCAGATGGTTGAGCATGAATTCTAGGTCTTTTCCCTTCATTGTTTTTCTTAACCTTGTTTTTCTTAACCGTATATGCCAAATATGGATATACCTTTGAACCTTCTCATTGCCTTTATAAGATGTAGAAATCAGTGGGTAGATAAGATTTCACATTTGTTATTAATTACATTAATTGTTTGTTATCTCTATTGCGAAAACCAACAAACGTTTAGTCTTCTACACGAATACAGGATAATGATTATGCTATCCCATCCACACTATTGAATGTAGATGCATTACTTTAATACCGGTTTGCATTTTATTTAATCGTTTGTTTCAATACAAAAACCAATAAACAAGTTTAACCAGATTTGTATTAATTAATGGGTAATCGTAAAATACGATATTTTCCACATATTCCAAATACTACAACATTACATAGTAACCCAAAAAGAAAACCCAAGAACAAATTAAGAACATTTTCATCTTCCAGACTTTAGCTTCCAACCGGTTCATTGCTTTAAGCAAACCTGGGATCACGATAACAGCCTGCGGCACATTGTAGGGTCTGCCCACCCTATGAACCCACATTTCCTTCCTAACCTTGAACAACTCCAAATTTGCCTACTTGGGTTTAGATCAGTCCACGACGTCACCTTGATTGCTGGACTTCCACATCGGCATACTACCATTTCACCTTGATTGAACCGTTTGCGACTTGAGGGTACCGGCGTCCTCCAATGCGAATCGATCGAACAGTTGTCAATTGAAATGTGTGAAACTAACGTGCTTATAGGGAAGCCCTACATAATATTACCCTTTTACCCTCACATGATGGAAAAAAATTGTGCACCTAATTTGAAAATATAATATGCTATTAGCTAAAGTTGTAAAAAAAATAAACAAAGTTCATAAAAAGAATTAAAAAAGGGAAGGCGCTATGTAATATACTTCAAAAAAAAGGGAAGGCAGGATCGAACCCGCGACCTATGGTAAGAATACACATGCATACATCAGCCTCCCCCTTAGCAAATGAACATTGCAACGATCTAAACCTAACTGAATCCTATGTTCGTAATCCCTTGTCCACACGTAATTCATTGTAATCCAACGATTCTCATTTAATCATCGTCGTAGGACGCTTCGAATACAATTGCAAGTGGAAATTTTATTGCAACAGGTAAACCTCTCTCATATGCAATTTCGTTTAACTAGACTAACTACACGCTTGGAAATACATTTACAATTAACCTTCAACACACAAATGTATGTAATTGCTGATTATTCAGAAACTTATGTACATGCTTTATTCAAATTAAACGTGGATTACAGTTACATATCATTCATTTACTTGTTTACTTGTTGGTTTGTGTATGCACACTAACTGCTCGACAAAATGCCTCTTTTAACAATGCATAAAGAAACACAAATGACACATTCAATAACTATGATAACAGTTAATGGGTTTATTTAAAGCGCCTGATATATTGTATATCTAATTCAATTACGTTTTCTAGTCACTTTCTGTGAATCGCTGATAGTAGTAGTTTGAGGTATCATGATGGACAAGTCTTGGATGAGAGCCAAAAGAAACACATCACGTTATATAAGTGGAGTTAAAGCATTCTTGGAATATGCAGTAAACAATTACAATATTAGTAAAAACATCGATCCTTTACATGCCAAAAAACCATAAAAATTCCATGTCCATGTATACAGTGTGTCAACCACATCCCTCATTCTGTGAGAGTGGTAGATGACCACTTATTCACTCATGGAATTGATGAAACCTACACAAACTGGACATATCATGGAGAAAAAGAAGAACCACCTTTACCTTATATTGTTGATGAAGACTTTGGCATGGACACAACATACCTTGTGGATTCCATGGATGAAACAACCCAAAACCCAAAAAATGCTGTAGAAACTAAAGAGTTGGTTCAAGCTGCAGAAGATAATTTTATGGACGACCCTTCCAAGTTTAGAGAAATGCTACAAGATGCCGAAAAGCCACTATATGAAGGGTGTCCGAACTTCACAAAGTTATCTGCTATCATACAACTGCTCAACCTAAAGAGTAAGTATGGAGTTTCAGATAAATACTTTAACGAATTATTAGCTTTGCTCAAACGTATGTTACCAGAAGGAAACGAAATGTATAGTTGTACATACGAGGCCAAGAAAGCATTGAAACAAATGGGTTCAGTGTAAGACCCGTTCCGCCGAGTCGCGGCCCAGACTAATCCGCGGCACGGCTTTAGGAAGGATCTGGAATCGCGAAGGACTTGTACGCGCGGCGCAGCTCGGAAGAACCCGCGGCACGGTACGCCGCTAATGTGAAAAACCCTAATTCAGATTTAAACGCCTATATAAAGGGCCCAGCCCTAGGGTTCGTGTTTTTGGGAAATTTCTAGAGTGGAGTCGACTGGTTTCGGTAGTGGCTCTTTGGTTCCAAGGCTTTGAATGTTCGAAGGAAGAGATACAACGTGGGAAAAGGCTTGTAGTCGATCGGGTGCATTCCTCTGTTCTCCAGAAGCAAGGTAAGAGGATCTATCTTCTAATATTTCATTTTATCTCATATTAAGGTGTTATCCCTTGGCTAGTAGTCTTAGATGACTTGTAACACTTAGGGTTTTGACCAAGGACATGCATGGTCTTGCATGTCCATAAGGAAGTGACCTTAGGGTAGTTTCTGATCCCAGGAAAGGTGTGGAGTGAAACCCTAGCCGATGACTGAACTGATTTAGGGCTTAAAAGACTTTGGATTAATACGAGTCTGCAGCGCGGACAGGCTATGTCAGCGACGCGGGTTCGGCTAAGCCCCGTAGCTATGCGGAGATAGTCGCGACGCGTAGGGTGAGAAGCCACGCCGCGGCGAGCTGCTGTTTGACCCAATAGCTTAGTTTCGACCGGTGTTGGTTACCAAACGTGGGGACTGACCTTTAGGCAAGTCTATAGAAGTTTAGTCGGTGGTTGACATGTTGTGTATGTGGGATATAGATGTGTGGACGAGCTAAGTGGGGATATTAAAGTATATCTGTGCGGTTTCAAATTAGGTGAGTATCCTCACCTTAATATATGATGTTGCATGTTAGACATCTTGTGTGTTATTTACAGTTATATGATTTGCTCTATATCTATGGTTATTTGTTGTTGGGCTTAGTACTGATACGTGTCCCCTCGTAGCTGTGGTATGGCGAGTTGGACTATTGCCTTGTCCCATAGCTGTTGTATGATGGGCTGGGCCTTAACCGGGAACCCATAGCTGTTGTATGATGGGTAGAACCTTCCCGTGTCCATAGCTGTTGTATGATGGACGCCCGTAGCTGTTGTATGGCGGGTAGGGTCGGGTCGTTCTCGAGGACGGGTGTGGGCATGTATGGTAATTTATGGACTCACTAAGCTTGAAGCTTACCCGTTGATTTTAAAACATTTTCAGGTACTTAAGTTGATAAAGGGGTGAGCTCGGCGTGACGGCGGTGCATCGCACATTAAAGAATTTGCAGTTGTATTATTAAATGACATTTTTATAATTATGGGACGTATACACTCTGGTGATAGTTTTGATGAACACATTTTAAGCATGTTAATAAGATTATCTATGTTTTTACTTACAATTTTTAAAGAAAATTTTTGATTGGAAATTGGGGCGTTACAAATTGGTATCAGAGCCTTGGTTTGAGGGATTTGGATGAACTGTATTAGGAATCCAAACTCAAACTTAGGACTAAGAGCTTTTCGTTAAAGAAATGATGTTTTCTCTATAAAAGTTTTAAGTAGTTGGGTTGAATAGCATGTGGAAGATTCCCTTGCATGTTCTTGTTTGATTGTTGCTTGGGAATTGGAAACATGGTACACACACCTGACTCATGATTTTAACGAATAAAAGGGTTTTAGAAAGAATGAGATGCGATGCAAACCGTCAACCGAGCTCAAGTAAGTTTTGTGATTCCCAATTACCGATGCCAAGTTTGTGTTGTGATATAATGTGTTATGCTAAAAAGTAGGTATCGAACCTAGTCAGGAAATGCATGCTAGAAATGCTTGGATTAGGATGCCTTCTGACTGTTGTTGTTATTGTGCTGCTTTAGAATATATGCTAACACTATTAGGTTGTTTAGGGAATGCTAATAGGTTATATACAATTAGGATAAGATAGCCTAAGAATTCTTGGTCTAGCCTTACTGGCTGTTCCTTGTTTGGTTGTGACTTTGGGGTAGGATCATTTATTTTAACGTCTATCTTATTCTTGATTGTGTACGACCGTGTGTCCGCGAGGCAACCCGATGGTGTTAGCCAAAGTTCTTTTAGGCACGGGTGGGGTGTGAGATCCTAGGTAGCCTAGGATGAGTGTTAGGCACTTGGGTGCGAGACCCTAGGTAGCCTAGGATGAGTGTTAGGCACTTGGGTGCGAGACAGTATGAATACCGATGTCGAATAGATGAGTGAGTGGTGAATTAGAGCATTGGGAGACGAATTCTGGAACAAGTACGAATAGGTGTGGAAGGTAGTACTGGGCCTGTACTACCGAAAGCACAGGATTCATACTTGAGTCAGGAAGAGTTACCCAAAATTCTAAGAAACCGGGTAAGGTAGAGAATCAGGTATGATTCGCATTATGGATTAGTGGCGAAAAGGAAGTACACGTCTTCATCGTGGCGATGTTCGGTAATGAAGAGTGGATTGGGAGTAGTTTCGGGTGTAACCAATTGAGGTAGATCGTAATGGATCATAGGTGCAGAAATTTATTGCAGTTGAGGTATCAACGAGGGTTATGATTGATAGCAATGGGTTAGGCGATGCATCCGGGTTGCTAGCCGATGCATCTGGGTTTTGCATGTCGATGTTTTGAAGGTCTATGGATGTGAATCCCAATAGACCTTATTCCTGTTTAATGGACTAACGGCATGGTATGAGGATTGGATTTGATACAAAGGTTCGAGGCGCTGATCGATCGCGATTAGCACTATGTATTGGCACAGATTCCAAGTAGGGGAGAGTTTGTGTTCTAAGAGAATAAATGAAGCTTAATGCGTGTATAGCTCAGCTACTGGAATATGGGAGTACTTGCATTACAAATTATCAAGCGTTAGCTTGGGTATGATGATAGAGAGAGAAGGGATTGACAGCTTGTTGGAAACTGTGGCCTGGGAATCTGCAGATAGGTTCCAGAGGATTACTAGGTACTCCTTTAGGGAATGGACGAGAATCCAGATTGATTAAGTGTCGACATTATGTCGACTTGTGTTACTTGAAGAGCAGGAAGGGCCCATCCAGCTGCTGAAGCTGATGGACCTTGACTCCTGCTACCCAGCTGAAGTTAGAATAATGGGAGACTACGTACAAGGTATGACGAAGAATGCAAGTAGTGTGTGACGTATGGGAGAAAGACCCACAGAAGATGGCTCCTTGGACAGATAGCCACAAGTAGAGGATTGAAGCGAAAAGGGAAGAAGGGTTCCCAGTGTGACATAACCGACCATTGAGGATGGAAGTCTCATGGCAATGAGAGAGACAGCGCGGGGATGGATACCTGCGATCTGACAAGGCAGGGAGCTCGCCAACTGGGGCTAAGGCCTTAAAAAGGGAAAGTTGTAGCTTGGAGGAGGAAGATGGGAGTGTCATTGCATGCTGAAGCTAGCAAGTGGTTATTGGTGCATCGAGTAGCTTTTCACTTTAGGGTAAAGGTGTTTGGAATAGCTTTGAGTAAAGGGAATTCAACGAATTCAAGGAAGCGGTTGGAGGTTGTATGCATTGCGAAAAGGCAAGGATCTTGGCCATGCTAGGGATGCGTGGTCACTTCCATGGGAGTTTTGATTATTTCCATTAAGGCGTGGAGAACGTTGGACGATTGTATTTCGTTTCAACTCAGGACCTTAACAGCAGTGGGAGCGAGAGAGTCGAGTTTCAGCATAAAAAGAGCAGAGCATGGAAGGTGAAACGCCGGGCTGAGGAGACAACGCGACCTATTGGGTCGACTGCAAGATTGCGCAAGCTATGGTGACTTGGGACACAAGGGTTCTGCCTGCATAGACTGATAATCAGAAGGATTGACGTAGAATAATTGTTCACAGACCGGGAATCCACTTCAGGCTTTAACAAGAGTTATGCGTGTAGGACAAAATTCTTCGAATTAAGGAATGTGTCATATGTGACAGTTCATCTCAAGAGCGCTAGTCAATAGTTCAAGGAAGGAAAGTATCGTGAGCCGTGAAGCCTTCCTAGGTAGGAAAGGATGGGCAAAGTTAGGAAGGGGTCGGAGCGAGATTTTAAAGGTAACGTTTTGGTGAGATTGTGTATCGTTCGGGAAGGATCAGCGTAGAAGCAACATATTAAGCAACGATGAGATCAAGACAGGACGAGGGTTATGGTATTCGGATAACATAAGCGATGCTAGGAACAAGGATAAGCGTTGGCCAGGAGCATTGGGTATTATTGGTTAGTGATCGATTAAGATTTTTTCGTCGTGGAGGATCAATATCTCACGTGGGCACCGGGGTACTGTGCCTTGTTCAAGGTTGTGTCCCCTCATGCCTCTGTGAGAGATATGGTGTTGTCGGATGGAGTGTACTATGTTGAGGTGGTACTGTGCTGTGTTTTGGTGAGTACTTCGTGCTGATCGGGAGTGCCAGGTGCTTTATTGTAGCAATACTGCGTCGTGTTCCCTCGAGTACGAGATACGGTTATAGCGGGCTGATTGGTGAGATTGGTTTGTGGGGCAGATGATTTCTGTACGGGAGGATATAATGGTTACCTGGGTGCCGAAGATTAGTACCCTTGGATGGTTCAGTAGGATGGGAGATGATTATGGACCCCTCCATGATTGCATTTGCGAGATTAGTTGAGGTGAAGACTGCCTTGATTTTGCTGATGACTGCTTAGCTGGTAGGAATGAAAACCAAGGGCGGATCAGGGCGACATGAAGACTGGGCAGATCGGATTCAAGATAAGGATTTAGATGTGAAACCATAGAAGGGAACGCCTTTAGGTGAGATAGTTCGGGTAAATGAAGGTGTGGGGTGGGTTAGCGGAGGATGGATAACCCATTATGGTCGTTTTGGATGTCAGATATAGACAGGGTTTTTGTGCGGTGATGAACGAAGAGTTTGTGTCAAGTTTTTTGTTTGCCCGAGGGGTGACGTGGATGTATACGATATTGAGAGGATTATTGGTGATCTGGCCGGTAAGGATGTGGGAATGGATAAGTGGAGAGATGTTTGATCGGTGGGAAGGTCAAGGCCAATCACCAAAGGAGTTGTAGCTAATTTGGTCTCCGAAGGTTCCTGAGGTAGAATTTGGAGGAATGCCTTTTGGGGTTCATCACGGAAGTACCAAGGAACCCCCTCAGCATGATGATAAAATCGATAATGTCGTAGACCGTTGGAGCAGGGGTGCTCGCTTTGAGTTTATTATAGTATATGCTGAGGGTGGATGATGTTAAGGCTCGGGAGAAGGTACCCCGATATGGTGCTCTGGATGGTGATATCTGGTAAGGAGGTGCATCTCACTTAGGAGTTTAGGAGAAGGTTCGTAAAGTTGTGACACTCAACTTTGTTTCAAGATTGTGCATCACCATTAGAAGGATGGCTGTATGGAGAGATCAATGTAGACGCTTGAAGGAGTTCCTTCGGGATTACGTTCTTAGTTTGGTGAGAGTTGTAGTTTCCTATGCAATATTAGTGGAGTACTTTATTATAATGGTTAGCACGCGAGAAATGGTCTCATGTGCAAGAAGTCCTATGGGAGAAGGTGTCAGGACTTGGGTGTGTTCAGGAAGAGATTGCAGACTACTTTGGGTCGGAGGAAGAATTATGAAGATAGACAGCGTTTGGTCTTGAGTTTTCAGGTCGGAGTTTGGTCGTTAGGGTATCGCTTTAGGGGCATGTTGGACTTCGGGCATGCCGGATCATTGTTAGTATCAGTAAATGGAACCCGGAGTTAGTTAGGCATGTAGCAATTTATAGATTTCTTAGTTGAGGCTATACAATGCAACGCGTTCTGTAGCGTGTAATTGGGAGAGAAATTGCGAGACGACGGTCCGATCTCGAGTTCCAGGTTGGAGGTTTTGTTCTTCGTAAGGTGCCTCCTTGGAAGAGAGTTTTTCGTTTCAGGAGTCGAGGAAAGCTTGGCCCTAGGTACATTGGACCATATCGAATCATCGCGCGAGTAGGTAAGGTAGCTTACCGGTTGGAGCTGCCCGAGCGGCTTAGCCAGATTCACGACACGTTCCACGTTTCGCAACTCAGGAAGGGTATTACCGATGAAACTATAATAGTGCCTTTGGAGGATATTCAAGAAGACGAACGCCTGAATTATGTGGAGCGACCGGTTGCCATCATTGAAAGGAAAATAAAGACTTTATGGAATAAGACGATAGGGGTAGATAAGGTGTTGTGGCAGCATCGTAAGGGGGGTCTGAATGGACTTGGGAATCCGAGAAAGAAATGCGCAGGCATTACCCCGAGTTGTTTACAGGCACGGATTTCGGGGACAAAATCCATTCAAGCGGGGGAGAATTGTGAGACCCGTTCCGCGGAGTCGCAGCCCAGACTAATCCGCGGTGCGGCTTTAGGAAGGATCTGGAATCGCGAAGGACTTGTACGCGCAGCGCGGTGCGCCGCTAATGTGAAAAACCCTAATTCAGATTTAAACGCCTATATAAAGGGTCCCAGCCCTAGGGTTCATGTTTTTGGGAAATTTCTAGAGTAGAGTCGACTGGTTTCAGCAGTGGCTCTTTGGTTCCAAGGCTTTGAGGGTTTGAAGGAAGAGATACAACGTGGGGAAAGGCTTGTAGTCGATCGGGTGCATTCCTCTGTTCTCCAGAAGCAAGGTAAGAGGATCTACCTTCTGATATTTCATTTTATCTCGTATTAAGGTGTTATCCCTTGGCTAGTAGTCTTAGATGACTTGTAACACTTAGGGTTTTGACCAAGGACATGAATGGACTTGCATGTCCATAAGGAAGTGATCTTAGGGTAGTTTCTGATCCCAGGAAGGGTATGGAGTGAAACCTTAGCCGATGACTGAACTGATTTAGGGCTTAGAAGACTTTGGATTAATACGAATCTGCGGCGCGGACAGGCTATGTCAGCGACGCGGGTTCGGCTAAGCCCCGTAGCTATGCGGAGATAGCCGCGACGCGTAGGGTGAGAAGCCACGCCGCGGCGAGCTGCTGTTTGAACCAAGAGCTTAGTTTCGACCAGTGTTGGTTACCAAACGTGGGGACTGACCTTTAGGCAAGTCTATAGAAGTTTAGTCGGTGCTTGACATGTTGTGTATGTGGGATATAGGTGTGTGGACGAGCTAAGTGGGGATATTAAAGTATATCTGTGCAGTTTCAAATCAGGTGAGTATCCTCACCTTACTATATGATGTTGCATGTTAGCCATCTTGTGTGTTATTTACAGTTATATGATTTGCTCTATATCTGTGGTTATTTGTTGTTGGGCTTAGTACTGATGCGTGTCCCCTCGTAGCTGTGGTATGGCGAGTTGGACTATTGCCTTGTCCCATAGTTGTTGTATGGTGGGCTGGGCCATAACCGGGAACCCATAGCTGTTGTATGATGGGTAGAACCTTCCCGTGTCCATAGCTGTTGTATGATGGACGCCCGTAGCTGTTGTATGGCGGGTAGGGTCGGGTCGTTCTCGAGGACGGGTTGTTTAATGTGTGGGCATGTATGGTAATTTGTGGACTCACTAAGCTTTAAGCTTACCCGTTGATTTTAAAACATTTTCAGGTACTTAAGTTGATAAAGGGGTGAGCTCGGCGTGACGGCGGTGCATCGCACATTAAAGAATTGCAGTTGTATTATTAAATGACATTTTTATAATTATGGGACGTATACACTCTGGTGATAGTTTTGATGAACACCTTTTAAGCATGTTAATAAGATTATCTATGTTTTTACTTACAATTTTTAAAGAAAATTTTTGATTGGAAATTGGGGCGTTACATTCAGGGTATAAGAAAATACATGTATGTGTAAACAGGTGTATACTTTACAGGCACGAGTATGAACACTTGACAGAATGTCCAAATTGTGGTAAATCTAGGTGGAAGGTGGATGAACAAAAAAATAAAAATTACAAAAACGTTCCGAAAAATGTAATGTGGTACTTTCCAATTATTCCACGAATGAAATGACTGTTTCAATCTAAGAATACAGCGAAAGAATTAACATGGCACGTAACCGAAAGAAATGTGGAACCTGGTGTTATGCGTCACCCGACAGATTCAACTGCATGGGCTGCCTTAGATCACAAATTTCCCGACTTTGGGAGCCAACCAAGAAATCTAAGGCTAGGCATTTCCACTGACGGGGTTGATGTGAATAGCGGAACTAGACATCAAAGTGTATGACCTGTTCTATCTGTCATCTACAACCTACCACCATGGTTGTGTATGAAAGGAAAGTTTATAATGCTTTCTTTATTGATATCAGGATCACCAGGAAACGATATTGATGTTTTTCTAGCCCCTTTGATCGATGATCTGCAAATATTATTCGATCGGGGAGTCGAGACTTATGATGCAAATGCACAAGAGAAGTTTACTCTACGTGCTGCTGTGTTATGGACGATTAATGACTACCCTGCTCTCGGTACATTATGTGGTTATCCTCACAGCGGATTCAGGGGTTGTGTTGTGTGTGGAGAACAAACTCACTGTATTAGACTTCCAGAATCGAATAAGCAATGTTATGCCGGGCACAGGTGATATCTTCCGTATGATCACCCGTTTAGAAAAAAAGGCATTTAATGGGGAACAAGAGCGTTTAGTTAGACCTATTATCGGACATGAAAGTTCCATAGGGGTATTGTTCTAATTTTTCTAGTTTGGTCAGTTTGAAGGACAGGAAGCTGATCGGACTTAAGTCACATGACCATCACATGCTCATGCAACAATTTCTGCCCGTCGCAATTAGACCTATGAAGCATGCGCCAACCAGAATTGCTATTACCAGGTTTTGTTTCTTTTTCAAAACAATATGTAGCAAAGAAATAAAAGTGGATGAACTCCAAAGGTTTTTAGAAGAATTATGTGTAACCTTATGCCTTCTTGAGAAACACTTTCCACCAGCATTTTTTGATGTGATGATTCATCTAACCGTACACCTTACTAGGGAAGTTAAATTATGTGGTCTAATTTTTCTTTCGTTGGATGTACCCATTCGAAAGGTTTATGAAGGTTATAAAGGGACACGTACGAAACAGAAATAGACCGGAAGGATGCATTGCGGAAGGGAATGTTGCAGAAGAGACGATTGAGTTTTTTAGTGAATTCTTTAGAAGCATGGATATGGTCGGTATACCACATGACACACATAACACATGTGGACTTCATGAAGATACTATTTCTCCGATAGACGGCACTCCTATATCGGCTCCTAAAACATGAGAAGTTTGCCCAGACCTCTTCGAGAAAGCACATTTCCTTGTGTTGCAAAATACACCTGAAGTGGAATCGTACATAATGTCAGTTTTTGTTTTATCTATGCTTACATACTTTTTTGTAGTTTTACACTAAAGCTTTAAACTTTTCCCAGGAGACACATGCAACTTTTGAAAAAAAAAAAATACCCTACTAAACAACAAAATCATCTCCAGCAAGAGCACACTAAAACGTTTGCTACTTGGTTACAGCACGAGGTACATTATTGTTTTATGTATGAGTTACATTTTATAGCAATGTACTATGCATGTTGGATGCAGCACCCGAACCTTTTCTTTACCTGTTATAGCAATGTACTATGTATGTTGTAGGTATTTGCCAATTTTGGTAGGAATTTTTTGACAGTGTTTATCTGTACAAATTAAGTGTAGCTATTTACTACCCACCTTCTTCTACTTTTCAGGTATATAGAGAGTCACAAGTTTGCAAAGATAGTGTACCAGCGACTGTTGATTGGCTTTCAAATAAACCAAACATCAATGTACTGAAATATGATGTATATGCTATCAATGGATACACACTCCGTACAAACAGTCGAGAATGTAAAGGTTACCAAGACAGCGGTGTTAGTGTTGTTGCAACAGACACACACATTTCCAAAGATGTTGTTACCCATGTTAAAAACACTTATTATGGTGTTTTACAAGAGATATGGGTATTAGATTATAATTTCAGAAGAATTCCTATTTTTAAGTGTGATTGGGTAGATAGTAGAAATGGGGTGAAGAAGGATAAACTAGGGTACACACTTGTGGAACTAAAAAGGTTGGGCCATAAGGATGATCCCTTCATATTAGCCTCACAAGCGCAACAAGTCTTTTACGAGGCAGACCCAATCGATCACAAAAAATCTATTGTCTTCAAAACGCCTCCCAAGAATTACAGAGATGCGTACGATGATGTAGATGAAGAATTTAGTACAGTTTGTCCTAAAATGACAATATATTGCCACGTCTACACCCAGTTGACTTGCATAAGGAAAATGATTATTTTCGTACTGATTGTCAGGGTATTGTTATACGTAAGGTATGTGTACCTTCATCATAGCCTAATGTTTACATATATCAGATATCAACTCTACATTTGTATAAAATTCATACTTTAAACAATTACTTTTGTTTGTAGAAGGAGAAGGCAAAGGACAAACAAGTTGATGCAGGGGACATGTAATCCATTTACTTGCAGAAAAGACATTACACAATTTCTTACAAGTTCCCTTGATTGTGCATGCTATTAACTAATCCATATGGTGATTCCGCACCAACTTGACAGAATTACCCATTTTTTTTAAACATTTTGGTTAATTGTACTACATACAACAATTTTCTGGGATTTTCTATTTAATAAAATTTATCTACTTAGCCATTGCTTTTTGGTTTGTGTGATCATAATACCACTGGAGACCTTTAAAGTTTAATGCTATTGTTGGTATTTTGTGTGATCATAATACCAATGGAGACCTTTGGACATAACATAACACAAAACACATGGCATTTACATATCAACAGTCACACTTTCAATGAACATAAAATATGTATAATACCCATTAGTCACCATTGCATACCTACATAAACATTTTAAATTTTTATGATGACCATTTTTTACCTTTGGACATAACATAACACAAAACACATGGCAATTGCATATCAATAGTCACACTTTCAATGAACATAAAATATGTATAATACCAATTAGTCACCGTTGCATACCTACATAAACATTTTTAATTTTTATGATGACCATTTTTTACCTTTGGACATAACATAACACAAAACACATGGCAATTACATATTGATGGTCACACTTTCAATGAACATAAAATATGTAGACTACCCATTAATCACCATTGCATACCTACATAAACATTTTTAATTTTTATGATGACCATTTTTTACCTTTGGACATAACATAACACAAAACATATGACAATTACATATCGATGGTCACACTTTCAATGAATATAAAATATGTAGACTACCCAAAAATTTTTTTTCTTATTCAACTATATTTACCTATGGACATGCTTTTTAATTCTATGCTCACCAAATCCTACATACAGTCACACATATTTAAATTTTCCAATACAATTGATCATATTTTGACACATGTAATAAAAATGCATATGACAATAAACCACTTAAACCGACTTCTGTTCTTATTTTTAATATGTAACCAATAAACATCATCCTATGGACACACGACTATTTTATGTGGTCATATTTGTTATTTTTTTGGACACATTAGATTTGATGTGTCCAATATGGTACAATCACACAGTCACATCTACAATTTTCTTATGTGACCATTACGTATCTATAATCTCTAATAAAATAAATATCACATTCTTAAAATGGTAAATGTAGGTGATTGTATCATTTGGTGACATTGAAGTCCAGTGTCACGAATGAGTGTCACATTTTTGTAAATAAGTGTGGTCATTGTTTTATTTCTCCATAAAATTGTCACACAAACTAATTTACATGTATTCATAAACGTTCTCGAAATTTCATCAGTGCCTATGGCCACATTTTTTAAAAAAATGTCGCAACCATTTTTCGATCAAGTGTGACCAATGTGCGATTTTGTACTAGTGTTATAATTTATTAGCAAATGTATGTATGTAAATTACTTACATCATTTTTGAGTATTAAAGCATGAATGATATTAATGCATTATTATCATATTTGAGAATTGTTAAATTGGTTAAAAAGAATCATATAACCAATTTAAACCAAGCCCAACGGTTTGTATTAGTGGTTACCGATGACGAAGATGAACATATTATTGCAAAGTAGAACCACATCTTGCAAAGTTCATCTCTCTCAAACCTTTAGCCATCATGTAAGCATGTAAATGGTAATGTCAAATAAAAAAGTTTATTTTCTTCAATGTTCTATAAGAAGAATTGAAAGTAAGATGCTATATTAAACAAATAAACGAAAGTCCATTGATATGTCTTGCATTTAGTCCAGAAGGGGTTAAATGCAATAAGTAGCTGTGTACTCCCATTTTGTGCTATTATAGCAACCTACTTTAGTTAAAATATCACGTGTTTTTCTATTTTTTCTTTATTACACTTTTTTAAATATAGTAATGTACTTTCTAAAATTATCTTGAATAACGCATACTTTTTGGAAATGTGTGTGTGTGTGTTTGTGGCTTTATGTGAAGGTACGTTATTTAAGTAGTTGTACATTAACCGATCCATAATGTTGGTTAACTATTTCATTATTTAACAAACATATTTCATACTGAAAAATAAACTATTATATTTGGGTATCAACTATCAAAGTGCATTCTGTGAATGATAAAAACTTGAAAGCAAAGTGCTCTAATAATATAAAATGAAAGTAGGATGTCTTAATAAACAAAAATATGAAAGTATGTTGTTATTTCTTTCATTTAGTCATTCCTATAATAATATAAAATGAAAGTAGGATGTTATACTAATATTTTAAATTCAAATTTTTTAGATGTTCAATCACATTAATATAATCGCCATTTTTTAGATGTTCCTCCCTCCTATTGGCCATTTATACAATTAAGTTTTCAAACCTACTCGACTCATATTCCGATTGGTCAAACACTAAAATTTGCCCTAGTGCCTTTCATGAGTAACATATTGTTAAGGTAAATGCTGGAGATGATGAAGAAAAGAAAAGATGAGGACCACTTCATCAAGACCAAAGGTGATATCGCAAAAGCACTCAGACCGAAAGATGGAATCATATCGATAATATCTTGGTTCGGAACAATACCAAGGAATGCATGGCTTGGACCAGAAAAATTGTGAGGTACCGAAGATGTGAGGATCAACAAAGGAGGTACCGAACAATCAAGGCTATACCGAAGAATGGGTGAGTTTATAATATACACGTGCATGCAATATACCGAGTGACATGCAACATGCATGTATGCGACCAGAAGAAAGTAAAAAGGTTGGTCGATCGAGTGATATCAAAGATAGATGACATATACTCGGCCGAGTGATAATTCAATATTGAGAGAGAAAGAGTTATACCGAGTGTGAGCATAAAGAAATGTGCAGTTGAGATGTATATATATTTCATGAATATATGTGTGCGTGAGAGTATACGACCGAGTATAACATTCAAGTGAAGTATATGTGTGATCGAGTGTAGGAGAACAAAAGTGTTGTGCGGTCGAGTGATAAAGTATATTCCAAAAAGTGTGTGATCGAGTGATTCCAAGTATAAAGAGATGAGCGGTCACGTAAGGTATTGTGCGGTCAAGCAAGATGAGAGAAATTGTATTGTTCAATCAAGTAGAAGAAGAATAAAGATGGTGTGTAGTCAAGTGAACATTGTAGCGAACAATAGATAGAGCACCGAACAATGCATGACACCAAGGATCAAGGATGTTCTGAGGAATGAGAAGGTGATACCGCGAGAGAAAAAGGTAGTATACTGGAAGATAGCAATGGTATCGAGGAATAATATACCAAACATTGTGTACCGAGGAATCACATTGTGATACCGAGCATATGGATGTGGTACAGAAGATGTGTGTACTGGAACATTATATGGTGTACCGAACAATAGAGAGTGACCGGAAGATGCATGGGGTACAAAATATCAAGAAAGGTTAAGAAGATCAAGATGTACAGCAGAATGCTTGATACAACAGAATAGGGTCATGAGCATGCTGTTGGGAAGAAGGAAGAGTGTTTATTAATTAACTGAGGAGTGGTACAATGTTTCAAGTTCTTGCATGGCTATTTATAGCCAAGTTTATTACCTACCAACTAATTTAAAAACATTTATTTGACTTTGAATGCTTCAAACTTCCAGAAATCTAACAAGGATGTGGTAAGCACTTATGTAAGCATCTAGAAAACCAAATATTCTGAATTATTATTTATCATTTTCCCCCTTAATTCAGAATCTTCAAACCTTCTTGACTCCAATCAAGATTCTCATCTCTTCGTGTTTTGTCTTCGCTAATGCTTTGGTAAGGATATCTGCCTTTTGCTCCTTACTACAAACATGATGTACTGTAATCTCTCCATTTTCAACACATTCTCTAATGAAGTGATAACGTATATCTATATGTTTGCTACGCCCATGGAACACTGGATTCTTCATCAGATCTAATGCTGATTGGTTGTCAACAAACAAGGTAACAGGTGGTACCTTTTGTTTTGTTATCTCAGTCAGGAGTCGGCGCAACCAGATACCTTCACAAGCTGCCTGAGTTGCAGCCATAAATTCTGCTTCACATGAGGACAATGCCACAACTCTCTGTTTCTGAGATGCCCATGCGACCAAATTACCATTCACATAGAATGCCATTCCTCCTGTGCTTTTCCTGTCATTCACATCGTTTGCTAGATCGCTATCTGACTAACCTGTGACTTTTACTCTACTTTCTCCTTTCGTGTAAGTCAAACCATGATCGAGAGTGCCTTTCACATATCTTAGTATTCCCTTTACTGCTTGTAGATGTTGTTCAGTTGGCTTCTCCATGAACCGACTAACTACTCCGACTGCAAATGAGATATCAGGACGTGTATGAGTCAAGTATCTTAAACCTCCGACTATACTTCTATACTCGGTGGGGTTCACTAATTCTCCTTCTCCTTCTTTGGTGAGCTTCAGTTTGTGCTCCATTGGACTCTTTGTGGGGTTGCAGTTCATCATTCGAGTCTTCTTTATGATGCTTTTGGCATAAGCTTCTTGTTTCAGTGTTATACCTGTTTCCTTTTGGCTCACCTCAATTCCTAAATAATAGGTTAGAAGTCCAAGATCACTCATCTCAAACTTGGCTTTCATATCTGTTTTGAAAGCTTGAATACTCTTGTGACAACTTCCAGTTACTAATAAATCATCAACATAAACTCCGATGATTAAGACATTTTCACCTTCCTTCTTCGTGTAAACAGAGTATTCTTGAGCACATCTGGCAAACCCCAAGCTTTTCAAATACTTATCTAAGCAAGCATTCCATGCCCTTGGTGCTTGTTTTAGACCGTACAATGCTTTTGATAGCTTGTACACTTTATTGATTTCATCCTTCTTCGTGTACCCTTCAGGTTGAGACACGTACACCTCTTCTTCCAGAGTACCGTTCAGAAAAGCTGATTTCACGTCAAGATGATGTACACGCCATCCATTTGAGCCTGCGAGAGCTAGGATGACGCGTACGGTTTCGATCCTGGCCACTGGTGCATAGACTTCGTCATAATCAACTCCTCGTTTTTGGACATACCCTTTTGCCACAAGCCTTGCTTTCTACTTCACAATCTTTCCGCTTGGATCTCGTTTCACTTTGTACACCCATTTTAACCCTATAGCTTTGCGATCCTTAGGGAGATCGACCAAACTCCAAGTCTTGTTGTTCTCAATTGATGCTAATTCAGCATTCATAGCTTCAATCCACACTTTTCTCTTGCTTGCTTCCGTGTACGAGACTGGCTCGTCATCATTGCGAATCATCATTAATTCTTCAATTTCTTCAGTTTGGTCGTATAAGTCTGTGAATAAGCGGAATCGTTTGGGAGCACCACTGCCTGTGGAGCTTGAGGCGGAGCTTGGAAACGGAATTGGGGAATTTTGGGTGATTGGTGAATTGGGTGTATCCGATAAGTTGATAGGTATATTTTGTGAGTTTATCGGGGAGTCTTGTGGAGAGTTTATGGGCTGGAAATTTTCTTCGGTCTTATCACTGCCACTTTGTGGAGACCCAAGATTTTGTTCCGGTGTTCGTGGTTTTGACTCAGAATCTTCATTGTACAAGTCGTCTAGGTTAAAACCTTCGACGGTGAAGCCATACCTGGTGTGGCTTTAATTTTTGAACTCTTCTCCCACACCCAACCTTCTTGTTCTTCGAAAACCACATCTCTACTCACATATATCTTTCCAGTGTCCGGATCAACCAATCTATATGCCTTTGATCCCTTCTCAACTCCCAGATGAACCAATCGCTTACTTCTTTCATCTAGTTTTGTCAGGTGGCCTTTGGAGACTTTCATATGTGCAACACAACCAAACACCTTAAGATGTTCAACATGTGGCTTTCTCCCTGTCCACATTTCGTATGGAGTTGTGTCTTTCAATGCTTTCGTGTGAGCTCTGTTTAGAACATAAACTGAGTGATTCACAGCTTCACCCCATAACGTGTCTGGCATTTTCATGGTTTTCAAATTACACCTAACCATCTCCAATACCGTTCGATTTCTTCTCTCCACCACCCCATTTTGTTGTGGAGAATATGGGGATGTGTAATGTCTTTCCAACCCTGTTTCCTTGCAGTATGTGGTGAATTCTTTTGACATAAATTCACCACCACGATCAGTTCTGAAAACTTTCATCTTCTCCCCGGTTTCAACTTCTACTAAGCTCCTGAAGTTCTTAAAGACTTGAAGAGCTTCATCTTTTGTCTTTAGCAGATAAACCCACATAACTCTGCTATAGTCATCAACTAACAACATAAAGTACCTATTGCCAGATGGTGTAGGGGGTGATACTGGGCCGCACAAATCGCCATGAATTAGTTCAAACTTCTTCTTTGCTCTATAATTCGTGTATGTAGGGAATGGACTCCTTGTCTGTTTTCCCACGAGACACCCTTCACAAGGTTGTTGAGGAATGTTTAGTTTTGGCATTCCTTCAACCAGCTTCTTCTCCGCCATGTATTTCATTGAATTAAAATTTATATGACCCATTCTCATATGCCACAACCACGTTGGATCACCTATTCGAGCGGTTAGACACATCGAATTGACTTCTTCCATCTCTATCTTGTACAGTCGATTTGTAGATCTTCTAACCTTCATCAACAACTTCCCTGTTGCTTCACGGACCCATAAGAATGAATCTTTGATCGTGATTTCATCACCACCCTCTGCTAACTGTCCCAAACTTATGATGTTGCTACATAAGTCTAGAATGTAATAGACTTCATTAAGCTTTCGATGTTCACCATTCTTACATTGAAATACGACTGAACCTTTGCCTTCGATCTTTACCTTTGATTCGTTTCCAAACTTCACGTAGCCATGAACAGTCTGATTCAAGTCACAAAACTTATCTTTATCACCGGTCATGTGATTACTGGCTCCTGTGTCGAGATACCAGATACTTGATCGCTTCACCTCATCATCTCGTGTTCTCAACTCTGGGAATATATTTTCTTCATTTAAGAAAACTTCAGCATTGTCAAACGAAGCTAACAATAGTGCTGGCTCATTGACATCTTGTTCGCGAATCAAGTTGTTTTCTTGTCTTCTTTCACGTCTTGGGTTTGTACATTCTGCTGCATAGTGGCCGAATTCTTGACAATTGTAGTACTGGACCCTACTTTTATCTTGATTATTTAAAGTGCTACGGCCTCCATCTTTCTGGTAGTGTGATCCACCTCTGCCACGACCACTACGACCACCACGACCACTACTGTTTCCTCCTCTTCCTCTACCTCTGCCTCGCGAACCTCCAAATCCGCCACGATTTGATTTAGACTTGGAGTCACCTTCTCCCTTCTTCTTATTTCTCTCTGACCACTCTTGGTGTGTCAAGAGAAGTTTTCGATCATCACTATCACCATGGCCTCTCATTCGTTCTTCATGTGCTTTGAGCCTTCCGATCACTTCTTCCATTTTCATATTGTCTAGATCTCCAAATTGCTCAAGTGTTGAGGCGATTTGGAGAAATCTGCTTGGTACCGCCCTTAACAACTTCTTTACCACATATGACTCCTCCACCGTGTCTCCCAATGCTCGCATGGTACTCACAATATTGTTCACCTTCACAGCGAACTCATCCACTCCTTCTGATTCCTTCATGTTCAGTGATTCAAACTCAGCCTTTAGAGTTTGAATTCTAGCGGTCCTCACTCTTTCTTCTCCCATAAACTGTGTCTTCAAGGCTTCCCATGCTTCCTTGGATGTTTTCTTTTCTGCCAATCCAAGTAGCAAATCTTCTGGAATGCTCTGATAGATGGCCGCTAGAGCCAACTTGTCTTTCTTCACATCTACTGCCGTGTTTGTTGTTCGTGGCTCAACAACATCCCACACACCTTGGGCTTGCATGAACACTTTCATCTTGATCGACCATGCAGCATAATTCGTTCTTGACAACATCGGATAGTGGAGGGTGACCTGTCCATCCTTTTCACCATTGTTTCCTGCCATCTCTTCTCGAGATTGGTACTTGGGCATAAACAAGAATATAGCCTTTTTTTAAAATATAGGGGCCAAAAGACAATTTTCTGAAGATTTAGGAGGTAAAATGAACTTTGTCAAAAGTTCGGGGTTGCAACTGAACTTTTTCGGAAGTTCTGGGGCTAAAATAAACCTTTTCAGAAGTTCGGGGTTAAAACTGAACTTTTCGGAAGTTCTAGGGCTAAAACGAACTTTTTTAGAAGTTCAGGGTTAAAATTGAACTTTTTCGGTTTGCTACAGTGACCGCTACAGTGACCGCTACAGTGACCGTCTTCTCCGGCGAACTGCTACAGTCTCCGGTGTATACAGTATCGTCTTCTCCGGCGGATTTGGTCACTATTCCGGCCAAATTTTCCGGTGATCGAAAAATCACAAAAAAAATATATTTCGAATCCTGGAAACGAGACCTTTCCAATGGTGTGCTCGGAAATTGATTTAGAGACAAAAAAATTTTGACCGAAAAAACAAGTGGCTGCCCAGATTTGCTCTGATACCAAATGTTGGGAAGAAGGAAGAGTGTTTATTAATTAACTGAGGAGTGGTACAATGTTTCAAGTTCTTGCATGGCTATTTATAGCCAAGTTTATTACCTACCAACTAATTTAAAAACATTTATTTGACTTTGAATGCTTCAAACTTCCAGAAATCTAACAAGGATGTGGTAAGCACTTATGTAAGCATCTAGAAAACCAAATATTCTGAATTATTATTTATCACATGCTACAGAACTACAGGAACATGCCACTGAAACACAAAAGATCAGAAGATCGGCATATCAGAAGAAGCATTCTTTTCCCCTCCCCACAATGAGAACTTCCTCACAATCACATCCTCCTAACATCCAGAACATCAGAATAACAAAAATATAGACTGCCATTAGGCTAGAATGGATGTGTTTCCTTCCTCGCACGAGTTGATGCCCCTTGCATGCTTGTTTTTGTGGGTTACCACATATATTGGGGGGAGAGGGGGCGGTCTTCTCCGGGGGCTCGCATCTCGTCGCCCCCCCCCCCCCCTTCGCACTCCACACCGGGTGGCCTAAGAAGTACATTTCTAAATTAAATGATTACATAAACTAGTAAAATAACAAGTTATTTATACCATCAGAATTACATCTGCGTTCAATCGTCTTCCAAACAAAAAAAATGTAACATTCAAAATCGACGGACTTTATAGATATATACCATGAAGGGCATTTAGGTAATCACCTACCTTCTCACATGATAGTGTGAAGCATCGGTGAAGAATCAAGGGGCGAAGATGATGAAAGTATTGAAGTTTGAGTGGCACTCTCAAATGTTGTTGAATCGTCAAACTCGAAAAAAGTCAGGTACTCTGGCCGATTAATGACTCCACTCACTTCTAAGTCTCCGGAAAGCATGGCCACCACACGCGACATTGATGGTCGTTGTGTTGATGAGGTTTGAGTGCATAAAAGGGCAACTCTCATCACTCTTTTTAGTTCACTCTCATCAAATTCAGACAGTTCTTCATCCACTAATTCCAATTCACGATTCGCTTCATGTAGCTTCCATGCCTAAGATCATACCAAACACAAGTAAAGAAGATTATGAAATAGGCATCATCGGCTGGACACGAATTTTCAAAATCATCGACAATGATATTTTTTCATGTGCGAGTTTTAGTGAGTTTCGTATTCAGGTTTTCTTATTCCGGGACACTTGGGAACAATGTTAACAACAACTCGTTTGTTCCGACTTTAGCATGCATGAAGAAGAAGATGATGAAACGTACCCACCCAAGAAGATATATTTGCTCATCTTCCAAACTTAAATCAGAGTTGGGCCTTCCACTGATAATCTCTAGAGCTACGACTCCAAACCCGAACACATCAACCTTTTCCGTAAGGTGTCCCCACATTGCATACTCTGGTGCAAGATACCCACTACACAGTGGAGCACCAAGACTTAGTCACCTTACTTTTACTTACATGAAAAGATAAGTTCAAATGTGAAGCTAATTAATCTTACAATGTGCCAGCAACGCGAGTACTCAAGTGTGTTTTCTTGTCATCGTAAAGCTTGGCTAGACCAAAATCCGATATCTTAGGGTTCAAATCAGAATCAAGCAAAACATTGCTAGCTTTCACATCTCTATGTATAATCCGTACACGAGACTCCTCATGAAGATATGCGAGTCCCCGTGCTAACCCCATGCATATTTCAAAACGTGTGGACCATGTAAGCGACAATTTGTTGCTTCCTACATCATTTAAAAAAGTCACATTATAGCATTGTACTTTGATCGTGTCTAATTATGTAATTTCTCACCGAATAATGCTTGGTCAAGACTCTTGTTTTCGAGATACTCGTATACAAGAAGTCGCTTCTCTCCATCAATGCAACATCCGTATAATTTCACGAGGTTACGGTGTTGGACAGCAGATATTGTAGCTATTTCTGCCACGAATTGACTCCTACCATGGTGGGAGGCTATGGATAGTTGTTTAACAGCAATTACTCTCCCATCATCAAGTTTTCCCTATATGTCATCCAAGGGATTCAGTTCGACTTTTAAGTACAAAAAAATGGAATCTTGATAAAAAGCCAGTATGAAAGTACCTTGTAAACAGCTCCAAAACCACCCTCGCCAAGCTTATTTGCAGGACTAAAATCATCGGTTGCATCTCTCAAATCTCCATAAGAAAATGTATACGGTCTCGCTTCAATTCCCAAGAACTCTGGTATTCAACAAAAGACAATGTAATGAAATGCAAATATAACAATGGAAAACATTTTTTATCTATGTCATAAAGAAATATCTAAAAAACCACCTTCATCATAATTGTCATAATTATCCTTCCTTTTCCTTCGCTGACGAAGAATATACAGGGCTAATAATGTCAAAAAGCTCAAAACTCCAACTGGAACCAAAATTCCCGCAATCAAACCTGTATTACTCTTGTTGTTGTTGGAAGGTGGATTGTTGCCCACACTAGGGTTGAAAACTGTAAGGAAGAAAGTAAAGGGCGTACTCGTCATTTTGTCAGTTATCAAGACCAAATATTTAACAGAAATTTCAGAAAAGAGTTATACTTGGAGTGGCGCTGATTGCTGAGATAATAGGTCCAAAACTTCCTTGCCTAGGTGCACAACAAGTCCCTTTTCCCGACCAAAATAAATGTACTTCAAGATAGTTATTTATAACCTCAACTGTCACTTCCCTTGTAACAGGACTAAATGAAGCCCCCCCTGCTTCCCTCTTAACATCGAAATCTTGAAACACCCGAGTTCCCTAAAAAAAACACAAAATGTCGGAAACTACGGCCAAATATCTAACTTACTCTAATTTGAGTAAATTACATTGTTGGTCCACTTGCACAAAACATATCCTATTTGGGTCTTTTCCACAGTTTTCAGCAAAACCACATTGACCAAATTTGCAGTTTACACTTAAATATAACAACACGGCTGTTAGTTTTTATAATATGATCATTTTACCCATTGAAACTTGGAAAAACATTATACCACAGGGATTAATATTGTAATAATGGAAGTGTATTTAAAACAGACCTGGATATAAATGTCAAATACGCGCCTTCCAAGACTTCTCCATGTGGGACCATCTTCTATCTGAAGTTCTGCAAACTTAAGGTTTACAGTGTAGTTACCATTTCCTAACCCTAAACCGTAATATCTTAAAGATCCAGCAGACAGTCTTGCGGTTTGGAACAGTTCTGAATCTGTAGTGTTTGGGAATTGGCGTGAAGTAGAGGCGATAAACGTGGGGTTGGGACTTTGTCCCACATTGCTGACACCCCACCTCCTATCATTACCAATCAAATAGTATAAGGCGGGCCCAGTAAGTTCGTTGTCTGCCTCGTGGACTATTTGATTTGAGGATGTAAATTGTGGACCACCACAATTGATTCCAATGCTACTATCTGTAAAGATTCATGAACATGTGCCAAATTTGAGGCTTTAAGAAAAGGGCAAACTATAAGAAAACCATTATATTTTAAAAAGAATTTGAAGAAAATATTTATTAATTAACAACGAGACTTTGATTCCTTTTTAGAAGACACCGTCAAAAATTCGGTTTAACCATCCGAAAAACTTTTTTATGATTTAACAAAAACATCGAATTTTTTTTTTCAAAAATCAACTTTAATTAAGAGGTTTTTCCGGTTATATTGATGATTTTTAATGTCTCTTGGAAAATATTTGATCATTATAAAACTTTAAATATCTCTAAAATAAACATATAAAAGATAATCATACCAAAAAATATTATAACATTTTGCAATAACAGATTTAATAGACAACTAGATTTAAGATAAAAACTGAGTATATGATGAAGTATCCATTCAAAACTACAAACCACATATTATTGGGATTTTGAATATATGGTGACGTATCTATTCAAAATCGAAGGAATCTAACAATGTTTTTGGTTGAACCTGATGGCGAATATAGAAAGTACCCTTGGGGGTGGGGGACACAGAATTTCAAAATGATGAGGATTCAATAAGCAAAAAGCACTCGAATGCATATCAGTCATCAGATACTAAAAATAAAGAATGAGTGATTTACCGATCATGCATTTGAATGGGTTATCATACCCGGTTAAGGTTTTTATAGAAAAAAATTAGAAGTTTTTGAGGTTAAATTTAACAAAACAAATCTTCGGGTGGTTAAACCGAAAAAGAAAGTTCTTTGAGTGGTTAAACTGAAAAATTCCAACAGTGGTTCTTTTGAAAGAAAAATGAAATCTTGAGTATATATGAAATCTTCGGTCTATAACTTTATTTTTAACCAAAAATAGCAAAATTCGGAATTGTTTACAGAAAAGAGCAAGAATCGGCCATCGTTTACACATTTAATATTTTAGCCGGTAATCTTCAGAAAAGTCTCCACATTCTAAGCTCATTAACAATAGTCATATGCCTTTTTAACATAAAAAAAAAAAAAAGACACGGACTATTATCTTTGTTAGGATATTATGGTATATTTTGTTATTTTATTTACATATTGTATAGTGTAGGGTGTCTTCTGTAACTATTATATCTATATATTGATATATGATGCAATACAAACTCTAAAGGATGTTCCACAAATCAAGCATTATATCGATCCTAGCCTAATGAGGCTTTCGACAAAACCATCAATATCGCCACCCCAGCTACCATCACTACCGCCACCCCCCCTCCCCCCTCCAACTGAATGCCATCACTGCCGCCACCCCCCTCCCCAACTGAATGCCACCACCACCGTCGTGGTTGTTCCATGGTTTTGTTGTCGCTCCTCTTCTAACGATCACGTTGACGGTGGTCGTCCAGGTGGTATTAGGTGGCATTAAAGCTGATTAATCTCGTTGAGATCGACTTCGTGTGCGATTTTAATCATTTATCTCACGTTTTTCCCTCTTGTTTCTCGTGCATTTGGGTTACATACTACACTCACTACAATCTTTCTTCCTGCGATAAGCTCATCGGTTTACTCTTTATTTTATTATTCTCCTTTTTCAACCTACCCACTCGAACCTATCTTGATATTGTCCTCGGGTACTTCATCATCGTCCTTTGCACCTTTATCCGCCCAACTTGTTTATGCCGCCCATGAACGTCTTACTCTCAATTTAGCTTCATATTACCATTGATGGTTCAAAGTACACGTAATGACGTCATATCTTTTTAGATATGTACAAAGTCGTCAAGGTTTTAGGTCATATCACCGGCAAATCCACACCTACGGGTGATTATGACAACGATTGGGAGGCCATTGACTCTCACAATAAAATCATAGTTTTACTCTACTTGCGACCCTACTTCCATTATTTCCATTAAAACTCTGTTAGAGATGTTGTATGGTTTTACACCATCCTACATGCATCTACCTGTCTTTGGGTGCCTCTACTACCAAAATATATATTCCACTGCTTCGTACAAACCAGCTCCTCGCTCTTCTGCATGCCTTCATTTAGGTCCTTCATCTGACCATTGTGGTTATAGATGCTTGGATCTCCTTACTCAAGAAGTTATCATCTCTCGGCATGTCATATTGACGAAATTCCTCTTTCCTTACTCGAACGTCCACGCTCCTCCTTCCTCTATAGAGTTTGACTCTTTCCACCTGGATGACATGCCTCCCATTCTCCCCGTATCCGCTCCTATCACTATTGCTAACATCGTCCCATTGATGCCCATAGCACTAGTGATACCTTGTCTACTTCCCTTACGACCTTGTGGTTATAGATGCTTGGATCTTCGTACTCAAGAAGTTATCATCTCTCGGCATGTCATACCAATGAATACCACTTTCCTTACCCCTGGATTAGTTCACCAACTCTTCCAGGTTATGTTTGTCGCCTACATTATATGGTCTTAAACATGCTCTACGTTTCTGGTACAACGTTTTGTTGTTTACCTTTCTTCCTTAGACATCAAGAGTAGCAATTCTGATAGTTTCATCATTTCATCATGGCAGTGATACTATCGATGTTCTATTATATGTTAATGATATTATTACGACTACTTCCTCTCTTTCCCTGATCATTCACGTTATTTCTCATCCCCCCTCATCCGAATTTCTTATATTGGACTAGGTTTTTTAATCAGCATTGCAGCTTTTCGTAGCACGTAGCTCAACTGACCCTTTTCTCTCCTAACTGACTTTTGCAAGAGAGATTATTGCTAGTGCTGAGTTGGCCACGTGAAATCCTTGTACCATATCGATGGATTCAAAGCCCAAACTTTCCTCATGGTAATTTTGTATCTGATTATACTCCGTATCGCAACTTAGTTGGAGCTCTTCGGTATCCGACCTTTACTATGCTTGATATTGCATACATGGTTTATAAGGTCTTCCTCTACATGCATGACCTTGGTGAAGCCTACTTTATTGCTCTCAGACGCATTATTCCTTCGGTATCTTTAGGGCACATCTCTCATGATCTTCATCTGTGTCCTTCTATTAACCGCTTGGTTTTATATTCCGATGCAAACTGGGTTGGCTGTCCTCATTGGACCAAATTTGAGTTCTGTGTCTACCTTGGTGACAATCTTGTCTCTTGGTCCTCCAAGAGACACCATGATGTCTCTCGGTCCAATGTCGAAGTCGACTGTCGTGGGGTGGCTAATGTTGTGCTTGTCCGCTTAGCTTCGAAATATTCTAGAGTTAGGTTTCCGTGTCTCGTGCTACCGTCGTTTTTGTGATAATGTTAGTTTCATGGACCTCGCTTTTAACCCAGTTTAGCACCACAAGCCAACTATGTGGAAATAGACTAGCATTTTGTCGGAACATGTTGCCATTGGCCATGTGTGTGTCTTGTATGTGCAATCCTTTTATCAGTTTATAAATAAATTTACGAAGGGACTTCATATACATTATTTCTTGATTTTACGAACAATCTGAGTATTCAAGAACCTCTTGCTCCAACTGGGGGAGGGGGAAATACAGAGAAAGTAAGAAAGTAAGATTGTTGGTAATGGTTCCTCCCAAAAGTGGGGGGATTTTGAGAGAAAGTAATCCACTACAATTATAAGGCTTTGTCATTTATCGATTTTACCCTTCAACCTAATACCAAAGAAATCATGTAACCTTCATAATCATGATTTTCTTCAAGGCCTCTTACGTATGTTGCATTCTCCATCATCAAACGAATCCATTCCCCTCCTTCTCTTTCAAACATTGGAACATGAAAATACAATTTATTCTCCTTCCTTTCTGTTTTTTTCTCCTTTGTTTCTTTCCCCTTATTTTCTTTAGTTTATTAAACTTGGGAACACAACGTAAGATTATAGTGAGATATTACCCTTTGTCGGACAAATAGAATTAGAGCAAGATAACGGTAATATAATATAATACCCTCTGGAACACAAAGACATTAGAGAGAACCTAGTAAGATTATAGTAATATAATATTGTATGTCCTATTCTGTTAGAAAAGTAAGATTATTGTAAGATAATACTCTCTATCCTTTTCTGTTAGAAAAGATAGGACTCTATAAATATTACCGACTAAAATCCCAAATGGGTAAACGATTGCCAATAACCTTAAAGCCTAAACAAGTGTTAGTTTTTTGTCTTTTGCTGTTTAAAAGAACAAAATCGTGCCTTTATCGTTAATGAGTCATAATATAGAAACTTTTCTAAAGATTCCCCAAAAAAATATTCTTTCGGTGGTTAAACCGGAAAAATGTCAAACTATGGTGATTTTAATAGAGCCTCCTATCATAAAAAGAGAATTAATGTTTTTTGCTTACTTATTGTTGATCTACGATCACAAGGGAAATCCCTTTGGAGACAGTTCAATCCCGAAGGCAAACCTCTAAGACAAAGATATTGCATTCTAATTAGAAGGAAACTAGTTAAATAGATGAGTTAATCACAAAATGGGAATATCGTATAACAAAATAAACACATTTTCAACTTTTATCGCAAAATGACCACATATCTTGAGAAAAGACGTTGAGTGACATTACTTTTTGACACCTATTTCGCTAAAAAAATGTTCACTAATTTGGGAAATTATTTTTTGACATTAAATTTCGTGAATTTTTTATTCTTCTTTTCACAAAATATGCCATTTTTTCGAAACAATTTCTTTTTGGAAAGGTAAGTTAGTATTTCTATAAAATGTAAACAAAATTAGATGTTGTAAAATAGGCTAAGATGTTTCGCTTCTCAAATGAGCATGGAGGTTCGAGCCCTAGGAAAGACCGCTTTTTAAACATTTTGCTGAACTTAATTTTGTTTAAATTTAGAAGAAATATTAATATTAGCCAATTTCTCAAATCGTTTTTGTATAAATAATATTTTTCGCAAGAAAAAGAACTGAAAAGGGAAATCCCGTAAAAAAGATGACATTTTGAGAGAAAAAAATCGTGAAATATGGTGGTGGGGACCACAAAAAGCAATTTCGGGATGTTTTTCATAAAATAAGGGGTCATTTTGTGATAAGTGATAAAACGAGGGTCATTTTGTGATATAGCCCTCCCATTTTATGTCGTTTTTGTGATAAATACAGTATAAAGAAATAGAAGTAAATTGCACCTTCAATCTAATTACCTGTTTTCTAAACCGTTTAAAGTGAAGTTGTTCACGACTATGTTGCTGTACAAACATTAGAAAGATGATATTAGCTCCATACGTTATGCTAAAAGAACTAATGTATGTTTGGCAATTTTTTGGTAGAAAACAAATTTCAAAAACAAGGTATAAATGAGAAATTTAAAGCAATATCAAAAATAAAGCACGTACATTTGTATGATTGGGTCGTTAGTCCAAGAAGGAAGTGTCCCGGATAGTTGATTGTATGACAAATCGCTGTATGAAGGAGTATGAAATTTTGAAAAAGACTACGTTTTCCCTTAATTAACTAGCCTATAATCACTTACATATTCTCGAGAGTTGTGCTCTTAACATTGGGAAGAGTACCAGTTAAGCTATTGTTTCCAAGAAACCTGAGAATAATGACATGTAAATTTGGTCAATATTGAGAGTTATTGACCAAATTGCATGCAAAATATTATTTATCAAAGAAAAAGAATATGAGTATTACAAGAAAGACAATTGACTCAAGTTGAACAATCCTCTTGGAATCTCCCCACTCAAATTGTTGAAACTCAAATCCCTGAGAAAATAACATTAGAGAGCTTTTCTTTAATAGTTCATATTAGTATTAGACTTATTAAGTAAATTTATGTATACTTCAAATACTTCAATAAAAATGTTGATTACTCACAGCTGTGTCAAGTTTTCATATTCTCCTATGTCATTTGGAATAGAGCCAGAAATTCTGTTATTCCTCAAGATTCTACAAGACATGACATCTTGTAATAATTTATATTCAACTCCTTAATAAAACAAATGTATTTGCTGCATTAAGATCAATATATTTGCTTACAGTACACGCAGGGATCTCAAACCATTAATAAAATCCAGAGTTGCATTAGGTAAACCACTTATCCTCCTACAACATCATAGAACCAGTGTAGTTTGATTTTATTGTCTACCAATAAAAAGATAATAATAGCAACTTGCAATGTATAATTATAAATTATTAGGAGAATAAAGGCTTACAACTCCTGCAAAGAGGTCAGTCTAGAAAATGAAGGTGGTACTGAACCTTCAAAAGAGTTCCCTTCAAATCTCCTATAAGCACATTAATCATAGATTATAATGAAAAAGTTCATACCGAAAACCATGTTAATAATTTAGATTCTTGCTTACAATGATTGTAACTGTGACCAATTCCCTATAAAGTCCGGTATTCCGCCTGTGAATCCGTTATCAGAAGCCCATCTGAGATACCAAAAGTTAGTTTCCATAATAAATGACACAATATTTTATAAGATGGATTAAGTACCATGAAACTTCATTAAATATAAACGCTCTTACACTGTCTGCAGGTTCTGTAAATTAGCAAAACTAAGAGGTATATCACCACCAACTCCGGCACTATCAATGTAACTGACAAAATGAACGTACATAAAGATTATATTAGGTGATTTAATCAATGATATTGTCTACAAATACGCACAACTCAAGGTTATAGTGGCTACAATAGTAATGAAAGAGGATTTCAACTTTCAAGATGGGTGCTCTTACAGCTGCTCTAATCTCCTCAAATTTCCAAGCTCAGATGGTAGGGAACCAGTGAAATTGTTGGTGCCAAATGACCTGTAATATAAAAAAACTATAGAACATAAAACTGTAAACAACAAAGGATTAAACAGAAGAAGTTGTTGCTTGATGGCAGAAAGAAAAACAAAGTAGGAAGAAATATACAAAGCTCTAAGGTCAGTAAGTTGTCCTAGCTCTGGTGGAACCTGTCCTGATAATGCATTGATGCCGATAGCCCTATAAATTTTTTTTTTTTCAAATTCATCATTATACATCTGAAATCTTAGATGTAATATTCTTAAAGATATAGAGGTCAAAATTAGTTTTTGAGTTTAAAGTAGCAAAAAGGAATGACTTACAGGTACTGCATCCGAGTTAATTTGCCAATGGAAGGTGACAAGGGACCGGTCAAGTAATTTTGGGCCAAATTACTGTAGCAAACAATTCATATTTTAGCATAATACAAGCATGGTTAATTTGCTATTCATAATATAGATAGATATTTTTAAGTCTTAACTTTAAATAGTAGTTAAGAGTATAGTGAGGAAATAGCTGCATACATACAGATTGGTAAGGTAAGTCAAAGTCCAGAGTCCTTCTGGAATTGGGCCCACCACGTTCATTGCATAAACTTTTCTGATGATTTACAGGAAAATAAAGATTGTTAAAAGATAAATAGAATACAAATAACTATCAATCGAAGCAACCAAAAGATTATGTTCGTAATGTTTATTCAGATATGCAGAGTTCTATATTTGGAGGGGAAATAACGGCGAGAAGCACTCACAGTTGGGTGATATGGCAAGTATTAGAATTCGGGACATTACAGTCGCATTTGATGCCGGGATTGTAATCCATGGAATCGACGTCCATAGAGTTTACGGCGGCGCCGCTGCATATTTCTCCGCTTATGTTCCATCCCATTTGTGTTACTGATTCTGATATCCCCCATTGACTGAACATTGCATTTATAGCTCGCGCTGCAACATCGATTTTATTCGGTAAATGATAAGGGCAAAAATGTAATTTACTTATTTTAATTCTATTAGAGACGGTTGAAATTTGTTACTTTTCCTTGTTTACTTTAGCCTTCTCTATATGTATATATAGTTTGTTTTGCTTGTAACAAATCAGTTAGTGAATATAGAAATTAATAACAGATTCTCTCTCAAATTGTTTTCTTTTATCTCTGCTATTCAATTACAACATGATATTATATTGGTCCTATTCATCTTTGTTGGAGTATGGAATGCTCATCTTGTCCTCATTACACAAATACATACGAATATAAATACGCAAACCTAAACCCTAATAGACATTGGGCCAAGCCCAAACCCAATACACTAACATCCCCCCGCAGTTTTATCGGGAGAGACGATGAAACTGAAAAACAACAAAAAAAACAATCGAAAATAAGAACAAATAAAAATAAGACACTACATATGGAAAAGAAATATAGTTTAGGGACTATAGTTGAAACAATCCCAAGGTGTTTGAACCCCACCAATATCAGCTACCCCGCTTCCTTGTTTCAAAAATAAGAAAAAGAAACTTGCAGCCTAATTTACTCCTGCCCAGCAGCCGACCATAACTCAGTGAGTCGACTCGTTGAGATGAAGAAGTTGACTCACACGGTGTCGGATCGGGAGAAGGAGGGGAGGGGTTTGCACCAGAAGGTCACCGGGGCTGGGGAAGCGGCGTCTGCAGGCAGGAAACCGGCGGTTTGCTTGCCGGAAACTACGGTTGCAGGTGGGTTCGAAGGAGAGGGAGAAGGGAGGCACCATGATGGTGTTGCATGCACTGCATATAGGTCCGAGAGAGGAAGAGAACTGGAGATTCATAGATCGGGAACGGAAGAGAAGCAGTATGGAGGATATGGAGACAGGGAGAGAAACCAAGGGAGAGAGTGACCGAGGTTTTGCACCGGTGGTGGTGGTGGTGCAGAGGTTCGAGAGAAACCAAGGGAGAGAGTGACCGAGCAGGAGAGACATCGAAAGAGCAAAAAAAAAAAGGAGACAGGGAGAGCAGCGGCGCGCCTGATGTTGCAGAACAGCAACAACAGATAAGCAGCGGCGGCGCCGGTGGCTGAGACGTCGTAGGTGAGCAGTAGAGCCGGTGAGAGGAGGGCGGCGGAAGAGAGAGCAGTGAGGAGAGGAGAAGTAGAGCAGCGGTTAGAATAGAGAAGCAGAGGAGTGGTGGTGAGCGCAGGCGGTAGCAGATCACCGGAGAAGAGGGAGGGTGACTGGCTGCAACATAGGATCGAAGAGGATGAAGGAGCAAGAGGGTAGCGGTGGTGACAAAATGGTCACCGGAGTTTTGAACCGGTGGTAGTTGCAGGAGAGATGCTCGGCTGTGAGGGTGTGAGGAGATGAACTGGAGCATGAAAAACAAAAGTCGGGAGAGCTGCTGCTGGTGCGATCTCCGGCTAGGACACCGCTGCCGCCGGTGATAGGGCGGTGGCGGGTGGCTTCGACTGCAGAAGAAGGAGGGGGATGGCCGTCGGTCCGATTTTCAACACAAAGACAAGATCAATTGCATTATGAAGCTGGAAATAAGAAAGAACCAAAGGGAAGGTACCTCCGACGACGCTAAAGGAATGTCGCCGGAGGTAGTGGCGGCGGCGGCACTGGTTGTGGTCAGAAGAAGAGATTAGGTTAAGAACCAGGCTCTGATACCATGTTGGAGTATGGAATGCTCATCTTGTCCTCATTACACAAATACATACGAATATAAATACGCAAACCTAAACCCTAATAGACATTGGGCCAAGCCCAAACCCAATACACTAACAATCTTCATCTTCATCTTCTTCCACAAGTCAATTTATGTTCATCATGTATGAATCAACATCTAGTAATTCCAACAATATTTCATCAATTGATGGTTCTGGTCCCTCTTTCATCAGTTCATCTGATAATCCGAGTTCTATTCTTGTTTCAAACATCTTCAATGGTACCGACTTCAATTCCTAGAAAAGATCTATGGTAATTTCAATTTTGGCTCAGAATAAACTTGGATATATCGATGGAAGCATCACTCAACCAGTTTCCACTTCATCTTCATACTCCAATTGGCATCTAGCAAACTCCATAGTCATCGGCTTGATCTTGAATTCTTTATCCAAAATGATTGCTGAAAATGTGATTTTCCTTCCAAGATCACAAGAGAACTGGTCTAAATTACATCATGGATTTGAACAGCCCGATGGTTCTTCGATCTACCAAATTCAACAACAATTATACTCAAGTTCTCAAGGTTCTAATCATTTTTCACTCTGCTTTACCAAATTAACTAAAATTTGGGATGAACTTCGTCTTGTTCAACGTTTTCGGCGTGTTCATGTGATGTTGCTGTTGGAATCCAGAAATTATTGAAGAACAATGTTTAACCCAATTGCTTTGGGATTAAATGAGTCTTACAATATTATATGTGGTCAAATACTCATGATGAAACCATTGCCAACAATTTCTGCTGGTTATTTATTCAAGAAGAACAACAAAGAGGTATAACCAAAACTTCTTCATTTAACATTAATGCCATTGTTATGCAAGCTTCCCATGATAAATCATCACCTTCGTCTAAGAAATCCCTCACATGTAATCATTGCAAGAAGACTGATCATACCAAGGCTCAATGTTATCGTCTTATTGGTTTCTCGCAAATTTCAAATTCAACAAATCAATAAAGTACAATATCTATTTCATAGCTCAAAATATCACAAATGTTTCTACTCCGTTCTGAACAACATAAGCATCTTTTACAACTTCTCAAAACAATTCTCTCAACACATCTACTCGGGCTAATAATCTCTTTACTGATAACTCCATGAATACCAAAGGTAAAACTTTATCCTCAAACTCTTTGCCTATAATGTTGAAATCGGCCTCATTATTACATGAACATTTCTTCGTGAGTCATAGATTCAAGAGAAAATGATCATATGTGTTCCAATAGATCACTTTTCATATCATTTACCAAACTTTCTCATCCTCGTCTCATTGGACTTCCCAATAGACATACCACCTTTATTTCTTTCATTGGTGATATCCAACTACATGATTCTATATTACTTTGAGAAGTACTATAAGTTTCTTGTTTCAAATATAACCTCATATCCGTTGCTAAACTTACAAAACAGCTTTGCACATTTCTGCATTTTTTAGTTTTTCTATACTTAAAACTCATACAAATGTTAGTTCCCTTCTTTGAAGCATAAACTTGCATTTGGCATTCTTGCAACAAAAACCGATGCTTTGATGTCTTTGATCATAGACTAATAAAGATGTTGGAACTAGTGTCCAATGTCATTAACTAGTGGTAATATTTCTAATAATAGTAGGGTCCTTTTGGATTGCCCTTATGACTCAGAAAAACAAACAGAGTCAGAAAATATGAAAGGACGATCAGTTTATTAATTTATTGAGAAATAAATTAATTAGAAACTGAATTAGTAAATTAATTGGTAAATTAATTTGGAATTAATTTATAGAAATTAATTAAAGGGACTAGATTGTAATTAATTAAAGGTTTAATTAATAGAAACAAGTACAGGGGTGCAGCCGCCAAAAGGCTCCTTAAGTTTGAAACCCTGGGAGCCTTACACTATAAATAAAGGCCTTGTGGTCAAACCCTAAGGCATCACAAGCCTCCATTTAAGTCACACACCCCCAACAATGTGCTTAAAACTCATACAAATGTAATTCCCTTGTATCAGATTTACATTCACAAACTTTACTATGTCATCGTCGCCTTGGACATGTTCCATTGAATAAATTTCATATTCATTCGATTATTCCATCCAAATTCCATGATACTTCTATTTGATCCTTGCGTTGTATTTTCACAAGCTAAACAACACAGATTACTTCTCACAAAAGTATTTCATTATTTAAAGAACCATTTGACTTTATTCATATCGATGTGTGGGGACCTTACAAGCATAACATATGATCGTTACAAAGTTTTCATTACCATCTTTGATGATTTTAGTAGACACACATAGGTTCATTTGTTAAAACATAAAGGATATGCTTTTTCACTCATTAAGGCCTTTATTGCATTTGTTAAAACTCAAATTAACAAGGTTATCAAGATCATAAGAACGGACAATCCTTATGAGTTGGGTTGTAGTAATAAGGGTATTCCTTTTTATCAGTCCTTTGGTTTAATTCATCCGAAATCAATCCCCACACACCCCAAACAAAATGGGATCTTTAAGCGAAAGCACACACACATTCTCAAGGCTGCACGGAACGTATATTTTCAATATGGGATTGGAGTTGTATATTAGGGGAATGCATTAAAACTGTTATTCATCTTATTAACATAATACCTTCAAAAACAATTCTTAAACAAGCTCTATATTAAGCCGTATTCAAGAAGAAAGCGGATTTGACTCATTTAAAGGCTTTTAGATGCCTTTATTTTGTCAACACACCCAAACTGGGAAGGGACATGTTCATCGCCTAATCTTACCCTCATCTTACCACGTGTTCTTATTGGATACCTATTTAGTCAAAAAACATATAAAGTCTATAATTTGGTTACAAAAAAAAAAGTATTTTTACAAGAGACATCAAATTTTTTGAATACCTCTTTCCTCTTCATGGTCTTCAAGCCATGTCTCACACAAATAGTTCATCTTCATACATTCCAATTAATTCTCTCGAGTCTTCAACATTTCTCCCTCATAACAAAACACATTCTCATAGTAATTCACATAATTCTTCACTTGTTATTGAACCACCCATAAGATAAACCTCCAGAGTTCACAATGCGCCAACTTATCTACGTGATTATGTATGTAATCACGTTGATTTGCAAACTTCAACTCAACTTTCAACACATATGCTTTTAATGCCCAAACTCTTCCTTCTTAATGTGCTTTTTATCATCAAGAAAAAGGATTTTCAAATTAGGAGACAACTATGACAAAAGAACTCGAAGTTTTAAAAGCAAATCAAACTTGAGACATTGTCAAATTTCCTAAAGGCAAGAAACCGATATCATGTTGATAGGTATACAAAATCAAGCATCAAGCCGATGGATATATTGAATGTTACAGAGCTCGTTTTGTGGCTAAGGGCTTCACACAAAAGAGGGTATATGTTACTGCGGAATGTTTTCTCGTGTTGTTAAATTGAACACTGTACGTTGCATGGTTTCCTTGATAGTTAAGTGTGGCTGGAAAATTCAACTGATTGACGTTAATAATGCTTTCATCCATGGCGATTTACACGAAGATACGTACGTACGTACGTACGTACGTACGTACGTACGTACGTACGTACGTACGTACGTACGTACGTACGTACGTACGTACGTACGTACGTACGTACGTACGTACGTACGTACGTACGTACGTACGTACGTACGTACGTACGTACGTACGTACGTACGTACGTACGTACGTACGTACGTACGTACGTACGTACGTACATACATACATACATACATACATACATACATACATACATACATACATACATACATACATACATACATACATACATACATACATACATACATACATACATACATACATACATACATACATACATACATACATACATACATATATATATACATACCAGGTTTGAATGTTGAATCACCGTCAAAGGTTATCATCTTTCTTTTAATGACCATTCTCTCTTTCTCAAGAAAACTTTTTAATACAATTGTCATTGTGGCAGTCTATGTTGATGATATACTCGTTATGGTGATTATCTTTACTAAATTTCAAGTCTAAGAAGCTATCTAGAGTATTGCTTTCAAATTGAAGATTTGGTTTCTATTCACTCATTCCTTGGTATTGAGTTTAATCAAACTGCAAAGGCATGATAGTCCATCAACAAATCTTCATGATGGGTTTATTATCATTATACTCAATAGACGATTCATTTATTGCTTCTACACCTTTTCCTGTCAATCTCGAACATTTTTTCAATAGTCGATTTAATGCAAGATTCTACTATATATTAACAACTCATGGGGAAATAAGTTTATTTTACACATCCAACCAGACCTTTCTTATATTGTTTAATTTATAAACCAGATTAAATAAAAAAACCATAAAGAACATCATGAAGAAGTTTTACATGTTTTGAGGTATCTAAAACAGACAATTTATCAAGGTTTGTTCTTTAATAAAGAACTTGATTTAAGGTTTAAGCTTTGTGTAATAGTGATTGGGTTGTATGTCGTCTCACTAAAAGATCTGTAAGTTGGTTATTTCATTTTTTTGATACTCGTATATCTAGAAATCCAATAAACAAGTTACAGTTTCTCTTTCTTCAGTTGAAACGGAATACAAATCAATGCATCGAGTTTGTGTAGAACTTTCACGACTAAGTTGATTGTTACATGAAAATTACCCAATGTTACACCTATTCCCCTTAAATATGACAATCAAGCAGCTATATACATTGCCAAGAACCCAGTCTTCCATGAGATATCTAAACATATAGAATTTGATTCTCATTTCGTAAGGGATAAACCCTACAGTGGTCTCATTTCATTATGTTATGTCCCTACAAATAAGCAGCTTATTGATGCATATAGAAAACCATTGCATGGGATTAATCATAGAGAAGCAAATTCTAATTCAGGTCTATTACCATATCATCCACCATACCCTCCAGCTTGAAGGGGTGTGTTGAGCAAATATGGAGCCTAATCGAACCATATTAGTCCAAGAAAACCGAAGATGATCGGTTGTCTGAAGCAACTAGAAATAGAGGCGAGTCTAGCCAATGTTGTTGAGATGTGCATATTGGACGAGTCCACGGTCCTTCGGTCGACTAGGAATTCCTCGCTCCGATTAGACCAACCTTAGCGGATTGACATTTGGAAGAAGTATTCTTTCAGAAGATCAGCAGAATTGGTGGAACCAATGGCAAGAGATCAGCAGGACTAAAGCAGCCGCTTCATCCGGATCAGAAGTCATGTTCTTGGTTAAAGCATTCAAGATATACAGCAGGATTCAGTCGGTGACCTAAACCAGTTACCAGACCAAAGGAGTGCAATGGAATGAATACTAAGTCCAGACCGAGGAGTTGTGTCCGAGCAAGCCAATATCATTATCTTATGCCGACGTAGTTCACAGTGACAGTTGTAGCTTGGGTTACGGTCACAGTAGTGAATGCATTATCAGCAGAAGAGGATGAAATAGCAGTATCCTCTGGCCAATATGAAGTTCAACCAGAAGAGTTTTCTCATAGAGAGACTTGGTCCTTGTACGAAGTGTAGTCCGACAAAAGTGCACAAGAAAATTCAGACAGTCACGCAGTCTCGTTCGAAGGAAGACACTCATCCGAATACCAATAGGGTATCTCAGGCAAAGCCTTGGTCAGACCCTACATTGGGGTTGTCACTTCTGTTGTCAGGATTATCTTGGGAACACGCGAAGAACATTTATGAGTGTCAGGGGCAGCATGGTGAGTAGGAATAGTCACTTCGCAGCCTGTAAAGCGACTAGGTTCAGGGATAGGTTGTCATCTTCCTCTTTCTTGCCCAAGATTTGCGTATTCAGCTATCCATACATTGCTATTTATAAATCTCGATCTCTACACATCGTAATATGTCGAAATATATATCCAATGTTCTAGTTGTGAACATTGAATGATGTAGTCATAGATTCTTTCTTGTAAAAAATTGAAGTTTATCAATGTAAGATTTCTCTCGGTTCTCACAGTGGATGTAGCTTGACTCATTGTCAAGTGAACCACTTTATATCATTGTGTTTCTCAGTTTTAATTTCGTATTACTCACTAGTATTGATAGTCAAAGATCGTTTGTTGAAGTGCTTGGTCGCGTTCGTTGGTGCTTCCGCTGCCCAATAGGGTGTTTGTTATCATAAACGATAAGGGCAAAAATTCAATTAACTTATTTAAATTTTGTTGAAGACCATTGAAGTTTGTTACTTCCACTTTTGTAGTTTATCCTTCTCTATATCTATATATAGTTTGTTTTGTTGTAACAAATCAGTTAGTGAATACAAAAATTAAGAACAGATTCTCTCTCGAACTGTTTTCTTTCATCTCTGTTATTCAATTATAACCGGTGAACGACCTCAGAATTTTCATGACATTATTAAAATGTATATACCTATTGAGTTGCATACAAAACACAACTAACGCTTTAAATAACATGAACACCTTTTTGTATGGAGTAGTTTATAAAGTTGTTATAGGATGAATAAGATTACTTGGAAACTAAAAATAATAAAGGGCTTATATGTAATTATTTGAATTAGATAAATTTGATATCTATCTAGTAATTCAATCAATTAATATAATAAGACCAAGTCTTAACGGATAAAGATTTAATATGAAAATAAAGCATATATCTTACTTTGATTATGATCTCTTGGCTTTGATAAACAAACCAAGGAGTGCATCATGGGATGTGGTTGACAAAAAATCTCCCACTCATGTTCCTATTGGTTGCCGAGAACAAAAGACAAAGGCATCTCTCCCTCTCGTTGTTCTGATTAGGGCCGAACACAAGAAAACACAGACACAACGTGTGTGTTTGTTTTTTTGTGTGCAAATACAAAATGGTGTTTTGCATTTCACATGGACTAGTATGATAGTATCCATAAGAGTTAGGTTATAGCTTTCGGGTGTGAATGTGATAGAGAAATTCTCGTTGGAAAAAATTTAGTCTCCTGATAAGCTTCAAGCGATAAAAGTTAAATTTCCTCTATGTTTACGTTTTGTTGGTTGTATTTTAATGACTTGGATCAATGGTGCTATGTGATGGTCATCATTTTATTACTTTGGTTGCGAGTATTTTTTTTCTCGCCACGTTCCAACAGTTTTATTATCTATTAAGTTTCTTAACTGTTAAATTTACTTCTACATTAAGTTCCATAGTTTGTTTTTCCTATATAAGGACCTAATTTTGTATAATCATATATCATAAATCGTAGTGAGTTGATCGTATATTAAAAAAAGGGAAAATTTCATATATACTCTAAAATAATCACAAAATATCATATTTACCCTATGCAAACTCTAAATATCAAAAATACCCATTTTAAACTTATAAAATATCTAATATATCCAAATTCTAATTTTTAATATTTAATAATTAATTTTTTGTTGACTATAACCAATTTAATTATACTAAAATCTTGATGGACCATTATACCCTTCATTTAACTAACACCATTGATACAAGAAAGAAGCGATCAAGAACTAGAACTGATTAAAAGAAAACGTCGGCAATAGGAACAATTGTGAATGTAAACACATAGTGTAAACACAAACTTGCAGCCACTACCAACCACACCTACACCACCAACCACACCTAACTTTGTTGAATTTCTCATATGAACTCATTGTTAGTTAGCAGCTATTGTAGAAATTATGCACACTACCATCACTATAAATAGAGGTTTTAGGAACATTTGTTAAGCACCACAAAAACATAGAAGAGAGGGTTTAGATAGTTAGCGAGAGTTGTTCTTTTCTTGTATTTCAGTTTGAGTATTGAATAAAAGAACATTTGAATTCCAACAAGTGGTATCAGAGCGTCCAAACAAGAAACGAGGCTCGCTGCCAGCGTCCTCAAGTGGATAGCCAGTGAGGAGATGGTGTCACTTAAACTACAGAAGAGGCTCGCTGCCAGCGTCCTCAAGTGCGGTAGAGGCAAGGTTTGGCTTGGTCCCAATGAAGGCAACGAGATCTCCATGGCCAACTCCTGCCAGAACATCAGGAAGTTGGTTAAGGATGGATTCATCATCAGGAAGCCAACCAAGATCCACTCACGTTCACGAGCTGATCGGTTAAAGGAGGCTAAAGTACAAACGTTGAGAAGTGAATTCGAGGTGATCCGAATGAACAATGGTGAGTCGATAGATGATTTCGCCATGAGATTGAATACTATTGTGACCGGTATTCGATCTCTCGGTGAAAAGATCGAGGAGAATACGGTTGTGAAGAAGTTTCTTCGAGCCGTCCCAATGCGATTTATACAAAGCGTAACATCTATCGAGCAATTTGGAGACATGAAAAACATGACGGTCGAAGAGGTTGTAGGCCGTCTCAAGACCCACGAAGAGCGACTTCGAGGGTATGAAGAACGGGAAGAAGGACCTTCTTTATTGCTTACACATGCCAAGTGGGCATCTCAATCTAAGCAAACCGACGAGGGGGACTCGTCAAACACTTCAAGGGAAAGTGGAAACCAAGGACAAGGACGCGGTCGAGGTCGTGGGCATGGCCGAGGAGATGGTCATGAGTATGATGCAAACCGGAATGACTACAATCGTCCTCGAAAGGACAAAAGTAAAATAAAATGTTTTACTTGCGAGGAATATGGTCATTATGCATCAGAGTGTCCAAACAAGAAACGAGGTGAGGAGGTGAACCTCACCCAAACCAATGAAGATGAACAGCCCATTTTAATGATGGCGATCTCGCAAGAAGATACACCAGGTATGGTGCCGCTAAAAGAGAAGAATGGCGTTGATATCCCTGCATCCGAAGAAAGTCAAGTTGATTCCGAGGAATGGTACCTTGACAACGGTGCTAGCAATCATATGACCGGAGATCGTTCAAAGTTCCATGAGTTAGACGAGAACGTGACGGGTTATACACGGTTCGGAGACGGGTCAAAGATCGACATCAAAGGAAAAGGTACGATCTTGTTTGACTACGGAAACGGAGATCAAAGACTACTTAACGAGGTATATTACATTCCTAGACTTAAAAAGAATATTATAAGTCTTGGACAACTAACCGAAGACGGGAATCGAGTCGACATGGATGGTGATATTTTAAGGGTATTTGACAATAGTAATACTTTACTTTTTAAAGTAAAAAGAACCCGTAACCGACTCTATAAGACACTTTTAAAGACGAGACGAAAAATGTGTCTTGTATCATCCCAAGATGATCCAGGTTGGTTGTGGCATCAACGACGTCCGTATGCCAATTTTTATACCATGAAAATTAATGGTTGTTTGAAGCATAATAAAATTTTAGGTTCACATCTAAAGAAATTAGATGATTCGAGTGAGGAAGAATTTTATGCTGAAGTTGTAAAAGGTGAAAAAGGACACCAGTTTTTCGACGCTTGGAAAAGGAAGCCACAGATAAGACGAGAAGGGTTCTTTGGTAAACGGAAAAAATGGACTTGGACCGAAAAAGCAGCTGCCAGTTTTCTCCGACGTAGTCCCAAAAATCGAGGTATCGACTTTCGTAAAGTGATGCAAAAGAAGGAAGACGTGTCACTAAAGAAAACGGATTATGCTGAAAGGATTTCGGGGAAGTTCAGTGTGAGAGATTGCATTCCAACAACTTGTTCCAATGATGCAAAATTGAAACTCGAGAAAGATAAAGACAAAGCACTTGTCAATTATTCTGTAGCCGGGGATGGCATGAAATGTGCAACATGATCGGCGTAACGAATCTCAAGCCAAGTTTGGTTTAAGGGGGAGAATGTGAATGTAAACACATAGTGTAAACACAAACTTGCAGCCACTACCAACCACACCTACACCACCAACCACACCTAACTTTGTTGAATTTCTCATATGAACTCATTGTTAGTTAGCAGCTATTGTAGAAATTATGCACACTACCATCACTATAAATAGAGGTTTTAGGAACATTTGTTAAGCACCACAAAAACATAGAAGAGAGGGTTTAGATAGTTAGCGAGAGTTGTTCTTTTCTTGTATTTTAGTTTGAGTATTGAATAAAAGAACATTTGAGTTCCAACAACAATCACGACAATCTCAAAGGATATGGTGAAACCATCTCCATTACCTGACAGCTGGAACTAAAAGAAATCTTTGCCACCGGAATTGTGCTTGGAGGTTATGTTAAAGTAAACCCTTTTTATAAAGTATGGGTCAAAGTAATCACCTCTCCCACTCAGATCCGACAACCCTTTTTTCTGATGTTTCCCACTTGTACTGTCTTTCCTTTAATTCCTGTAAAGTGTAAAACCCTGCATATTTAAGCAGGGGCTTCGTGTTAAATGTAAGATGTGAGATTGTTATGAAAATACTTATTCTATAATTCTTGACATGGTATCAGAGCAGTGTGAGATTCTAAATCGACACTGAAATGACAGAAGGCGATAATCCAAATACGGATTTGGCTAGACAACTGATCAAAAATTTCCAACCACAAAACCCAAAATTACCTCAAAGCTTAGCGATGGAATTATTTACCTCTGATTCCGTTGGAGGCAGATTTATCTCGAAAAAGGGATGGATCGACGGGTCTTTACCGTGGCAGGGTGAAATCCTCACCGGAGAAAATGGAGGGGAAAGAGGCAGAGCCTCCGCCGCCGTGGACAAAAGAAGCACCGGCAAAGGCGACGGTGGTTGCGGATGGACCGGAGCCGCCGGTTCGAAAGGAGAAAACAGAACCAGAAGCGGAAGCGCCAGCGATGGCGACGGTTATTCGATCGAGGGCGACGGTGGTTGCAGATGGACCGGAGTCGCCGGTTCGAAGGGAGAAGGCAGAACCAGAAGCAGAAGCGCCGGCGTGAACAACCGAGCTCCCGTGAACATCGCCGCTAAGAACACCGACCGAACCACCGCCCCAAACCGCGACGGAAGCTTCAAGATCGGCGAAGATGGAGACAGATTCGGCGATTTCTCTTTGCGGACCGATGAGGTTGGCCGCGAGGATGCGGGGTCAAGAGAGGGGAGCTCTATTTTTTTCACAGATGCAAATGGGAATGAAGAACTCCCGTGTTTTAATAAAAAAAAAATCTGATTTTGACCAAAAGGAATATGATTTTGACCCTGAAAAAAAGGAAATGGCAGAAATTACCCCTGAAGTTTATTCCTTTATTTCTTATATAAATAAAGGTTTAAAAAATTGCAGAAATGATCCACAAAATGGAGGGAATGCAAATATAATTTTTCTTGTGATAATTTACGAGATAAAACCTGGATACTTGACAGCGGGGCCACCGACACCATGACTTATGAAATATCAGATCTTATTTCGCTATCTAAACCTCGGAAAGCGCAGATACAAACTGCAAATGGTGAAAAAATGGAAGTTAAACAAGGAGGAACAATTGAATTTTCTCCTATGTTAAAACTCTCTAATTGTCTCTATGTCCCATCTCTATCACAAAACCTGTTATCAATAAGTCATGTTACAAAAGAACTAAACTGCTCAGTTCTAATGCACCCCACTTTTTGTATCTTACAGGATATCAGGACAGGGGCGATCATTGGGCGTGGCACTGAGAAACAAGGATTGTATTATGTGGACGAGGTGACTCAAAATGGTACTGTGATGATGGCTCATGGAACCAAAGAAAGAGAAGCATGGTTATGGCACAGAAGATTGGGTCATCCATCTACGGGTTATTTACATACTCTATTCCCTAATCTGTTTCCTTCTAAACATTCATCGCTGTGTGAAACATGTGTGTTAGCCAAAAGCCATAGACAAACATTCAAACCAAATAAAACCAGGGTTGATGTCCCTTTCTCACTAATTCACTCCGATGTATGGGGTCCCTCGCCGATCATTGGAGGACAAAATCTTCGTTTCTTTGTGTTGTTTATTGATGACTGCACTCGTATGACATGGATTTATTTCTTAAAAAATAAATCTGAAGTTCTTGACAAATTCGTTATGTTTCATACCATGATTCAAACCCAATTTCAAAAAAATATTCAAATTTTTCGGTCTGACAATGGAGGGGAGTTCGTTAACACCTCTATGAAACAATTTTTTCAATCAAAAGGAATAATCCATCAAACTACCTGCCCACATACCCCAGAACAAAATAGCTGAAAGAAAAAACCGTTTTTTGTTAGAAATAACTAGAGCTCTTTTAATCGAATCAAAAGTTCCAAAATCTTTTTGGCCTGAAGCTCTTGCCACAGCTACGTACCTTATAAACCGACTTCCAACAAATATTCTCAAATTTAAAACTCCACTACAAACCCTATCAGAATTTGTCACACTTCCCTCATCTCTTATGCTAGAACCAAAGATATTTGGGTGCACTACCTTTGTTCATATACCTAAGTCTCAGCGAAATAAACTCGATCCATGTGCTGAAAAATGTGTATTCGTTGGATATGGAGTGAATCAAAAGGGATACAGATGTTATAATCCCAAGACTCATCACATGTTCACCACTATGAACTGTGATTTTCTTGAAACAGAATACTACTATGCCTCCCAACATAGTGGTCAGAGGGAGATAGAGTGTTCAGACGCACTAAGTTGGTTAGAGTATGTTCAGGCAACATCAGAAGAAAATATCCACAGCACTCAAGAGTCACCCAACGAAACTGCTCAAGAAAAATCACACATGTCCACACAATATACAAATCCTAACTCTAGTGCCATCCTAGATCAGTCTCCCAACCTGACATCCGAGGTATGTAACATTCAGTCTCCTCATACTCATGATTCTCCTGAACATGTTGACCTTGTTACCTCTGATCATGAAATTGCCACAGAACAAGAAGAACAACTTGACATCCGAGAACAAGAAGAACTAATACAGGAACAACCAACAGAAAGATATATGTTACCACCAAGAACTAACAGAGGGATTCCACCAAAAAGATATTCTCCAGAAAGAGAATCTCGAGGTTCTAGATATCTTATGGCAAATATGGCTAAAGGTAACTTGACTCAAGAAGCTAAGGCTTTCAATGCTGCACTATACTCTGAAGAAACTCCAACTAGCATAGATCAAGCCTTGAAGATGAAAAACTGGAAAGACGCAATGGAAAATGAAATGAAAGCCCTATTAAAAAATGACACATGGGAAAAATGTGTTATTCCAGCTGGAAAGAGACCGGTAGGATGTCGATGGGTCTTTACAGTAAAACATAAGCCCGATGGTACTGTTGAGAGATATAAAGCACGATTGGTAGCCAAAGGTTACACTCAAACCTATGGTATTGACTATGCTGAAACTTTCTCTCCGGTTGCAAAAATTGATACAATTAGGGTGCTTTTTTCCATTGCTGCAAATAAAGAATGGCCATTACACCAGTTTGACGTTAAAAATGCCTTTTTACATAGCGAACTAAAAGAAGAAGTTTATATGGAAGCCCCCTATGGTTTCACGAAGAACTTTAAACCAGGAGAAGTTTGTTGCCTTAAAAAATCTCTCTACGGATTAAAACAATCCCCGAGAGCTTGGTTTGGGAGATTCACTTTAGCTATGAGAAAATATGGTTTCAAACAAAGTAACTCTGATCATACTTTGTTTCTTAAACGAAGAAATAACATTATAACCTGTTTAATTATATATGTTGATGACATGATAATTACAGGCAACGATGAGGAAGAAATAACAAAACTAAGGAAGAATTTGTTTCAAGAGTTCGAAATGAAAGACCTAGGAAGGCTCAAATACTTTCTTGCAATTGAAGTTTTAAGGTCAAAACAAGGGATCTTTATTTGTCAGAAGAAATATGTTTTAGACCTATTAGCAGAAACTGGAATGATCAATTGCAAACCGGCAGAGACTCCCATGATGATAAATCAAAAGCTATGTATAGAAAACAAGGCAAAATCAGCAGACAAGGAAAGATATCAACGCATTGTGGGAAAATTGATATATCTCTCACATACTCATCCTGATATATCATATGCTGTGGGGGTAGTTAGCCAATTCATGCATCAACCCCAAGTTTCTCATATGGAGGCAGTATGGAGAATTATCAGATATCTCAAAGGAACAGTAGGGCATGGAGTGTTGTTTAAGGCAAATGGGCATCTAAAAACCCAGATCTATACTGACGCAGATTGGGCAGGAGATAAAGGAAATCGAAGATCAACTTCGGGATACTTCACCTTAGTGGGCGGAAATTTAGTCACATGGAGAAGTAAGAAACAAAAGGTGGTATCCTTTTCTAGTGCTGAAGCAGAGTTCAGGGGAATATCACGAGGAGTCGCAGAAGCTCTATGGATACGAAAACTTCTCACTGAAGTTGGTCTCTTCCGTAAAGAAACAATTAAAATTATGTGCGATAATAAAGCTGCTATTCAGATATCAGAAAACCCTGTACAACATGACCGAACAAAACATGTGGAAGTGGATAGACATTTCATCAAAGAAAAACTAGAAACTCAAATCATTGAACTACCGTTCGTTCGATCAGAAGACCAGGTAGCCGACATTCTGACAAAAGCCGTAAATGGAAAAATTCTCAACAATTGTTTGGTCAAGTTGAATTTTGGGAATCCCACCATTCAACGTGAGGGGGAGTGTTAAAGTAAACCCTTTTTATAAAGTATGGGTCAAAGTAATCACCTCTCCCACTCAGATCCGACAACCCTTTTTTCTGATGTTTCCCACTTGTACTGTCTTTCCTTTAATTCCTGTAAAGTGTAAAACCCTGCATATTTAAGCAGGGGCTTCGTGTTAAATGTAAGATGTGAGATTGTTATGAAAATACTTATTCTATAATTCTTGACAGGTTACTTAGCTTTGATGACTGTCATCGTCTTCTGGATCATGAACGACACCGACTTCTTCTCGGTAAACGATTATAAAAAACTTATATTTACTCGACCCAAGCATAAAACATTTAACATAAAATCATCTGTGTTTGTGTTTATATAAGACAAATTCAATGTGAAATCATTGAGGAACAGTGATACCGAGATGATGGCTGTTTTATATTAACAAGTCAGTATCGTGAGCCAAGCTTGGATCTTTGTGACTCGTTCTCGCAGCTAGTCGTTTGTCGAACGCCCTGGATCTTTACTCATGGGTGCTTTCCTAGCCGCACAATTGGTAAACCTTTTAACTCTTTTTTCTATATAAATAATCTTAAAAACTTTATATAACTGTTATGTATATTTCAGGTGGCGACTTTAATCGCAGTATACGTGGATTGGACTTTTGCAAGAATCAAAGGTATTGGCTGGAAATGGGCCGGTTGAGGATGTACCGTAATTCCCTTCCCAATTGCTTCTACTTTCGGTTGAGGATGTACCGTCTGCAAGAGTTTTGACACCCGAATTGAATTTGGTTTTGCGTATGATTAGAAGCAAACGCCGGCAAGAAGCAAATGAGCCCAATTACAGACTTAGTAAACCTTCTATTGCAGTAAATGAGCCCAATCGTACTTTCGATTTCTTAAACCTTGATTAGAAGCAAACGCCGACAAGAAGGAGGAGGCTTCGAATGCGTAAACCAGGAATTGAGGTAAACGTCGGCAAGAAGGAGACGATTCGAATTCGTAAACATGGAATTGAGTAAACGTCGGCAAGAAGGAGGAGAGGTCGAATTCGTAAATTGGAGGTACACGCCGGCGAGATGTCGAGAGGGCAAGAATGAGGAGGCAAGACTTTCGTCAATGAGATACTTTCTGGCCCTTTGGTTAAGAAGTTTATTTTTTTAAATTTTTAAGTTTTTATAATATCAGACATAATTGTAATATATAAAAAAATATTAATATTTAGAATTTGGGTAAATTAAATATTTTATAAGTTTAAAGTGGGTATTTTTGATATTTAGAATTTACATAGGATAAATACGATATTTTATGGTTATTTTAGGGTATATATGAAATTTTCCCTAAAAAAAAAAGTTATCTCTTCCTTTTTTTTACCTTGGCATTGTGTGTGAGTTGAAATTATAGTGTGCCACCGACTACAATTTAGTATCATAGCATTGAGTGCATGGTAATGTGAAGGGTCAAAAATGTTCAAGTGTGTAAGGAACAAGAGTGCACTTACCCGTTAAAATATTTTAGCAAATTTTAAGAGAGAAAAAAAAATGACTGAAAGAGGCCTTACAAAGTCAGGTGAATCTCAAGAACAGTGTGAGCAGGGCCGGTCCTGAGGGCGGGCGGGCTGGACAACCGCCCTGGGCCTCCAATTAGCTAGGGCCCCAAATTTTATAGATGTATTATATTAAGGTAGGTCCATTATTCAAGTAATCTAGTTCAATCCAAAAAATTAAGCCCAAATAACTAAAAAGATTATGGGCCGCAAGTGTCACGAGCTACCAGAGATCAAGATGGGATTATTGGAATGTAGGCAATTACGATTTACAATCCACGATCAGGAAAAACGGCCAAGGCGCAAAGCTGGCAATCACGATTGAATATACTCGCTTCTTTCTTGGTGAAACGTTGTCAATACAATCAAAATCATTGCTGCCACTGATAGCATTCGTGAATCATGATTCACCTAATCTCATTGCCTCTGATTTTTTGAATATGCCACATCTCGATCTCATCAGTCATCGGTATTCACCCCACAGCCCACAGGTGCACGTAACATGTCTGAAAACTGATATGTATTGATCGGCAATCATAGTTTTTCAACTGTGAATTGTCAGACCTTCAATAATCAATCAACTGAGCAAGATTCAATTCAAAAAATTACCGTGCTCTTGGTTTTAGCCTTTCGAGAATCAGGAACAGGAAGATAGAATCAGTCATATCTGGTAATCTGTAATTTAATGTCTTAGCCCTTTCTTATTTTGATGTTCATCAGTTCTATGTTCATGTGAATTCTTTTAGAAAATTCATTGTTTTGATGTTCAATAGCTTCAATTTTGATGATATGAATGGAATTTATCCTTTCTAGTAAGACTGTTACTCATGTTCATGTGGATCACAATTGGGTTAACCGTTAACCTTGTGATTTGTGAATTACATTTTGTGAATATGGTTGCATTTTAGTTCAATTACATATTTAGATGTCCAATTACGCTTAAATTAACCGTCAATGTGTGTGGTCCTTTTAGTTCAATTACATCTTGTGAATTTGTTTCATTTTAATTCAATTACATATTTGCAATTGTTTGTTTGTTTTTCAGATTTTAGCCATAAAAGGACACTAAAAGAAATATTAATAATATCATGTGTTTTTGTTCCTTTAACTCTTTATATTACATTTTATAATGTTACCTAGAAAACATTTATATGAAAACGAATAATAGAGGGGCCTCATTTTTTACTTGGCCCCGAGCCTCAAATCAGCTTGGAACGGCCCTGAGTGTGAGTTTGATCAAATGGAAGAAGGGGTTGTGATTTTAATAATGGAAGAAGAGGAAATTATAGAGGCGGAGGCCGAGAAAATTCCAAGACGAGGATGTGGCAATTTCAACCATGGAAGAGATAACAATTTCAAACCACCATATCAAGGAAGATGTGGAAATAATTTTGTGCTAGCCAATCGAGAAAGAGGTAATATTACTAAAGCAGTAATAAATTTTGATTGTGGGGATTTTTTGGTATAGAGCTAAAGATTGTTGATTCAAGCTAGCATCATGCTAACATTGCTGGAAATCAATATCAAAATGGTGAGAATTTTGATAACTCGTAAAGTTTATTCCATGATAGTAATTTGATTCTTCTCCATAAGAAGAGAACATCTGATATTTAGATAACGGGTGTAGTATGTGTGGTAAAAAGGAGTTTTATTCTTCATTGGATGGTTCACAAATTTTTATCGTTGACTCAGGCTTTATACTACATTACCGATAGCCTGCGGGTTGTTTTCGGTCAAAATGATGTCATCAACGTAGACTAGAATATACACAAATGTGCCCGTGTGAGAGTAGATAAACAAGGAAGGGTCCGTCTTTAAGCCTTGAAAGCCAAGAGAGTAAAGCATCGTGGAGAGGCGATTAAACTATGCTCAAGGGGCCTGTTTTAAACCATATAATGATTTGTGAAGGAGACACACGTGATCTGGTTTGGTGGGGTCAACGAACCCTTATGGTTGTTGCGGATAGACAGTCTCATTGAGGTCGCCATTTAAGAAGGCATTTTGTACATCGAGTTGCCTTGGGGACCATTTTTGTGTTATGACCAAAGAGAGAACGACAGGGATGGTCGTGGATTTTACCACGGTGCTGAATGTCTCCTAATAATCAATGACCGGTTGTTGGTGAAACCCTTTACCAACTAGTCGGGATTGTAGCGTTTGATCCTCTCGGTTTGATCCCGTTTTAGTTTGTAGACCCACTTGGAATCAACCACATTTGAATTGGGGGCATGTGGCACTAATGTCCATGTACCGTTTCACATCAAGGTTGAGTACTCTTTGGTCATGGCATCACGCCATTGAGGTTATGTGTTAGCAACATAAAAGATTGTCAGGTTCTATTCTAATACTCGGTTCTTCCTCGAGGTTGCAGCTGTTTAATATGTCCAATATTAAATAACATCATGGGATTATGAAATCCTGCAAGCTTCTTTTGAAGTTTGAATGCGTTCAATTTTGTTGTCAATTCAAGGGTTGTCATTCCGCACCATAGAGCCACAAATCCGGAAATACTAGTCGATTGTTTAATTTTATTGGAGGTGCTCACCGTTGCTATTTTCTCACTAAAAATCCTAGCCGACTGTTGTTTATAAATCGCCTCCTGTTCCCTTCTTAGACATTTATCTTCAAATGCATCATCTTTTTTATTCGTATTTAGACAGACTTGTACATATTTATATGGATGGTTGGTAAAAAAGTACATATATATTTCGTAACAAGTATAAAAAGATGGAAGAACTTTTAATATAGTTTGAAATTTCACTATATGCAATATATTGTATGATTACTTTTTTTTACATGTAAAATCAAATATGCTTTCACATAAATATTTCTTTAATATATATTTGTGACTTTCCTATAATACTGTTTTTATTATTATATAAGTTTTTTTAATTATCAACCGTCCCGTTAAAATATACAAAAGTTTGCGAAGTTAGGATAGGTACAACAGGTTGTGTGGACGGAAGTCAACCTGATTTGTTGGTATAGGTCGCAATAATACATTAATACGGATTAGGTTTGGTTGGTGCGCACAAATATTATCTATTTATATTTTATCTTTTGAAAATAATTGACTTGTTAAAATGCAAATTTTACTCGACCACATAAAAATAATAGTTGAACTACATATTCTAATTGAAATTTCAGCGAGGTGTCCATTCAACAAATCTTATACCATGATTTATGTAACAAAACTAAAGTCAATAGTAGCTCCAAAAATGAGCCGATACTATCTCAATTTGATGCCTTAAGCTAGGTGTGAATTCGATTTGAGAGTATGGAACTTTGGATAGCTTCTAAATATCTAGGGCTGTAAACGAACCGAATGTTCAGCAAACCGTTCGTGAACTGTTCGGCAGGAAGTTCGTATATGTTCGTTTATTTAATAAATGAACGAACACGAACACAAATTCTCGTTCGTTTAGTTAAACGAACGAACATGAACAATAGTGTTGTTCATTCAATTGTGTTCATGAACGTTAGTTTATATTCGTTTATATTTGTTCATTTAAGTTTCTTTTATGTTCATATACGTTCAATTGTGTTTGATTACATTACATTATTATATATTTATATATGTTCAATTGTGTTTGTTTATCATTGTTCACTTTTGTTTGTTCGTTTAGCATGTTCACGAACATGAACAAGATAATTTGTTAAACGAGCGAACATGAACAAGAAAACTCGTTCGTTTATCCGTTCGTGTTCGTTCGTGTGTTCGGCTAACTTAAACAAACGAACACGAACAAGCCTTCGTTCATGTTCGTTCGGTTCGTTTACAACCTTATAAATATCCAAATAAAAACCATGTTCTCTTAAGCAAGTTCAACTTAAGTACTAAACAATGGTCGATTTGAATAATTCAATTCGAATTCGAGCTACACATGTTATATACTGCATAGGGTTCGGAAAGATAAGTAGGAAAAATAATCAAATTTTCATTCGAAAATTTCAATAAAGCTGGATTTGTTAAAGCATCTAGATAATAACATTTTTTTTATGCGACTGATTATAAAACTCGAATCAAAAGGTCATAAACTCATAGATAGAGAGAGAGAAAAGGGGGATTAAGCGGTACCTTCAGCTGGATCCGTGGTGTTTTGAGCTCCAGTTATGGCGGCGGTGATCATAAAGCAGAAGCACAACCGCAACCGCAACCACAACCGCGTTGCCATCGCACAAATCCTTTACCTCTGATCCACCGCTTCTGTGAGTCGTTCCTTCCGTTTCAGAATACCATTAATTCGCATCATATATAAATATAAATGAATACACACAGACTTTTCTACTCCCCGGTTGAAAGCAATGTTTTGAAAATCGGAGGCCCTACACGTTTAATACTCATAATCTAGGGTTCAAAGCAATGGCTGAACTGATCGGACGGGTCTCGATCACTGGCGGTGACTCAGTCAGTAGGGTTCCTTTAGTCTTTGTTAATCAACAAATTATATGTTGAGGTCAAGACACACATCGATGATCTCATGGGTTTAATACTCAAAATCTAGGGTTCATATGTTCTTTTAACAATCATCTATCGGGTACTTTTCATAAATATCTTTGTCGAATTTAGGGTCGAATAAGTTAAATTTTGTTGTGTACTTGATAAATTCGGTATTCAATCATCTTTAGCTACTTTTGTATTCTTGTTCAAAAATAGAATATTCTTGTCCCAATTGAGGTCCGAAGAAAACTTAACGACAGCTACTTTTTGGTGTCATTATTTGAATGAAAAAATTATAATCATTGCCAAAATTGATCATGATTTTTCAATCGCAGATTTCCGATAGTGAGAGAACTCATCCCTCATGGCGATAAAAAAGAGACATGCATCAAAAGAAAAATTAATTCTGGGGCACGCTCCTATGCAACCAAGTTGTCATTGGTTTCAAACTTCTTTTTTTCGCGACATGGCTAATTAAATATGCCATTGATGCTATACGTTTAAAACCGGATATCCGAAAATTTGGGATAGTGAGTTTTGATATTCGAAATTTCGGATACGGATACGGATATAATTTTAGATATGTTAAATAATTTTTATTTTAAATTAGTTAATTTGTATTAAAAAGAAACATTATTTATCGAATATCTAAAGTAAAATAAATATCTTCATATTATGGTATAATATTTCAAACCAAAAACACAAAGTAAATAAGAATTGATTATAAATTGGGTAAGCAATTTTTGCATTTGTGTACCATGTGTAGGTACACACTCACATTAGATATAATTAATGATCATATATGGTCTCATGTATTTATCATTTCATTTATGATGTATATATGTACGTTTCATGTTAAATTAATAAGGACACACGCGCGCGCGTACGCACGCACACACACACACAATAATCCTAGATCTATATGATATCAATCCAATCACAAGAACAACAAGAACAAGGAGATTAAACTTCAATGCGCACCTTTGATTAATCAAATGGTCTAGTACATAAGTTTGCTTGGTTGCCAAGAACACTCAAATTCTCTCTCTACTTAGCACACAATTCGAGAACAACCAACCCTTTAATGGTGGCTCCTTGAGCCTTAAATACCCTATGCCTAAAACCCTAGCAAACCTAAGCCCATGGACCGAATATTAAAACCCACAAAAGGTTGTCGATCACGGACCAGACCGAACAACCACACCGAATTACCCAATAAAGCCTATAATCTTTATATTTTAACACTTTTAGTCCCTATAAATAAAAGATTAAACCAACTAAAATTAATTCCTAACAATCTTCCTCTTGGTTTAATGCTTTCATTTATACTGATAGGCTTCTCTTGGTCTTCAGCTGGATCACTGCAGAACTTTCAACAAACTCCCCCTCAATTTGAAAATCTCTTCCTTAGCAGGAAAACCTTCATCTTAGCAGGTGACAGGAATAGATGTTGATAAAAATTCAGCACAGCTGCAGTGCCAACTTTGTCTTCGATGCAGGTTGTCTTCAGATTTGGATTGGTAAGCTCCTTAGGCATCAGTATGTGTCTTGAATCAGCACATCCAGCTTTTGATTTGACTTTGACTTTGACTGGAGTCTGACTCTTCATTTCGTCATTTGATCACTTCATGTGTTGATGTAGTAACAAGTTGACTGAGGAGGAATTCAAACAACTTCTCACATAGAATTCAACTTCACCTTCTTCGAGAACAAACTTCGTGTCGAAATTATTGAACGTTGCATTTGACTGACGCTTCTCGATACGATCCATTGACAGCAAATCCTGTAGGTCATAGAGTTAGAAACTCTCCCCACAGTTGTTCAAGGATTCATCCTTGGCTCAGAATGAGACTTTTCGCATTATCTGTGTGAACCCAGGGGAATACACTACGATTGTTTGAGTATCGGAGAATTACTCGTGGCCGTGTTGATTTTGGCCCCTGCATATCCTTGATCAAAGATCTCAATGCAGTTGACAAGTCAACTTGGCTCTTGGCGATATGTTCAATGGTATCCAAACTCTGTGGAGTGTGCCATCCTAGTGCCAATTTTGAATCAGGTAAAGTTGTTGGGGTCTCACAGCTATTGTGGTAAACAACAACGATCACTGACCCTGAGTTTCGATATTTCATCAATGTGAGGTAATATCACATTGAGTCACGAATATCTTGTTTAGAAGAATATATGGGTTCAAGAGTGGTATGAGCGTGTAATATGTCTTGGTAATTAGACATACCCATCGGCTAGACTTTCGAATTGTCATCAGTATATGGTTCATTACACCGAATCATCCAACTCTTGAATTTAGAAGCTTTGTATGTAAGAATAGTTGTTGATGCCTCACATCTACTACTTGTGTTGTAGCAGAGATCACTAGCATAGAATGTCGAAATATCATCACTACTTGGTTTGAAGTAATGAATCATCTATTTCTTGTGTCATAAATATTTAGGTGGTTAAGAATAGATTAGTGCGTGTGATAGACTACGGTGTAGTACGCAGTCTAACCATCAGCACAAACTTTTAACTCTCGACTTTGAGTGGTTTCTCTCAAAGCGTCTAGAAGTTGGTGTTACACAAGAAAAACCTTAGATTGGTTAAGAAGTTGTTGTCGCCAAATATTCTAAGTAAGTGCGGAAAGTAAGGTTGTGGAAAATAAAGTTCCAAAACTGAGAGGTTTCGGAAAGGGACAAGTCCGAAGACTTGAGTTGGTTTTGTGGAATGTGAATAAAACTTAGAAAAGCTCGATAGCTCAACAATAAATAGAGTGAATTAACAGTTAGATAATAAGAAATGTAAAGACAGAAAGATAAGGGTGCTAGAAATATAAAGACAGTAAGAAATGCAGATAAGAGTAAGAGAATTGATGAAATGAGAGATTATATTGATAATGGTAAAAGTGTTACACAAGATCTCTCAAACTCATGAGGACTGAAGATGGACATGGTCTCCCTTTTATAAGATAAGGGAAGACCTTCGGATAAAGACCTATGGACTGAAGAGCAGACAACACGTCTCTCTTCAGTCAGACAAGAAGGATAAAACTAATATAATAATACAATGTCAGACTAGGGTGGCTTATCTAGAATAAAATAATATACTAAGTACAACCGATATGCTTCTAAAAGGCCACGCCTGATCTAGTCTAATCATATCCTATACGTTGAAGTGCTTATCCTTGGTCTTATCTTCAAGATGATCTTCAGATCTTCAGTCTTCTATGTTGAATGTTTATAAAGTAATTTCCGAAAACATGTTTGTATTTATTATCCGAAATCCTGGGTGGATTTCGGAGTCATGGCATTTCTGAATCAGAGTATTCTTAGGAACTTTGTCTCATTGACATTGATTGGTCTTCTGAGTTAGTTCTGAATGTGATCTTCTGAGTTGTGTCTTCTGAACTTGATTAACAGGATTGATGCGGATTTAGTCGAAGTTTCGAAATCCAAGTCTGGATTTCGGACATATCAGTAATGATTATTTATACTAAAGATCCAGAGTCACAAGTGTATTTATAAAATGCATTCAGAACATATGATTAAAACATTCAAAACATAATAATTGTTTAACACTTAAACATTCATACAAACTACTTGTTTTCATTCCATCAAAACAAAGATATTCCTAGCAGACGTGTCAAACAACGAGTTGGTCAACGATCTAACTTTAGCACTAACAATTCCCCCTTCGGTGACCAATTGAGGGTTTTGAGTCAACTTCTTCAAGGTTTATCCAGTACGCCTTGTCTCACAGCGTATGACCAGAAGTTCCTAACTGCCAGCAGCCACTCCATTCTCAGTATCAGTTCCTTCTTCGCTACCGCATCTGATGATTGTGACTTTTTAATGGCTTTGATGTATTCAGTTAGCATCCCGCTAGGGACCCTTCTGATTTGATCAACACGAAAAAAGAAGAGGGATCCTTTCTGCTTTGGGTTCTTGTATACCAGTCCAAGTACTGGGTCAAAGGTGGCACCTCTTTTCTAGTTGTCTCGGTTTTCCGGCATTGATTGATCAGCCTTTTCTGGGAATGGTTCTGTTGGATTAACAAGTTTGAACAATTCAGCATCGGTAGTGCAAAATTCTTCTAAAAGGCGATGTAAGAATCGTTTGGCTGCAACATAAGCTTCTTTAGCAACTTTATTTTCTTTGGTTGATAGCTTTCGAACGATCGTGAAGAGATATGTTGGATTCATCTTTCGGAAGTCAGCTTCCGTTATCAGAATTGCTTTATCATAGTTGTTGTTTCTAACTATTTCATATTCGTAATAGTTAGACTTTTGAAAGCTTCTCTTCTTGATGCTCCGAACTGATGTTATTGGCTCGATTGACCATGTGTCAACTTGAAGTTTGGTACATGAGCTCAGGAATTTTTGATTCCTGTAGAAAGCTTCTAGATCTTTGTTGAATCTGGGGGTTTGTGAGAAATTAAGTGAGTAGACATACTTTTCTCCGTTCGGAGTTAGTGGTATGTCCCAGTAGTGTTCGGAAGTAGGAGGAGGATTGTAGGTCATGAAGGGTTTGAAGTCGGAATCGGTCAATGGTCGAGGAATAAGAGGGTTTGAAAAATCGGGTCTGATGGGAGGTCAACTGGGACCACTTGGTTCAACTTTGTTTGGATTAGGGTCAGACTCGGAACTGAAGCCTTCAGCGTGTAGAAGAGCTTGAGTATCAAAGAATTTTGATTTCTTGGCCTTGACTTCTAAGGGGTCTGATTCTTTGATTGGTGAGTACACGAGAATCTCATCTTTTGATGGAATGTCAACTGTTGGAATCTGAATTTTCAGAGGAGAGGAATGAGGTGTTTGCACCTTTGTTGGAGATTTTGAAGAAGTTTCTTTTGGAGTCTGATTGATGATAGGATCTTTTGTTGGTTCCTCAGTATGGGTCTCTTTATCAGATTCATCACCCTTACCAGCATGGGTGTCCTCCTGAGTGTCTCTAGTGTCTCTTTCTCCTTGAAGTTTCTGATTTAGATCTATAGTTGTATCCACCATGATTTCGTCATCATTTTCTTTGGTCCCACTTGGACCTGTTTCGTTTGTCTGACCCGCCCTTCCCCCTCCTGGGGTTCCTTCAGAAGTTGAAGGGAGCACAGGTAGGCGGTTCAAGATTGTTTCAAGATTGGTGGTCACTTGAGTGAATATTTTGCCTAAATCATCAGCAAGAGTTCTGGATGCAAAATCCTTGAATTGTTCCATGACATCTATGTTGAGATTGGTGCAAAGTTTGATCTGCTGAATGGGTCCATCCATGGTGTCAGTAATGGAGGTAAGAGTGTGAGCGATGATCTGAAGGAGAAGGAAGTGGGTCTTTCGGAGAGAGATGTTCTCCGAAAGAACGCCGTGAAGATAGCTTGAAAGGTGATTAGTGGTTAAGGTTATTTTGTTGTCCACGACTTCCATAAGCTCTGGAATTTTCTGCTGACATTTCTCTACTTCTAGTAGTAGCTTTTGTGCGGTCTTCATCATGTTTGTAGCGTTGGAATGGCGATTGGCATCAATGTTTGCTAGGCCATCAAACATGACTTTTTCAACTTGGTTGTCGAGATGAAGAATAATGTCTTGATTTTCAAGTGCAGCTACCCTGTCTTTTAATGCAGCTATCTCTTTAACCAAGGCCTCCTGATTTTGGGAAGCTTTGAAGTCAGTCAGAAGAGTGGTTAAGGCATCAACTTTTTGATGTAATGCGTCATCTTTGATTGGGGAGCTTTTGTGTCAGCTTTGTCAGAAGATGAGTTGGTGTCACTAAGGTTGATTTGATGCATTTTGGAAGAGGAGGGTTGGGGTTGGTCTACTTCTTGATCGTTACCGAAAACAAACGGTCTGACTGGCATGGATTGGGTTTCTGAGATTAGAAAACGGGAGCCGGATTCAGCGGGTTGCTCAAGGGTGGTGTTAATGGTTTTCTTCTTTTGTAGGTCTTGAGCAAGGAACCTGTCCTAAGTGAGGGGGACGATATCTGAGGCAATTTTTGACCAGTCCTTCTCAGTGGTGTCAAAACGATAGACGGGAGTGTCTACCAGGTTGTTGAGAGAGGCACTTAGAAAAGAGTCAACACGTAAAGTGAGTGTATTGATTCTCTTTCGTTCTGATTTGACCGCTTCTGAATCATCGTCGGTCGGTGGGCCAAATGCTGAGAGAGTTTGGAGTTCAGTGTTCTTGAGCTCAAACTGCTTTTTAAGGCGTTCCACTAATGTCGCCTGTTCATGAACTGCAGTCCTAAATCGCCATACGTCAAACTCAGTTGCATTGGCAGGAGGTTGAGTGGGATCTGAGACGATGGTTACAAAAGGTGTATCTCTGGTAGTTTCAAAGACTTTTTCTTTTCCTTTCCCTGTTGTTGGTGAGTTCTGTTTTTCCACCAAAACGATGTTTTTCTGAGTATCCTCCGAGTCTGGAGAGTTCTGTCTTTCCTCCAATTTTCCTGACTCAGAGTCCTTAGAAGATGGTTCAGAAGTCTAAAAAGAAAGTGCACGAGTTAGAATGTGGAAACAATATCCAGAAGTAACACATACCTGTAGTAAACCAAACTTAATGTATCATAGAGATAGTAAAGTTCAGACCAAGAGTGATTTGGATGCTCAAAAATCGAAGATTTATGATTTCCATTTTGTTAAAACTCTAAAGTTAAAGCAAAATGACCAAGCAAAACTTAATATATACCTGGATTTCCCAAGTGCCAATAATAAGGAACAATCAGGGCACTTAGTTTTGACTTATAAGATAAGTGATTCCAATTGTTGTTTTAAATTGAGGTTAGTTATAAAATAGGAAGTTCGGAGATAATCAGAAGGAGGTTAAAGAGTCAGAGTAGAGAGTCAGAAGTCTTAAGAAAAATTTCGAAGAACAGGAATCAGAAGATAATTCAGAAGTAAGATATGTCGGAAGATTCAGAGAGGGGGAGATAAAGAAAAATATACCGGTTTGTCTTTTCTCTGTTTCTTTTTAGGGGGTTGCTTTGATGGTGAGGACCCTGAAGCTTTCTTCTTAGGTTTCTTTGGGGCCACATAGTTTTTGAGGGAATGAGGATAGTAAGGGGAAACATCCTGAGTTTCAGAGATGTGAAAGAGTACAGCAGGCTCTGTAGGGTCAGCCAGGTTCAGAAGTGAGTCAGGTAATTTTCGGATTTTTCCAAAAATTGTGTCTGTTTTTGGGGCATATGGTTTTGCTTCAGGCATTATTAATTTGTCCTTAGTGGATCTTGGTGTAGAAGTTGGAATCTGAAGAGATTGATGGATATGGTCGATGCACATGGCCCAAAAACGTGCAGAATGGATTTTTCCTTTTGGCTTCTGAGAGGTTGGAATGTAGGAGAGAAAGTCTTCAAATAAAATTTCTGCATAATCGTTTTCATAGCCTGTATAAAGACTCCAAAGAAGTTCAAGAAGGCATTTGCTTAACTGATCTGTACCGCCCATTTTACCGACTAAGCACTTGATGATATAATGAATCAGACATTGCCATAGGGGCGAGATGTGCCCTTTGGATAGTTGGAACAGTTTGGCAATTTGTACATGTATCCCATCTTGTAGATCATGGATTCAAGTTGGTTAGAAGTTGGATGATCAAAAGTGATTTCATGGTATGGAAGTTGTAGGGCTGCAGCGAATACTTTCTTGTCCAAGATGGTTTTTCTGCCGTCGTGTAGGGTGAGGGTATTACCGTTTTGGCATTTGGTGGTGGTTGAAACAATATCTTGAAGTAGGGAAACTGGAATTGCAGGGGGGTGGATCAAAGAAGGCTCTAGCCAGTTTGTGTCTGGACAAGATGTGAATTAGCACTCGTAGATGTTCCTTGTAGATGGTGAGATTTCTTGAGAGATAGAGATTGGTGATGGCAACTAGAACAGTGTTGTTGTCAGGTCCACCGCTTTTTGATTGTGAGGCCATTGGAGAAGGTATTGTATGAATATTGTGAGAGAGAAGAAGAAGAATGGAAGTTCAAGATTTTTAGGGTTGCGAGATTGCAGATGGCGGCGAGAGAGAGTGATGAGAATAGAGGGGAACTTTGTAAGAGATAGAAAGCTTTGTGGGAGATGAATAAGAGGGAACGGTTATAACAATTTTGAAAATGTGTAAAGAACCGTCGGATAAGAGAATGAAGGGACGTGTGAACAGTTGTGTCAAAAAAGTGTGTGCTTGACATTTAATGCTAGGTAATGATGAAAAGAGATGGTCCACTAAAGGACGGACATGTGTGGCAGAGAGAATATCCGTTGGAGAAATGCTGATTGTATGGTTTTTAATTATTAGATATTAATTGTATCTTGTATTTAATTTTCATTCTAACATTAAATTGGTCGTGTTGAGGTGTCGATGGTACGGTTCGTTATGAATACCTTGGTTCTGAGGCGCGATGAATTTGATTCTAAATAAGAGCACTCAGAGGCAGAGTGAAGGGTCAGAACATCGAATTCGATTGAGGTTAATCAGAAGTTGGAAAAGGATTATGAGTTGGGGTAGTCAGAGGTAGAGACAATCAGAGATGTGACAAAAGGAGAACCTGATTCAGAATGAGGGGTTCTGAACGAAGTTCCGAACCAACAAGATTGACTCAGAGGGGGGGATTGAGTTTTCTGAAATCGAAGCAATATTTCTGAATGTTAAAGTTCTGAAAGAAAGTTGGAGTAAACATTCTGATTAGAATTCTGAGAGGGGGAATTCAGAATCAACATTCTGATATTAGAATCCAGACGCAATGTAGTCGAGCATGTCAGTTTAATGGATAACGCAAGAGTTGTCATTTCTGCTGGTTGGTATCATGTATTACCGCAGAGACAATAAATGACGCCAACTGATTAGGCTAAACAGTCAAATCATGCATCTCATCTCTATATTGGTAATCTCTAAGCGATGAGGTGTCGTGAAATGGTGAAGAGTGAGTAATGATTTGTTTACCTATAAAAGGGGGTTGCTCTTATGCAAAGAAATCACACAAGATATTGGAAGATTAAGATGGCAGCAAGATGTCCTTTCAATCGTGATGAGAAAGTAGAAGTAAGAATGCAGGATGGAGAATTCGGAGGAGCAGTGTATGGAGGGGTAATCAAATCACTATGGAATCATTGCTATGAAGTGAAGATCACTACTCTAACTGATGGAGTGATATTGCCTAAATTATACACATATTTCGGGCAATATCAAGTGCTTAAACATGTGTTTTTGGTATTATCTAAAGATAAAAGATACTTATAACGCCAAAATTACCAAAACACAGGAAAAATGGCGTTGCGGATTAAGAAGGAGCTGGATTCGAGCTTAAAGACGAAAAAAAAGTCAATCAAGAGCCATATCGAGACCCTATGCTAACCAAGAAATCGCGACGCGAAGAGAAGCAAGACAGAAGAATCCAGATGCTACAGCACTCGCGACGCGACGGAAGGACTGGTCGCGACGCGAAGCCCTAGGACGCGACAATACCAGCTTTATGATCGCGAGACTACCAACACAACGCACTATCCAGACCAGTGGCCGACCAAAAGCAGCACTCGACGCACCCTCGCGACGCGACGGCCCCTTTGGTCGCGATGCGAGCACTGTATCTCAGCAAGTATAAATAGAAGCCTCTATGCACGATTTTTAAAGACAATTAGAGAGCAAGGAAACTATAGTTCAGATATATTTTCGTGTATTTATCGTTTTTACATGTTATTAAGAGTGATTTTCATAACAAGAAGGAGCTAAGATCTTCATTATAAGCAAGGATTCATCGATTGTAAACCGGTTGGTATCTTCTATCATGTCTTCTTCATATTGTTGTTGTATATTTGATACCATGCTAGGCTAGATCCCTGTAGCTTTTGCCTAGGTGATGTTGATTCATTAATATAAATATGTGTTGATCTAGTTCTTGATTCGAGTTAAATATCGGTTAGGATATATAATTTGCATGCTATACATATTGAATGTGATTAAAGTTTGTATTCTTGATAGCCATCTTCATATGATTAAGTTTATTGACCATTTAAACTTATTGATCATATGAACCATTTTGATGTGTAATTGACAACTATATATCATTGGACTAGTTATTGACCATTTAACTAGGGAAGTTATTTTAGTTATAAACTTGATTAGTGAAATAAAACTTATATCACATTTAGTTGCAACTCATGACCATTGATTGTATGAACATATCACTATGACCATTAGGGTATGGACTATGTTTGCATGCTAGATTATATTAATATTTCATGATTATAAGTTATGTAGTTACATGACCATTGTGCTACAGTAACTTAGAAATCATAGAATTGGTGACTTGACCATATGATCCTACCACTTAATGCAACCTATTTTAACTCATTGCACATAATCAAAACTAGTCAACATAGGTTTATATGAATCAACAAATCCTAGGCGAAAGCTTCCCTTGTTATCATTTGATCATATTATCTCTTTATTGTCGTGTTGTTACAACCATTGCATCTTATTAGTTAATCTCTTTCTAAAACATTCAAAAACTTGGTTTTACGAGTTTTTACTAAAACTCGCCTCTAAACCGTTTGACTAAGAATTGCAAACTTTAAGTTAGTTAACAACTCCCTGTGGAAATTCGATACCTTTACTTACCAAAACTATACTATTAAATGATCGAGTAATGCTTGCTCGTAAGTCTAATAGTCAAATAATAAGGTAAATAATTGGATTAAGACTTAAATGACATGACAACTACAAGTGAGTTGTTTTGAAGACAACAAGTTTTTGGCGCCGTTGCCGGGGAGTTATTTAATTAATTTTATTGTTTACAATTGATTAGTCGTTCGATCCTTTTTACGGTTTCTACCGTGGGAAGTTAAAATTTCTAGTTTGTTTCATGTATTTCTCTCTGTTTGTTTACTAAATAATTTTAAGACTCGCTTGCAATTTATTTAGTTGTTTCAAACTAAATTGATTATCAATCCAACTATCATGCTAGTAATTCTACTTACGAGAACGGTGTCAGAATAGACAGATCCGGTTTGGTTGTTGGATTTTCGAAAGGTCATTGACCGAAAGAGTCCTGCCTCCCTACTGTCTTGCCTGTCCGTTCTTTATTTGATAGTCAACGCATTATAGTGGATTTGATAAGATATTCGGTTGTTATAACTGATTGATTACATAAAGGTTTTAAAAGTTTTAAACTTTTTGTTCAATTTATTATTTGTATATATATATATATATATATATATATATATATATATATATATATATATATATATATATATATATATATATATATATATATATATATATATTATTTAAAAAAAAAAAAGAGGACGCACCAAACTTGCAAACAGTTTCTAATGTGCAGTTTATGACCCGAAGTTCACAACCGAACATCATACATGCACTGAACGAACCAGAACGTGAGTTTAACGCAAGGAGATGAATAAGAAGAAGCATTTTTCCGAAAGAAAAACCTAGACAAGAAATGGAAATCCCAGTAAACGAGCAAGAACCAACTTTGAAAACATATTACAACAGAACACGAGACGGAACAGGACCAAGTCTTGTTCGGCCCAAGATACCGGAAAATGCAAATTTTGAGCTTAAAGGCCATTTCCTTTCAGCTCTTAAGGGCATTACTTTCAAAGGAACAGAAGAAGAAGATCCAGTCGAACACATCGAGCAAGTCACAGAAATCACGGACTGTTTCAACATTCCAGGAATTTCCTCAGACACGATAATGCTACGAATCTTCCCGATGACATTAGGCGAAGGAGCAAAGAAATGGTTGAAAAGACTGCCTCCAGGTTCCATCACTACATGGAACGGACTAAAACAGGACTTCATAGAAGAATACACTCCACCGTCTAAAATAAATAAACTGAAAGCAAAAATTCAGAACTTTCTCCAAGACAAAGATGAAACTTTGTACCAAGCGTGGATTCGATTCAAGGAATTGATCCAGGATTGTCCACAACACGACATGGACAAACACCAAAAAGTTCAGAAGTTCTACGACTGCATCAACACACAAACAAGACAACTACTAGACGGGAGAGGACCCCTCATCAACTTAACCGCTACCGAGGCTTATGAACGAATTGAGGAACTGGCAAAACATTCTCATCATTACCATTTCTCAAGAGATCCATCATGCCGAAGAAAGTTAAAAGAAGAGGCAGTGGAAGGAATGTCAGCTATTCACAACCGATTGGATCAATTTGGGAGAGATCTAAAAAAGATGACTCAAAATATCCATGCAATAACGGTAGGCTGTGACAATTGCAGCGGTCCTCACTTACAGAAAGACTGTCCATACGATGAACATGGTAATAAGAAAGCAGAAGCTTGTTACTCATCTGGACACAGATTTGATTTCCCGATACGTAGAAACAACTGGCGAGGAGGAAATGATTTCTACAACCAGCAACAAAGGCAACAACCACCATTTGAACGCCAGCAAAATACCTATAATCAACAAAAACAGTCACCACCAGGATTTAACCCACAACATAACCAAGAGAAGAAACCAAACTTGGAAGACATATTGGGTAAATTCATGGAAGGATCAGAAAAGAGACACACAGCAACTGAAGTTCAACTAAGAAATCAAGCCGCCTCTATCCAAAACATAGAGAACCAAATTGGCCAAATTTCAAAAGTGTTACAAGAAAGACTACCAGGAACACTTCCTACCAACACCGAACCAAACCCACGAGCACAGGCTAAAGCCATCACAACCAGAAGCGGAAAAATCATCCCACCAACAGTCATTGAAGAAGCCATCAACTCAACTCCTGAAACACAAGAAGATAAAGCTGGAAAAGATCCGGGGAGCACTAAGGATAAAGGAACAAAAGAAACAGCTTCACCTCAACCACACCAACCAACCATTCCATTCCCTCAACGTTTGAAGAAGGAGAAGGAGGATAAAGAATTCAAGAAATTTCTTGAACACTTGAAACAGTTGAGCATCAACATTCCATTCGTTGATGCAATAACACAAATGCCAAAATATGCCAAATTCCTCAAAGACCTCCTAACTAACCGAAAGAAAATGGAAGAGGTGTCACTGGTAACATTAAGTGACAAATGTTACGCATCAATGATGAAGAACCTACCAGAAAAAGTGGGAGATCCAGGCGGTTTACATCTTCCTTGCACCTTCGGAAACCATGCCAGCAGCTATGGTTTGGCAGACTTAGGTGCCAGCATCAATTTAATGCCATATTCTTTCTACAAGAAACTAAACTTACCAGAACCAAAACCAGTTCGAATGGCAATTAATCTTGCAAACAAGGCGGTTACATATCCAAGAGGGATAGTAGAAGACCTTCTGGTAAAAGTTGACAAGTTTGTTTTTCCTGTAGATTTTGTCATACTGGATATGGAGGAAGATGATGAAGTCCCTATTCTTCTTGGAAGACCTTTCTTGGCCACATCAAGAGCTTTAATAGATGTTCATGACACTAAATTAACCATTCGGGTGGGCACTGAAGCCATCACCTTTGGCATGGATCACACGATCAAACACTCAACGATGAGTGATGACACAGTCTTCCATATCGACACCTTCGATCTAATATTGGAAGAGGAAGCCAGAGCCATACGGGAAGAAGATTATAGTCATGAAATGCAACTTGCTGAGAAAACATTCGATCCAGAAAAGGATCTGAAGGAGCTGGAAGAACTCTTGAAAAATGAACCACATTTCGCTCACCAAGAAGAAACGGTACTGCCAAAGCAAAAATATCCTAGGAACCAGAACATCCCGGACTTGAAGATACTACCAAACCATTTGGAGTATGCATTTTTGACAGACACCAAGGAATACCCGGTTGTCATTTCATCTGAATTAAGCCGAGAAGAGAAAGGAGAACTCATGAAAGTTCTAAAGAAAAGAAAAGATGCTATCGCTTGGAGCATCTCTGACATAAAAGGAATAAGCCCAACCATCTGTTCTCATAAAATACTGATGGAAGAAGATTCAAAACCATCAGCACAGCACCAAAGAAGGCTTAATCCAAAAATGCAAGACGTAGTTGATAAAGAAATCATGAAGCTGCTCGATGCTGGAATCATCTACCCGATTTCTGACAGCAAATGGGTCAGCCCAATCCATGTCGTACCAAAGAAGGGAGGAATAACAGTCATCACCAACGAGAAGAATGAAGTTATACCTACCAGAACAGTGACAGGATGGCGGGTGTGCATCGATTCTCGCAAATTAAACGATGCAACACGAAAAGACCATTTTCCTCTTCCCTTCATCGATCAAATGCTGGAACGATTATCAGGAAAAGCCTATTACTGTTTTTTGGATGGTTTTTCAGGTTACTTTCAAATTCCGATTGACCCAGAAGATCAAGACAAAACGACGTTTACATGCCCTTTAGGAATCTTTGCGTACCGAAGAATTCCTTTCGGTCTATGCAATGCTCCAGCCACTTTTCAAAGATGTGTCTCGGCAATTTTCCATGACATGATGGAAAACTCAATGGAGGTCTTCATGGATGATTTCTCACTATTTGGTAACTCATTTACAGAATGTTTGTCTAATCTAGACAAAATGCTTAAAAGATGTGAAGAAACCAATCTAGTGCTCAACTGGGAGAAATGCCACTTCATGGTGAAAGAAGGAATAGTTTTGGGACACAAAGTGTCAAGACATGGGATTGAAGTCGACAAGGCAAAAGTTGAAGTCATTTCTAAACTACCACCACTGACCAACGTAAAAGGAGTCAGAAGCTTCTTGGGACATGCCGGTTTTTACCGGAGATTTATAAAAGACTTCTCAAAAATAACCAAACCTTTAACACAACTGTTACAAAATGATGTAAAATTTGATTTTAATAATGAATGTGTTAATGCTTTTGAATTTTTGAATCTTAAATTGACTACTGCCCCGATCATGGTCGACCCAGACTGGAACCTACCTTTCGAACTGATGACAGACGCAAGTGATATCGCATTGGGAGCCGTCCTAGGCCAAAGAATCGACAAGAAATTCAAGCCAATCTACTACATCAGCAAAACTCTGAATCCTGCCCAAGAAAACTACACAACGACTGAAAAAGAACTCCTGGCAGTAGTGTATGCTTTTGATAAATTCAGACCTTATCTAATTTTATCAAAAACCGTTGTCTACACAGATCACTCTGCAATCAAGTACCTGTTCAACAAGCAAGATGCCAAACCACGTTTGATTCGTTGGGTCTTGCTGTTACAAGAATTTGATATAGAAATTCAAGACAAGAAAGGATCCGAGAATTTGGCAGCTGATCATTTGTCAAGACTGGAAAATCCGGAGCAAAAGGCGAGGGAAGAAAAGGAAGTGAACGACTTCTTCCCTGAAGAACATGTAATGTCAATTCATGTTGATATGGAGACCCCCTGGTATGCGGATATTGTAAACTATCTTGCAGCCAAAGTGCTTGTAAAAGGGCTTACTCACCAACAAAAGAAAAAGTTCTTTGCCGATATCAAGTACTACCTGTGGGATGAACCATACCTTTTTCGCTCATGTCCGGATAACATCATACGGAGATGCGTACACTGGAAAGAGATAAAAGATATACTCAAGCAATGCCATCAAGGACCTACAGGTGGACATCACGGAGCAAATTACACCGCACGAAAGGTGTTTGAAGCGGGCTTTTATTGGCCCACTATCTTCAAAGACGCAACAAATTTCGTCAAGACATGCGATCCATGTCAGCGAGCGGGTAATATCTCATCCAAAAATGAAATGCCATTGCCTTCTATCCAGGTATGCGAAATTTTCGATGTGTGGGGTATTGACTTTATGGGACCTTTTCCTAATTCCCACGGAAATAAATATATATTGGTTGCGGTGGACTACGTATCAAAGTGGGCTGAAGCAAAAGCTTTACCCACAAATGATGTGTGGGGTGTGGTTAAATTTTTGAAAACCATTTTTGCACGTTTCGGTGTCCCTAAAGCTCTTATAAGCGAGAGGGGTACTCATTTTTGCAACAAACAAATGGAGAATGCTTTAAATAAGTATGGGGTAACCCATCGAATATCCACACCTTATCACCCGCAATCAAGTGGTCAAACAGAGATCACAAACAGAGCCTTAAAACGCATTTTAGAAAGATCCGTGGGAACAAGCCGAAAGGACTGGTCAGAAAAACTTGACGATGCACTTTGGGCTTTTCGAACCGCCTTCAAGACACCAATTGGCACTACCCCATACAGATTGGTGTACGGAAAAGCTTGTCACCTCCCAGTAGAGGTTGAACACAAGGCATTCTGGGCCTTAAAAACGTGTAACTTGGACTTTAATCTTGTCAGTACTAACCGTTTGTGTCAATTGAATGAGCTAAATGAACTAAGGAATGACGCATACGAAAACTCGGTTATTTACAAAGATAAAACCAAAAGGTGGCACGATTCAAGATTGAAAGGAAACAAAGATTTCCAACCAGGGGAGAAAGTCCTACTTTACAATTCACGATTAAGACTTTTCCCTGGAAAACTGAAGACACGATGGTATGGTCCGTTCACAATCAAAGAAGTATATCCACACGGGGCTGTGGATCTTTTCAAGGAAGGTGGAGGAAGTTTCAAAGTGAACGGGCACAGGTTAAAAAGATATGAAGAAGGCGTTCAAAACGAGAACGAACGCGAACACATCCCACTCCAAACAGTAGAACATTAGAGGGGAATGGAGTCCAGCTAAAAAGACTCCAAATCTATGAAAAAGAAGCGCTTCCGGGAGGCAACCCGAGATTATTGATTGGTATGATTTATTTGTGTCTTTCATGTGTTGATCTAATATATATATATATATATATATATATATATATATATATATATATATATATATATATATATATATATATATATATATATATATATATATATATATATATATATATATTATTTTATTTTGTGTATTTAAATACGTTTGAATTATTTGAAGTTGATTTTAATGTGGTGTGTTTTTATTTAATGGTGTGTTTTTTTTTCAAGGTGTGGTTGATATTTTTTCTGAGCATGGATACAGAATTCAGGTTTAAACAGACGTTGGCAGTCAGTTCAGCATTCTTCTTCTGTGGAAAGATGTCCTTAAAACAAAACGACTCATTACCCAAGGGGAGTCCATTCCAATTAAACTCCTCTATGATTTAAAAGATATATACAATAAAATTTTTGTATAAAATAAGTGTAGGGTAAACAAGTCAAAACTGCAATAATTAACTGAGCCAAGTAAAATTTTTTATCTTAAACATCTTTTCCAAAAATTGAATGCTAAGAAGGTAATTGTTAAGAAAAATGTTTTGAAAATAAATTCGTAGGTTAAACTTGATTTTATTCTGTTATTTTCTAGTTTTTCGATATTTTCGTATAAAATTTAATTCTTTAAATGACAAGTAGTTAGAATGATAATTACAAAAGGTTTTGCAAAAATAATGAAATAGACCCATTGAAAATCAAATTTTGTCAAAACAGGTTGAGTCAGTTTCCCTAAATCGCGCGAATGCTATGACTAAATTGAGGAAAATAAGCCTCGTTAAAAGAACTTCGAATGAGAAATCTAATGAAAAGCGAAAATCAAGTAATGTTACACCATAAGATTGAGACTCAGGAAGGAAATTCAATCAGTGACCTTTGACATTCGAGCAAGTAGACATAAAATGGGGCCTACGGGCATTTCTACTCCTTATTACCTAAAACCAACTGGTTTGGGATAATATTGTCGAAAGCTCGCTACACGGGTGTCATCGAAAGTCATGGGATTTCCTTAGTGGCCTTTGGAATTTGAATTAATAAGCTCTGTACAGTTGTGAGTTGAAAATTTGTAATCAAGAGTTCCATAGAAAGTCACGAGTTTCAAAGGTGCGGTAAAAATGGAGAAAATAACTGAACTTGATAAACTTAGTCCAGCATAATTTTTGGGAAACTTGACAAAAGATCTTGAGGTAAAGAAAATTTTAAGGGTGTATTCAATGTTATGTAAAAATGAGTATTTTTCAATCTAAAGACTTGTCATTAATAGAAATAGATTTTATGTAAAATTTTGGAAAGTTAGAAATACGTACATAAGATTAGGTATAATCTACTATGTTTATTCTTAAAACTTTATTCTTAACATCGGTAAATAATGCTAGATCTGTGATAGCATTCGGAAAGTTGTTTGGATATCAAATTTCTTAGCTGGGTTTTAAATTGTAGTTTGCTTGAGTACAAGCAAAGTTCAAGTGTGGGGTATTTTGATATTGCCTAAATTATACACATATTTCGGGCAATATCAAGTGCTTAAACATGTGTTTTTGGTATTATCTAAAGATAAAAGATACTTATAACGCCAAAATTACCAAAACACAGGAAAAATGGCTTTGCGGATTAAGAAGGAGCTGGATTCGAGCTTAAAGACGAAAAAAAAGTCAATCAAGAGCCATATCGAGACCCTATGCTAACCAAGAAATCGCGACGCGAAGAGAAGCAAGACAGAAGAATCCAGATGCTACAGCACTCGCGACGCGACGGAAGGACTGGTCGCGACGCGAAGCCCTAGGACGCGACAATACCAGCTTTATGATCGCGAGACTACCAACACAACGCACTATCCAGACCAGTAGCCGACCAAAAGCAGCACTCGACGCACCCTCGCGACGCGACGGCCCCTTTGGTCGCGACGCGAGCACTGTATCTCAGCAAGTATAAATAGAAGCCTCTATGCACGATTTTTAAAGACAATTAGAGAGCAAGGAAACTATAGTTCAGATATATTTTCGTGTATTTATCGTTTTTACATGTTATTAAGAGTGATTTTCATAACAAGAAGGAGCTAAGATCTTCAGTATAAGCAAGGATTCATCGATTGTAAACCGGTTGGTATCTTCTATCATGTCTTCTTCATATTGTTGTTGTATATTTGATACCATGCTAGGCTAGATCCCTGTAGCTTTTGCCTAGGTGATGTTGATTCATTAATATAAATATGTGTTGATCTAGTTCTTGATTCGAGTTAAATATCGGTTAGGATATATAATTTGCATGCTATACATATTGAATGTGATTAAAGTTTGTATTCTTGATAGCCATCTTCATATGATTAAGTTTATTGACCATTTAAACTTATTGATCATATGAACCATTTTGATGTGTAATTGACAACTATATATCATTGGACTAGTTATTGACCATTTAACTAGGGAAGTTATTTTAGTTATAAACTTGATTAGTGAAATAAAACTTATATCACATTTAGTTGCAACTCATGACCATTGATTGTATGAACATATCACTATGACCATTAGGGTATGGACTATGTTTGCATGCTAGATTATATTAATATTTCATGATTATAAGTTATGTAGTTACATGACCATTGTGCTATAGTAACTTAGAAATCATAGAATTGGTGACTTGACCATATGATCCTACCACTTAATGCAACCTATTTTAACTCATTGCACATAATCAAAACTAGTCAACATAGGTTTATATGAATCAACAAATCCTAGGCGAAAGCTTCCCTTGTTATCATTTGATCATATTATCTCTTTATTGTCGTGTTGTTACAACCATTGCATCTTATTAGTTAATCTCTTTCTAAAACATTCAAAAACTTGGTTTTACGAGTTTTTACTAAAACTCGCCTCTAAACCGTTTGACTAAGAATTGCAAACTTTAAGTTAGTTAACAACTCCCTGTGTAAATTCGATACCTTTACTTACCAAAACTATACTATTAAATGATCGAGTAATGCTTGCTCGTAAGTCTAATAGTCAAATAATAAGGTAAATAATTGGATTAAGACTTAAATGACATGACAACTACAAGTGAGTTGTTTTGACGAAAACATGGAGCTACTGGTGGTCCGTTGAATGTCCATGTAGAGTTCTCATATCTGCAACCAGGTCCTCCTAAGGTGTTGGTGGAGTTTAACAGTTCAACTTTGAGGAGGTATGGTATCGTCGTGGGTGGTGGCCGGCTGCAATTGCAAGGAAAACGCCGTTTAATCAGTTCCATGTGATCTTGGTGGATGGAACACGACTGTTTGTTGATGAGTCGGAACTGAGGATTCATCAGAGGTATCATCTTGGAGAGACTCCAATGTGGCAGTATTATAAGCTCTGATGGTTGAAAAGGATTGCTAATCTTCTGGGAAAACATGTATCTGCTTTGTGATGTTATATTTGTATGTGTGTTTGTCGTTGTGTAGTTGTTGTTGCTTTCATTTGATTTTGTAATATTTTGGGTTTGGATGAATGAAAGCATGTTGTTGTGTTTAAGTTTGTTGAAAACCTTTTTGAATGTGAAAAATATACTCAGAAGTTAAGATTCAGAGTGGATTGTAAGAAAATTACTGAGATAGAAAGATTCAGAAGTATGAAATATTGAAAAGAAAACTTTTGTCGTATCTAGAATAGAGAGAAGAATTAATATAGGATTAGGTGTGGATGTGTCAATTCTAGAAGAAAAGAAAATCTGTGTTGAACTGTCTAATCAACCACTTTGGCCACGATGCTTATGTGACAAGTGCATTAACTGTCCACTAGGGTCATTATGACCTCTAAGGCATTGATTTAGAGAAGATCAACAGGCATGCGGTTAGCTTATAAAAGGGAGGTTGGCTAACGTTAACAATTTGTACCAAGAGTAAACATTCACAATGGCTCGTTATTTCTTCAAGTGTCTGGATGAGGTTGAAGTGAAGCTCACTCAAGGTGATTTTGCTGGGGGATTTTACGAAGGTGTGATCACCAAGACCTGGAAGCGGAGGTGTGAGGTTCGACTGCGTTGTCTTCCAGACAACACCACTGGTGAGATGATGGCAGTGAAGGTAAAGTACGGTGTTCTTCGTCCCATTCCTCCCATGGTGTTTGTGGAGTACAAGGTGGGGGATTATGTGGATGTCTGGGATCGTCAAGGCTGGTGGAGTGGTGTTCTTGACGATGTGATAGGAGATGATGTGTCACTGTTGACGGATGGTAAGCCAGTGCGTGTGTGTGATTTGTCTGTGCGAATCACACAAACCTTCACTTATGGCAGTCCTCCAAAGTGGCAATATAGCAAACACTAGGATGATAGGGGTGAAGTCTTAGTTGTTTTTAATGTTATTTAGAATCTTAAGTCATAGAATTTTGATTTTTCCTTAATGTAGTGACTATGACTTAATGAACCTTGGTTATGTACTCACCATTTAACTTAATGAAGTGTGGTTGTATGTTACCTTTCGTGAATTTGAATTTTCGCTTTAAAGTAATAATACATATTAAAAAAATTGTTATTGTAAATTATTTGAGAAAAACATTCAGAAGATGTTTAGACGTTGAGATGTCTGAGGATATTGTCGGAGTAGTAGAATGCTAATCGGAGATCAGGTTCTGAGGGAAAATTAGGAAGTTGTTCCGAGAGAACAGAATTTTCAGAGTAGGTAATATTCAGAAGTTGAGTATCACTCTCTGAAGAAATCTGAGTCGGGATTCAACATCCCCACTTTATCCAGGAAATTGTTAAATTTTGTGGAGTCTAAATCCTTAGTGAAGACATCGGCAACCTGTTCTTCAGTAGGAATAAAATAAAGTTCAATGTTACCTTGTAAGATCTGATCTTTGATGAAGTGATACCTAAGGTCGATGTGTTTCGCCATGGAGTGCTGAATATGATTATGAGAAATGGCTATGGCACTCTTGGAGTCACAATAAATGAGAACTTGAAGAAATCGGTAACCATAATCTAGGATTTGAGTTTTCATCCAAAGAACTTGTGAACAACATGTAGATGCAGCCACATATTCAGCTTCTGCTGATGATAAGGCAACGCAGTTTTTCTTCTTTGAAGACCAGCTTACTAGCCTTCCACCCAGAAATTGACAGCCTCCGGAAGTGCTTTTCCGATCCAATTTACATTCGGCATGATCCGAATCGGTAAATGCTTGAAGTTTAAAATTGTCTCCTACTGGATACCACAGACTCATTGCCTTTGTACCTTTAAGATATTTGAAAATTTGTTTCACAGTTGTCAGATGTGATAGTTTCGGAGCTGCTTGATATCTAGCACAAATGCATGTTGAGAACATGATGTTAGGTCTGCTTGCTGTTAAGTATAAAAGTGAGCCAATCATCCCTCGATACAACTAGTGATCTACTGGTTCGCCTTCTAGGTCTGCATAGATTTTATGATTGGTGGATATCGAAACTTTGGCAGTAGAACAATTTTCGAGAGAAAATTTCTTCAGTAGTTCATTTGTATATTTTTCTTGATGAATGAAAATTCCTCTTTTAGTTTGTTTGATCTGAAGACCTAAGAAGAAATTAATTTCCCTATTCATACTCATGTGAAATTTGTCTGTCATCACTTTTGCAAAATCATCAAACATCAATTGATTCGTTGAACCGAAAATGATATCATCTACATAAACTTGTACGATCATGATGTGATTTTGATGTGATCGAACAAAGAGTGTAAGATCTATGACTCCTCTTCTGTATCCGGATTGTAACACCCCATCTTTCATAAGCTTTGAACAGTATAATCGTTTATAAAAATATTGTGAAGTAAAAATTTTGTTCTTTCAAAAACTTTTCTTTCAAACATCAAACAATTATTTAAAACATTTGGTCCCAACAAAACTAGGTAAGTTTAAAAATATTTAAACAACATTTGGGGGTTACAGAATTCATATCAACACAACCATAGTAAACCTTAAAACATCTCAATGTTATGTCCCGTATTAAACTAACAATTCTACCAAAAATTCGGCATGACCACTGGGCTATACGGATAAATCCATACTGACCCGACTCAACAATAAAAAGAATAGCCCAACAACAATACAGGACATAGCCACACATGAAAATATAACTATAAGGGTATACTAAACCGTAAACAACTTGGTTCTCAACAATTTATATGGTTATACTGTCTATAAGACAAAACTACCCTTCAATCTTCAATTCTATCTATAAAGCCTTAGCTTTCTTCTAAATCCATCACTTCTATTATCCAATGCCAATAATCCTGTTCCTGAGATACATAGCATTAAAACAAAATACGTAAGACAAATATGTCTCGTGAGATACATGGGTTTTAGACCCAAAAACATTTGTAAACATAACATATAACATTTCAAAACCTTTGTAATTAAATCATGCATTGACACTTTCTGCTAAATAGTTCATAAACGAATCATATCATAATACTTGTTGTCAAAACCTTTAAAAATGAAATATTTTGTCATCTTGCTTGTAAAGCCTTTCCATAACAAATTAAATGCAAATCTTACCAACATAAAACTTTCATTACTTAAGCTTGCTGTTAAAACCATTATAACTTAAAGTTAAGCATGTCATCATTTTGCTTTTAAAGCCTTTCATAATAAGTTTGTCATCATAAAACTTTCTTTACTTAAACTTGACTGGTATTCATTCATTACTGGATTTTTATACTTAGGGCATTAATCACCTTAAGTGATACCCCAAGTCTAGGCTAAGATGGAAAGAACAAAATCAGTCCATCCTAGCATCATAAGTTTTAGGAAATCTACTTCGCGACGGGATCGGTACCACCCCAGTAGATTCCTCTAGGTTCCGTTATAGGAACATCATGGCCCGGGCACAAAGAACTATGTTCTTTGTTCATACTGCTTTACATTTCTTTGCTTGCATTAAGTACCAGTCATTCGTAAAAATAATACTGCTAGTTGTCAAATCATTCATTCATAATCATCATAAAGCTAAATGTCAAAGGATTCTTTCATACTTGTCGTGGGCTTGTAGCCAAAACATTCTTTCATAAACTTTATAGGCTAAACGTCAAAACACTTTCTTAGCTTATTAGGCTTGATGCCAAAACTTACTTTTCAAAACATATTCATATTAATGTCAATTAATACTTTCAAAACATATTTGGTTTAATGCCAAATAATTCTTTCAAAACATATCAGTAAACTTTCATAAGCATGGCATGGATAGTAAAACTTGCATATAGACTCACATTAAAAAGCCATATAAAACTTTGTAATTACTTGCTAATTCAAGCTTTAATAATCATTTGGAAGATCATTACTCGTAAAAAAATTTAGCATAAGATTTAATATAAAACATTCAATATTTAAAACTTGTTGCTATGTACCCAGTAAAAATCCTCATGTACTCACCTCGGTAGCTAGGTATGTCTAGCTACAAATATCCACTAGCTTTTGTCTCGACTTGCTTCCAACATCTTTTAACCTCTATTGATTTATTAAAAGGTTAGTACATACTACCCAAATAAACACATAATCTTACCAAATCATGCATGAACTCTTTCTAAACATCATCTAATTCTATTTCAAATATTAAGTGAAACTCTTAAAGCATAATAATCATTTTGGACACTTTTGCCCTTTTGTCCCAAATTCGACAAATTATGAATTTCTTAGGTTAAATATGTAATTTAAATGTTTTATAAGTCTAACATACTCATAAAACACTACTAATTGCTTAGATGTCAAGCATAGCATTTCCATAAATAGAAATTCTTGCAAAGCAGAGCATTTCTCATTTTCTTGACTTTAATATATTACCAATATTTCATAAAAGTCATTTCAATTCCATTTTATGATCTATTTGTGTCGTCTTTGGAAAATACCAAAAAATTGTCCAAATGGGTTGGAATGCCCAATTCCATTCCAACACTTTACAATAATCTTCTTTCAAATACACATAAACAATACTTTATAAATGAAGTCTTCATCCTTCTTTTCATGTGTATTTCTAGTCATGAACCAAACAACAATAATATCCCAATTTTCCAACATTTAAGATTTTCAATTCCATATTTGACATATTCGATCCCTTTTTAGTTCATTCAAGTTCCTAACCATGTAATGGTCCTTTTATGTATAAATTTCAGCAAGAGTTCTACTTCTATAAACTTTAAATTCCAAGAACACAAGAAAAAGTCATCTTTTTAACACAATACCCAACTTAACAATTCATACCAACAATATTCCTATGTATTTTGAATCCATAACTTGTTAGAACCCAAAAATCAACTCCAAATTCAACATGCATAATGAGTTTTCAGATTTAATAGACTAAGGTTCCGCAAATCAACTTTTACCTTTAAATTTCTTGGCTTAAATCTGAAATTAAGAGGTGTAACCATCAACACAAACTTTTAACTCTCGACTTTGAGTGGTTTCTCTCAAAGCGTCTAGAAGTTGGTGTTACACAAGAAAAACCTTAGATTGGTTAAGAAGCTGTTGTCGCCAAATATTCTAAGTAAGTGCGGAAAGTAAGGTTGCGGAAAATAAAGTTCCAAAACTGAGAGGTTTCGGAAAGGGACAAGTCCGAAGACTTGAGTTGGTTTTGTGGAATGTGAAGAAAACTTAGAAAAGCTCGATAGCTCAACAATAAATAGAGTGAATTAACAGTTAGATAATAAGAAATGTAAAGACAGAAAGATAAAGGTGCTAGAAATATAAAGACAGTAAGAAATGCAGATAAGAGTAAGAGAATTGATGAAATGAGAGATTATATTGATAATGGTAAAAGTGTTACACAAGATCTCTCAAACTCATGAGGACTGAAGATGGACATGGTCTCCCTTTTATAGGATAAGGGAAGACCTTCGGATAAAGACCTATGGACTGAAGAGCAGACAACACGTCTCTCTTCAGTCAGACAAGAAGGATAAAACTAATATAATAATACAATGTCAGACTAAGGTGGCTTATCTAGAATAAAATAATATACTAAGTACAACCGATATGCTTCTAAAAGGCCACGCCTGATCTAGACTAATCATATCCTATACGTTGAAGTGCTTATCCTTGGTCTTATCTTCAAGATGATCTTCAGATCTTCAGTCTTCTATGTTGAATGTTTATAAAGTAATTTCTGAAAACATGTTTGTATTTATTATCCGAAATCCTGGGTGGATTTCGGAGTCATGGCATTTCTGAATCAGAGTATTCTTAGGAACTTTGTCTCATTGACATTGATTGGTCTTCTGAGTTAGTTCTGAATGTGATCTTCTGAGTTGTGTCTTCTGAACTTGATTAACAGGATTGATGCGGATTTAGTCGGAGTTTCGAAATCCAAGTCTGGATTTCGGACATATCAATAATGATTATTTATACTAGAGATCCAGAGTCACAAGTGTATTTATAAAATGCATTCAGAACATATGATTAAAACATTCAAAACATAATAATTGTTTAACACTTAAACATTCATACAAACTACTTGTTTTCATTCCATCAAAATAAAGATATTCCTAGCAGACGTGTCAAACAACGAGTTGGTCAACGATCTAACTTTAGCACTAACAATTCCCCCTTCGGTGACCAATTGAGGGTTTTGAGTCAACTTCTTCAAGGTTTATCCAGTACGCCTTATCTCACAGCGTATGACCAGAAGTTCCTAACTGCCAGCAGCCACTCCATTCTCAGTATCAGTTCCTTCTTCGCTTCTGCATCTGATGATTGTGACTTTTTAATGGCTTTGATGTATTCAGTTAGCATCCCGCTAGGGACCCTTCTGATTTGATCAACACGAAAAAAGAAGAGGGATCCTTTCTGCTTTGGGTTCTTGTATACCAGTCCAAGTACTGGGTCAAAGGTGGCACCTCTTTTCTAGTTGTCTCGGTTTTCCGGCATTGATTGATCAGCCTTTTCTGGGAATGGTTCTGTTGGATTAACAAGTTTGAACAATTTAGCATCGGCAGTGCAAAATTCTTCTAAAAGGCGATGTAAGAATCGTTTGGCTGCAACATAAGCTTCTTTAGCAACTTTATTTTCTTTGGTTGATAGCTTTCGAACGATCGTGAAGAGATCTGTTGGATTCATCTTTCGGAAGTCAGCTTCCGTTATCAGAATTGCTTTATCATAGTTGTTGTTTCTAACTATTTCATATTCGTAATAGTTAGACTTTTGAAAGCTTCTCTTCTTGATGCTCCGAACTGATGTTATTGGCTCGATTGACCATGTGTCAACTTGAAGTTTGGTACATGAGCTCAGGAATTTTTGATTCCTGTAGAAAGCTTCTAGATATTTGTTGAATCCGGGGGTTTGTGAGAAATTAAGTGAGTAGACATACTTTTCTCCGTTCGGAGTTAGTGGTATGTCCCAGTTGTGTTCGGAAGTAGGAGGAGGATTGTAGGTCATGAAGGGTTTGAAGTCGGAATCGGTCAATGGTCGAGGAATAAGAGGGTTTGAAAAATCGGGTCTGATGGGAGGTCAACTGGGACCACTTGGTTCAACTTTGTTTGGATTAGGGTCAGACTCGGAACTGAAGCCTTCAGCGTGTAGAAGAGCTTGAGTATCAAAGAATTTTGATTTCTTGGCCTTGACTTCTAAGGGGTCTGATTCTTTGATTGGTGAGTACACGAGAATCTCATCTTCTGATGGAATGTCAACTGTTGGAATCTGAATTTTCAGAGGAGAGGAATGAGGTGTTTGCACCTTTGTTGGAGATTTTGAAGAAGTTTCTTTTGGAGTCTGATTGATGATAGGATCTTTTGTTGGTTCCTCAGTATGGGTCTCTTTATCAGATTCATCACCCTTACCAGCATGGGTGTCCTCCTGAGTGTCTCTAGTGTCTCTTTCTCCTTGAAGTTTCTGATTTGGATCTATAGTTGTATCCACCATGATTTCGTCATCATTTTCTTTGGTCCCACTTGGACCTGTTTCGTTTGTCTGACCCGCCCTTCCCCCTCCTGGGGTTCCTTCAGAAGTTGAAGGGAGCACAGGTAGGCGGTTCAAGATTGTTTCAAGATTGGTGGTCACTTGAGTGAATATTTTGCCTAAATCATCAGCAAGAGTTCTGGATGCAAAATCCTTGAATTGTTCCATGACATCTATGTTGAGATTGGTGCAAAGTTTGATCTGCTGAATGGGTCCATCCATGGTGTCAGTAATGGAGGTAAGAGTGTGAGCGATGATCTGAAGGAGAAGGAAGTGGGTCTTTCGGAGAGAGATGTTCTCCGAAAGAACGCCGTGAAGATAGCTTGAAAGGTGATTAGTGGTTAAGGTTATTTTGTTGTCCACGACTTCCATAAGCTCTGGAATTTTCTGCTGACATTTCTCTACTTCTAGTAGTAGCTTTTGTGCGGTCTTCATCATGTTTGTAGCGTTGGAATGGCGATTGGCATCAATGTTTGCTAGGCCATCAAACATGACTTTTTCAACTTGGTTGTCGAGATGAAGAATAATGTCTTTATTTTCAAGTGCAGCTACCCTGTCTTTTAATGCAGCTATCTCTTTAACCAAGGCCTCCTGATTTTGGGAAGCTTTGAAGTCAGTCAGAAGAGTGGTTAAGGCATCAACTTTTTGATGTAATGCGTCATCTTTGATTGGGGAGCTTTTGTGTCAGCTTTGTCAGAAGATGAGTTGGTGTCACTAAGGTTGATTTGATGCATTTTGGAAGAGGAGGGTTGGGGTTGGTCTACTTCTTGATCGTTACCGAAAACAAACGGTCTGACTGGCATGGATTGGGTTTCTGAGATTAGAAAACGGGAGCCGGATTCAGCGGGTTGCTCAAGGGTGGTGTTAATGGTTTTCTTCTTTTGTAGGTCTTGAGCAAGGAACCTGTCCTAAGTGAGGGGGACGATATCTGAGGCAATTTTTGACCAGTCCTTCTCAGTGGTGTCAAAACGATAGACGGGAGTGTCTACCAGGTTGTTGAGAGAGGCACTTAGAAAAGAGTCAACACGTAAAGTGAGTGTATTGATTCTCTTTCGTTCTGATTTGACCGCTTCTGAATCATCGTCGGTCGGTGGGCCAAATGCTGAGAGAGTTTGGAGTTCAGTGTTCTTGAGCTCAAACTGCTTTTTAAGGCGTTCCACTAATGTCGCCTGTTCATGAACTGCAGTCCTAAATCGCCATACGTCAAACTCAGTTGCATTGGCAGGAGGTTGAGTGGGATCTGAGACGATGGTTACAAAAGGTGTATCTCTGGTAGTTTCAAAGACTTTTTCTTTTCCTTTCCCTGTTGTTGGTGAGTTCTGTTTTTCCACCAAAACGATGTTTTTCTGAGTATCCTCCGAGTCTGGAGAGTTCTGTCTTTCCTCCAATTTTCCTGACTCAGAGTCCTTAGAAGATGGTTCAGAAGTCTAAAAAGAAAGTGCACGAGTTAGAATGTGGAAACAATATCCAGAAGTAACACATACCTGTAGTAAACCAAACTTAATGTATCATAGAGATAGTAAAGTTCAGACCAAGAGTGATTTGGATGCTCAAAAATCGAAGATTTATGATTTCCATTTTGTTAAAACTTTAAAGTTAAAGCAAAATGACCAAGCAAAACTTAATATATACCTGGATTTCCCAAGTGCCAATAATAAGGAACAATCAGGGCACTTAGTTTTGACTTATAAGATAAGTGATTCCAATTGTTGTTTTAAATTGAGGGTAGTTATAAAATAGGAAGTTCGGAGATAATCAGAAGGAGGTTAAAGAGTCAGAGTAGAGAGTCAGAAGTCTTAAGAAAAATTTCGAAGAACAGGAATCAGAAGATAGTTCAGAAGTAAGATATGTCGGAAGATTCAGAGAGGGGGAGATAAAGAAAAATATACCGGTTTGTCTTTTCTCTGTTTCTTTTTAGGGGGTTGCTTTGATGGTGAGGACCCTGAAGCTTTCTTCTTAGGTTTCTTTGGGGCCACATAGTCTTTGAGGGAATGAGGATAGTAAGGGGAAACATCCTGAGTTTCAGAGATGTGAAAGAGTACAGCAGGCTCTGTAGGGTCAGCCAGGTTCAGAAGTGAGTCAGGTAATTTTCGGATTTTTCCAAAAATTGTGTCTGTTTTTGGGGCATATGGTTTTGCTTCAGGCATTATTAATTTGTCCTTAGTGGATCTTGGTGTAGAAGTTGGAATCTGAAGAGATTGATGGATATGGTCGATGCACATGGCCCAAAAACGTGCAGAATGGATTTTTCCTTTTGGCTTCTGAGAGGTTGGAATGTAGGAGAGAAAGTATTCAAATAAAATTTCTGCATAATCGTTTTCATAGCCTGTATAAAGACTCCAAAGAAGTTCAAGAAGGCATTTGCTTAACTGATCTGTACCGCCCATTTTACCGGCTAAGCACTTGATGATATAATGAATCAGACATTGCCATAGGGGCGAGATGTGCCCTTTGGATAGTTGGAATAGTTTGGCAATTTGTACATGTATCCCATCTTGTAGATCATGGATTCAAGTTGGTTAGAAGTTGGATGATCAAAAGTGATTTCATGGTATGGAAGTTGTAGGGCTGCAGCGAATACTTTCTTGTCCAAGATGGTTTTTCTGCCGTCGTGTAGGGTGAGGGTATAACCGTTTTGGCATTTGGTGGTGGTTGAAACAATATCTTGAAGTAGGGAAACTGGAATTGCAGGGGGGTGGATCAAAGAAGGCTCTAGCCAGTTTGTGTCTGGACAAGATGTGAATTAGCACTCGTAGATGTTCCTTGTAGATGGTGAGATTTCTTGAGAGATAGAGATTGGTGATGGCAACTAGAACAGTGTTGTTGTCAGGTCCACCGCTTTTTGATTGTGAGGCCATTGGAGAAGGTATTGTATGAATATTGTGAGAGAGAAGAAGAAGAATGGAAGTTCAAGATTTTTAGGGTTGCGAGATTGCAGATGGCGGCGAGAGAGAGTGATGAGAATAGAGGGGAACTTTGTAAGAGATAGAAAGCTTTGTGGGAGATGAATAAGAGGGAACGGTTATAACAATTTTGAAAATGTGTAAAGAACCGTCGGATAAGAGAATGAACGGACGTGTGAACAGTTGTGTCAAAAAAGTGTGTGCTTGACATTTAATGCTAGGTAATGATGAAAAGAGATGGTCCACTAAAGGACGGACATGTGTGGCAGAGAGAATATCCGTTGGAGAAATGCTGATTGTATGGTTTTTAATTATTAGATATTAATTGTATCTTGTATTTAATTTTCATTCTAACATTAAATTGGTCGTGTTGAGGTGTCGATGGTACGGTTCGTTATGAATACCTTGGTTCTGAGGCGCGATGAATTTGATTCTAAATAAGAGCACTCAGAGGCAGAGTGAAGGGTCAGAACATCGAATTCGATTGAGGTTAATCAGAAGTTGGAAAAGGATTATGAGTTGGGGTAGTCAGAGGTAGAGACAATCAGAGATGTGACAAAAGGAGAACCTGATTCAGAATGAGGGGTTCTGAACGAAGTTCCAAACCAACAAGATTGACTCAGAGGGGGGGATTGAGTTTTCTGAAATCGAAGCAATATTTCTGAATGTTAAAGTTCTGAAAGAAAGTTGGAGTAAACATTCTGATTAGAATTCTGAGAAGGGGAATTCAGAATCAACATTATGATATTAGAATCCAGACGCAATGTAGTCGAGCATGTCAGTTTAATGGATAACGCAAGAGTTGTCATTTCTGCTTGTTGGTATCATGTATTACCGCAGAGACAATAAATGACGCCAACTGATTAGGCTAAACAGTCAAATCATGCATCTCATCTCTATATTGGTAATCTCTAAGCGATGAGGTGTCGTGAAATGGTGAAGAGTGAGTAATGATTTGTTTGCCTATAAAAGGGGGTTGCTCTTATGCAAAGAAATCACACAAGATATTGGAAGATTAAGACGGCAGCAAGACGTCCTTTCAATCGTGATGAGAAAGTAGAAGTAAGAATGCAGGATGGAGAATTCGCAGGAGCAGTGTATGGAGGGGTAATCAAATCACTATGGAATCATTGCTATGAAGTGAAGATCACTACTCTAACTGATGGAGTGATATTGCCTAAATTATACACATATTTCGGGCAATATCAAGTGCTTAAACATGTGTTTTTGGTATTATCTAAAGATAAAAGATACTTATAACGCCAAAATTACCAAAACACAGGAAAAATGGCGTTGCGGATTAAGAAGGAGCTGGATTCGAGCTTAAAGACGAAAAAAAAGTCAATCAAGAGCCATATCGAGACCCTATGCTAACCAAGAAATCGCGACGCGAAGAGAAGCAAGACAGAAGAATCCAGATGCTACAGCACTCGCGACGCGACGGAAGGACTGGTCGCGACGCGAAGCCCTAGGACGCGACAATACCAGCTTTGTGATCGCGAGACTACCAACACAACGCACTATCCAAACCAGTGGCCGACCAAAAGCAGCACTCGACGCACCCTCGCGACGCGACGGCCCCTTTGGTCGCGACGCGAGCACTGTATCTCAGCAAGTATAAATAGAAGCCTCTATGAACGATTTTTAAAGACAATTAGAGAGCAAGGAAACTATAGTTCAGATATATTTTCGTGTATTTATCGTTTTTACATGTTATTAAGAGTGATTTTCATAACAAGAAGGAGCTAAGATCTTCATTATAAGCAAGGATTCATCGATTGTAAACCGGTTGGTATCTTCTATCATGTCTTCTTCATATTGTTGTTGTATATTTGATACCATGCTAGGCTAGATCCCTGTAGCTTTTGCCTAGGTGATGTTGATTCATTAATATAAATATGTGTTGATCTAGTTCTTGATTCGAGTTAAATATCGGTTAGGATATATAATTTGCATGCTATACATATTAAATGTGATTAAAGTTTGTATTCTTGATAGCCATCTTCATATGATTAAGTTTATTAACCATTTAAACTTATTGATCATATGAACCATTTTGATGTATAATTGACAACTATATATCATTGGACTAGTTATTGACCATTTAACTAGGGAAGTTATTTTAGTTATAAACTTGATTAGTGAAATAAAACTTATATCACATTTAGTTGCAACTCATGACCATTGATTGTATGAACATATCACTATGACCATTAGGGTATGGACTATGTTTGCATGCTAGATTATATTAATATTTCATGATTATAAGTTATGTAGTTACATGACCATTGTGCTACAGTAACTTAGAAATCATAGAATTGGTGACTTGACCATATGATCCTACCACTTAATGTAACCTATTTTAACTTATTGCACATAATCAAAACTAGTCAACATAGGTTTATATGAATCAACAAATCCTAGGCGAAAGCTTCCCTTGTTATCATTTGATCATATTATCTCTTTATTGTCGTGTTGTTACAACCATTGCATCTTATTAGTTAAACTCTTTCTAAAACATTCAAAAACTTGGTTTTACGAGTTTTTACTAAAACTCGCCTCTAAACCGTTTGACTAAGAATTGCAAACTTTAAGTTAGTTAACAACTCCCTGTGGAAATTCGATACCTTTACTTACCAAAACTATACTATTAAATGATCGAGTAATGCTTGCTCGTAAGTCTAATAGTCAAATAATAAGGTAAATAATTGGATTAAGACTTAAATGACATGACAACTACAAGTGAGTTGTTTTGACGACAACAAGTTTTTGGCGCCGTTGCCGGGGAGTTATTTAATTAATTTTATTGTTTACAATTGATTAGTCGTTCGATCCTTTTTACGGTTTCTACCGTGGGAAGTTAAAATTTCTAGTTTGTTTCATGTATTTCTCTCTGTTTGTTTACTAAATAATTTTAAGACTCGCTTGCAATTTATTTAGTTGTTTCAAACTAAATTGATTATCAATCCAACTATCATGCTAGTAATTCTACTTACGAGAACGGTGTCAGAATAGACAGATCCGGTTTGGTTGTTGGATTTTCGAAAGGTCATTGACCGAAAGAGTCCTGCCTCCCTACTGTCCTGCCTGTCCGTTCTTTATTTGATAGTCAACGCATTATAGTGGATTTGATAAGATATTCTGTTGTTATAACTGATTGATTACATAAAGGTTTTAAAAGTTTTAAACTTTTTGTTCAATTTATTATTTGTATATATATATATATATATATATATATATATATATATATATATATATATATATATATATATATATATATATATATATATATATATATATATATATATATATATATATATATTATTTAAAAAAAAAAAGAGGACGCACCAAACTTGCAAACAGTTTCTAATGTGCAGTTTATGACCCGAAGTTCACAACCGAACATCATACATGCACTGAACGAACCAGAACGTGAGTTTAACGCAAGGAGATGAATAAGAAGAAGCATTTTTCCGAAAGAAAAACCTAGACAAGAAATGGAAATCCCAGTAAACGAGCAAGAACCAACTTTGAAAGCATATTACAACAGAACACGAGACGGAACAGGACCAAGTCTTGCTCGGCCCAAGATACCGGAAAATGCAAATTTTGAGCTTAAAGGCCATTACCTTTCAGCTCTTAAGGGCATTACTTTCAAAGGAACAGAAGAAGAAGATCCAGTCGAACACATCGAGCAAGTCACAGAAATCACGGACTGTTTCAACATTCCAGGAATTTCCTCAGACGCGATAATGCTACGAATCTTCCTGATGACATTACGCGAAGGAGCAAAGAAATGGTTGAAAAGACTGCCTCCAGGTTCCATCACTACATGGAACGGACTAAAACAGGACTTCATAGAAGAATACACTCCACCGTCTAAAATAAATAAACTGAAAGAAAAAATTCAGAACTTTCTCCAAGACGAAGATGAAACTTTGTACCAAGCGTGGATTCGATTCAAGGAATTGATCCAGGATTGTCCACAACACGACATGGACAAACACCAAAAAGTTCAAAAGTTCTACGACTGCATCAACACACAAACAAGACAACTACTAGACGGGAGAGGACCCCTCATCAGCTTAACCGCTACCGAGGCTTATGAACGAATTGAGGAACTGGCAAAACATTTTCATCATTACCATTTCTCAAGAGATCCATCATGCCGAAGAAAGTAAAAAGAAGAGGCAGTGATAGGAATGTCAGCTATTCACAACCGATTGGATCAATTTGGGAGAGATCTAAAAAAGATGACTCAAAATATCCATGCAATAACGGTAGGCTGTGACAATTGCAGCGGTCCTCACTTACAGAAAGACTGTCCATACGATGAAGATGGTAATAAGAAAGCAGAAGCTTGTTACTCATCTGGAGACAGATTTGATTTCCCGATACCTAGAAACAACTGGCGAGGAGGAAATGATTTCTACAACCAGCAACAAAGGCAACAACCACCATTTGAACGCCAGCAAAATACCTATAATCAACAAAAACAGTCACCACCAGGGTTTAACCCACAACATAACCAAGAGAAGAAACCAAACTTGGAAGACATATTGGGTAAATTCATGGAAGGATCAGAAAAGAGACACACAGCAACTGAAGTTCAACTAAGAAATCAAGCCGCCTCTATCCAAAACATAGAGAACCAAATTGGCCAAATTTCAAAAGTGTTACAAGAAAGACTACCAGGAACACTTCCTACCAACACCGAACCAAACCCACGAGCACAGGCTAAAGCCATCACAACCAGAAGCGGAAAAATCATCCCACCAACAGTCATTGAAGAAGCCATCAACTCAACTCCTGAAACACAAGAAGATAAAGCTGGAAAAGATCCGGGGAGCACTAAGGATAAAGGAACAAAAGAAACAGCTTCACCTCAACCACATCAACCAACCATTCCATTCCCTCAACGTTTGAAGAAGGAGAAGGAGGATAAAGAATTCAAGAAATTTCTTGAACACTTGAAACAGTTGAGCATCAACATTCCATTCGTTGATGCAATAACACAAATGCCAAAATATGCCAAATTCCTCAAAGACCTCCTAACTAACCGAAAGAAAATGGAAGAGGTGTCACTGGTAACATTAAGTGACAAATGTTACGCATCAATGATGAAGAACCTACCAGAAAAAGTGGGAGATCCAGGCGGTTTACATCTTCCTTGCACCTTCGGAAACCATGCCAGCAGCTATGGTTTGGCAGACTTAGGTGCCAGCATCAATTTAATGCCATATTCTTTCTACAAGAAACTAAACTTACCAGAACCAAAACCAGTTCGAATGGCAATTAATCTTGCAAACAAGGCGGTTACATATCCAAGAGGGATAGTAGAAGACCTTCTGGTAAAAGTTGACAAGTTTGTTTTTCCTGTAGATTTTGTCATACTGGATATGGAGGAAGATGATGAAGTCCCTATTCTTCTTGGAAGACCTTTCTTGGCCACATCAAGAGCTTTAATAGATGTTCATGACACTAAATTAACCATTCGGGTGGGCACTGAAGCCATCACCTTTGGCATGGATCACACGATCAAACACTCAACGATGAGTGATGACACAGTCTTCCATATCGACACCTTCGATCTAATATTGGAAGAGGAAGCCAGAGCCATACGGGAAGAAGATTATAGTCATGAAATGCAACTTGCTGAGAAAACATTCGATCCAGAAAAGGATCTGAAGGAGCTGGAAGAACTCTTGAAAAATGAACCACATTTCGCTCACCAAGAAGAAACGGTACTGCCAAAGCAAAAATATCCTAGGAACCAGAACATCCCGGACTTGAAGATACTACCAAACCATTTGGAGTATGCATTTTTGACAGACACCAAGGAATACCCGGTTGTCATTTCATCTGAATTAAGCCGAGAAGAGAAAGGAGAACTCATGAAAGTTCTAAAGAAAAGAAAAGATGCTATCGCTTGGAGCATCTCTGACATAAAAGGAATAAGCCCAACCATCTGTTCTCATAAAATACTGATGGAAGAAGATTCAAAACCATCAGCACAGCACCAAAGAAGGCTTAATCCAAAAATGCAAGACGTAGTTGATAAAGAAATCATGAAGCTGCTCGATGCTGGAATCATCTACCCGATTTCTGACAGCAAATGGGTCAGCCCAATCCATGTCGTACCAAAGAAGGGAGGAATAACAGTCATCACCAACGAGAAGAATGAAGTTATACCTACCAGAACAGTGACAGGATGGCGGGTGTGCATCGATTCTCGCAAATTAAACGATGCAACACGAAAAGACCATTTTCCTCTTCCCTTCATCGATCAAATGCTGGAACGATTATCAGGAAAAGCCTATTACTGTTTTTTGGATGGTTTTTCAGGTTACTTTCAAATTCCGATTGACCCAGAAGATCAAGACAAAACGACGTTTACATGCCCTTTAGGAATCTTTGCGTACCGAAGAATTCCTTTCGGTCTATGCAATGCTCCAGCCACTTTTCAAAGATGTGTCTCGGCAATTTTCCATGACATGATGGAAAACTCAATGGAGGTCTTCATGGATGATTTCTCACTATTTGGTAACTCATTTACAGAATGTTTGTCTAATCTAGACAAAATGCTTAAAAGATGTGAAGAAACCAATCTAGTGCTCAACTGGGAGAAATGCCACTTCATGGTGAAAGAAGGAATAGTTTTGGGACACAAAGTGTCAAGACATGGGATTGAAGTCGACAAGGCAAAAGTTGAAGTCATTTCTAAACTACCACCACTGACCAACGTAAAAGGAGTCAGAAGCATCTTGGGACATGCCGGTTTTTACCGGAGATTTATAAAAGACTTCTCAAAAATAACCAAACCTTTAACACAACTGTTACAAAATGATGTAAAATTTGATTTTAATAATGAATGTGTTAATGCTTTTGAATTTTTGAATCTTAAATTGACTACTGCCCCGATCATGGTCGACCCAGACTGGAACCTACCTTTCGAACTGATGACAGACGCAAGTGATATCGCATTGGGAGCCGTCCTAGGCCAAAGAATCGACAAGAAATTCAAGCCAATCTACTACATCAGCAAAACTCTGAATCCTGCCCAAGAAAACTACACAACGACTGAAAAAGAACTCCTGGCAGTAGTGTATGCTTTTGATAAATTCAGACCTTATCTAATTTTATCAAAAACCGTTGTCTACACAGATCACTCTGCAATCAAGTACCTGTTCAACAAGCAAGATGCCAAACCACGTTTGATTCGTTGGGTCTTGCTGTTACAAGAATTTGATATAGAAATTCAAGACAAGAAAGGATCCGAGAATTTGGCAGCTGATCATTTGTCAAGACTGGAAAATCCGGAGCAAAAGGCGAGGGAAGAAAAGGAAGTGAACGACTTCTTCCCTGAAGAACATGTAATGTCAATTCATGTTGATATGGAGACCCCCTGGTATGCGGATATTGTAAACTATCTTGCAGCCAAAGTGCTTGTAAAAGGGCTTACTCACCAACAAAAGAAAAAGTTCTTTGCCGATATCAAGTACTACCTGTGGGATGAACCATACCTTTTTCGCTCATGTCCGGATAACATCATACGGAGATGCGTACACTGGAAAGAGATAAAAGATATACTCAAGCAATGCCATCAAGGACCTACAGGTGGACATCACGGAGCAAATTACACCGCACGAAAGGTGTTTGAAGCGGGCTTTTATTGGCCCACTATCTTCAAAGACGCAACAAATTTCGTCAAGACATGCGATCCATGTCAGCGAGCGGGTAATATCTCATCCAAAAATGAAATGCCATTGCCTTCTATCCAGGTATGCGAAATTTTCGATGTGTGGGGTATTGACTTTATGGGACCTTTTCCTAATTCCCACGGAAATAAATATATATTGGTTGCGGTGGACTACGTATCAAAGTGGGCTGAAGCAAAATCTTCACCCACAAATGATGCGCGGGGTGTGGTTAAATTTTTGAAAACCATTTTTGCACGTTTCGGTGTCCCTAAAGCTCTTATAAGCGATAGGGGTACTCATTTTTGCAACAAACAAATGGAGAATGCTTTAAATAAGTATGGGGTAACCCATCGAATATCCACACCTTATCACCCGCAATCAAGTGGTCAAACAGAGATCACAAACAGAGCCTTCAAACGCATTTTAGAAAGATCCGTGGGAACAAGCCGAAAGGACTGGTCAGAAAAACTTGACGATGCACTTTGGGCTTTTCGAACCGCCTTCAAGACACCAATTGGCACTACCCCATACAGATTGGTGTACGGAAAAGCTTGTCACCTCCCAGTAGAGGTTGAACACAAGGCATTCTGGGCCTTAAAAACGTGTAACTTGGACTTTAATCTTGTCAGTACTAACAGTTTGTGTCAATTGAATGAGCTAAATGAACTAAGGAATGACGCATACGAAAACTCGGTTATTTACAAAGATAAAACCAAAAGGTGGCACGATTCAAGATTGAAAGAAAACAAAGATTTCCAACCAGGGGAGAAAGTCCTACTTTACAATTCACGATTAAGACTTTTCCCTGGAAAACTGAAGACACGATGGTATGGTCCGTTCACAATCAAAGAAGTATATCCACACGGGGCTGTGGATCTTTTCAAGGAAGGTGGAGGAAGTTTCAAAGTGAACGGGCATAGGTTAAAAAGATATGAAGAAGGCGTTCAAAACGAGAACGAACGCGAACACATCCCACTCCAAACAGTAGAACATTAGAGGGGAATGGAGTCCAGCTAAAAAGACTCCAAATCTATGAAAAAGAAGCGTTTCCGGGAGGCAACCCGAGATTATTGATTGGTATGATTTATTTGTGTCTTTCATGTATATATATATATATATATATATATATATATATATATATATATATATATATATATATATATATATATATATATATATATATATATATATATATATATATATAATTTTATTTTGTGTATTTAAATACGTTTGAATTATTTGAAGTTGATTTTAATGTGGTGTGTTTTTATTTAATGGTGTGTTTTTTTTTTCAAGGTGTGGTTGATATTTTTTCTGAGCATGGATACAGAATTCAGGTTTAAACAGACGTTGGCAGTCAGTTCAGCATTCTTCTTCTGTGGAAAGATGTCCTTAAAACAAAACGACTCATTACCCAAGGGGAGTCCATTCCAATTAAACTCCTCTATGATTTAAAAGATATATACAATAAAATTTTTGTATAAAATAAGTGTAGGGTAAACAAGTCAAAACTGCAATAATTAACTGAGCCAAGTAAAAATTTTTATCTTAAACATCTTTTCCAAAAATTGAATGCTAAGAAGGTAATTGTTAAGAAAAATGTTTTGAAAATAAATTCGTAGGTTAAACTTGATTTTATTCTGTTATTTTCTAGTTTTTCGATATTTTCGTATAAAATTTAATTCTTTAAATGACAAGTAGTTAGAATGATAATTACAAAAGGTTTTGCATAAATAATGAAATAGACCCATTGAAAATCAAATTTTGTCAAAACAGGTTGAGTCAGTTTCCCTAAATCGCGCGAATGCTATGACTAAATTGAGGAAAATAAGCCTCGTTAAAAGAACTTCGAATGAGAAATCTAATGAAAAGCGAAAATCAAGTAATGTTACACCATAAGATTGAGACTCAGGAAGGAAATTCAATCAGTGACCTTTGACATTCGAGCAAGTAGACATAAAATGGGGCCTACGGGCATTTCTACTCCTTATTACCTAAAACCAACTGGTTTGGGATAATATTGTCGAAAGCTCGCTACACGGGTGTCATCGAAAGTCATGGGATTTCCTTAGTGGCCTTTGGAATTTGAATTAGTAAACTCTGTACAGTTGTGAGTTGAAAATTGGTAATCAATAGTTCCATAGAAAGTCACGAGTTTCAAAGGTGCGGTAAAAATGGAGAAAATAACTGAACTTGATAAACTTAGTCCAGCATAATATTTGGGAAACTTGACAAAAGATCTTGAGGTAAAAGAAAATTTTAAGGGTGTATTCAATGTTATGTAAAAATGAGTATTTTTCAATCTAAAGACTTGTCATTAATAGAAATAGATTTTATGTAAAATTTTGGAAAGTTAGAAATACGTACATAAGATTAGGTATAATCTACTATGTTTATTCTTAAAACTTTATTCTTAACATCGGTAAATAATGCTAGATCTGTGATAGCATTCGGAAAGTTGTTTGGATATCAAATTTCTTAGCTGGGTTTTAAATTGTAGTTTGCTTGAGTACAAGCAAAGTTCAAGTGTGGGGTATTTTGATATTGCCTAAATTATACACATATTTCGGGCAATATCAAGTGCTTAAACATGTGTTTTTGGTATTATCTAAAGATAAAAGATACTTATAACGCCAAAATTACCAAAACACAGGAAAAATGGCTTTGCGGATTAAGAAGGAGCTGGATTCGAGCTTAAAGACGAAAAAAAAGTCAATCAAGAGCCATATCGAGACCCTATGCTAACCAAGAAATCGCGACGCGAAGAGAAGCAAGACAGAAGAATCCAGATGCTACAGCACTCGCGACGCGACGGAAGGACTGGTCGCGACGCGAAGCCGTAGGACGCGACAATACCAGCTTTATGATCGCGAGACTACCAACACAACGCATTATCCAGACCAGTGGCCGACCAAAAGCAGCACTCGACGCACCCTCGCGACGCGACGGCCCCTTTGGTCGCGACGCGAGCACTGTATCTCAGCAAGTATAAATAGAAGCCTCTATGCACGATTTTTAAAGACAATTAGAGAGCAAGGAAACTATAGTTCAGATATATTTTCATGTATTTATCGTTTTTACATGTTATTAAGAGTGATTTTCATAACAAGAAGGAGCTAAGATCTTCAGTATAAGCAAGGATTCATCGATTGTAAACCGGTTGGTATCTTCTATTATGTCTTCTTCATATTGTTGTTGTATATTTGATACCATGCTAGGCTAGATCCCTGTAGCTTTTGCCTAGGTGATGTTGATTCATTAATATAAATATGTGTTGATCTAGTTCTTGATTCGAGTTAAATATCGGTTAGGATATATAATTTGCATGCTATACATATTGAATGTGATTAAAGTTTGTATTCTTGATAGCCATCTTCATATGATTAAGTTTATTGACCATTTAAACTTATTGATCATATGAACCATTTTGATGTGTAATTGACAACTATATATCATTGGACTAGTTATTGACCATTTAACTAGGGAAGTTATTTTAGTTATAAACTTGATTAGTGAAATAAAACTTATATCACATTTAGTTGCAACTCATGACCATTGATTGTATGAACATATCACTATGACCATTAGGGTATGGACTATGTTTGCATGCTAGATTATATTAATATTTCATGATTATAAGTTATGTAGTTACATGACCATTGTGCTATAGTAACTTAGAAATCATAGAATTGGTGACTTGACCATATGATCCTACCACTTAATGCAACCTATTTTAACTCATTGCACATAATCAAAACTAGTCAACATAGGTTTATATGAATCAACAAATCCTAGGCGAAAGCTTCCCTTGTTATCATTTGATCATATTATCTCTTTATTGTCGTGTTGTTACAACCATTGCATCTTATTAGTTAATCTCTTTCTAAAACATTCAAAAACTTGGTTTTCCGAGTTTTTACTAAAACTCGCCTCTAAACTGTTTGACTAAGAATTGCAAACTTTAAGTTAGTTAACAACTCCCTGTGGAAATTCGATACCTTTACTTACCAAAACTATACTATTAAATGATCGAGTAATGCTTGCTCGTAAGTCTAATAGTCAAATAATAAGGTAAATAATTGGATTAAGACTTAAATGACATGACAACTACAACTGAGTTGTTTTGACGACAACATGGAGCTACTGGTGGTCCGTTGAATGTCCATGTAGAGTTCTCATATCTGCAACCAGGTCCTCCTAAGGTGTTGGTGGAGTTTAACAGTTCAACTTTGAGGAGGTATGGTATCGTCGTGGGTGGTGGCCGGCTGCAATTGCAAGGAAAACGCCGTTTAATCAGTTCCATGTGATCTTGGTGGATGGAACACGACTGTTTGTTGATGAGTCGGAACTGAGGATTCATCAGAGGTATCATCTTGGAGAGACTCCAATGTGGCAGTATTATAAGCTCTGATGGTTGAAAAGGATTGCTAATCTTCTGGGAAAACATGTATCTGCTTTGTGATGTTATATTTGTATGTGTGTTTGTCGTTGTGTAGTTGTTGTTGCTTTCATTTGATTTTGTAATATTTTGGGTTTGGATGAATGAAAGCATGTTGTTGTGTTTAAGTTTGTTGAAAACCTTTTTGAATGTGAAAAATATACTCAGAAGTTAAGATTCAGAGTGGATTGTAAGAAAATTACTGAGATAGAAAGATTCAGAAGTATGAAATATTGAAAAGAAAACTTTTGTCGTATCTAGAATAGAGAGAAGAATTAATATAGGATTAGGTGTGGATGTGTCAATTCTAGAAGAAAAGAAAATCTGTGTTGAACTGTCTAATCAACCACTTTGGCCACGATGCTTATGTGACAAGTACATTAACTGTCCACTAGGGTCATTATGACCTCTAAGGCATTGATTTAGAGAAGATCAACAGGCACGCGGTTAGCTTATAAAAGGGAGGTTGGCTAACGTTAACAATTTGTACCAAGAGTAAACATTCACAATGGCTCGTTATTTCTTCAAGTGTCTGGATGAGGTTGAAGTGAAGCTCACTCAAGGTGATTTTGCTGGGGGATTTTACGAAGGTGTGATCACCAAGACCTGGAAGCGGAGGTGTGAGGTTCGACTGCGTTGTCTTCCAGACAACACCACTGGTGAGATGATGACAGTGAAGGTAAAGTACGGTGTTCTTCGTCCCATTCCTCCCATGGTGTTTGTGGAGTACAAGGTGGGGATTATGTGGATGTCTGGGATCGTCAAGGCTGGTGGAGTGGTGTTCTTGACGATGTGATAGGAGATGATGTGTCACTGTTGACGGATGGTAAGCCAGTGCGTGTGTGTGATTTGTCTGTGCGAATCACACAAACCTTCACTTATGGCAGTCCTCCAAAGTGGCAATATAGCAAACACTAGGATGATAGGGGTGAAGTCTTAGTTGTTTTTAATGTTATTTAGAATCTTAAGTCATAGAATTTTGATTTTTCCTTAATGTAGTGACTATGACTTAATGAACCTTGGTTATGTACTCACCATTTAACTTAATGAAGTGTGGTTGTATGTTACCTTTCGTGAATTTGAATTTTCGCTTTAAAGTAATAATACATATTAAAAAAATTGTTATTGTAAATTATTTGAGAAAAACATTCAGAAGATGTTTAGACGTTGAGATGTCTGAGGATATTGTCGGAGTAGTAGAATGCTAATCGGAGATCAGGTTCTGAGGGAAAATTAGGAAGTTGTTCCGAGAGAACAGAATTTTCAGAGTAGGTAATATTCAGAAGTTGAGTATCACTCTCTGAAGAAATCTGAGTCGGGATTCAACATCCCCAGTTTATCCAGGAAATTGTTAAATTTTGTGGAGTCTAAATCCTTAGTGAAGACATCGGCAACCTGTTCTTCAGTAGGAATAAAATAAAGTTCAATGTTACCTTGTAAGATCTGATCTTTGATGAAGTGATACCTAAGGTCGATGTGTTTCGCCATGGAGTGCTGAATATGATTATGAGAAATGGCTATGGCACTCTTGGAGTCACAATAAATGAGAACTTGAAGAAATCGGTAACCATAATCTAGGATTTGAGTTTTCATCCAAAGAACTTGTGAACAACATGTAGATGCAGCCACATATTCAGCTTCTGCTGATGATAAGGCAACGCAGTTTTTCTTCTTTGAAGACCAGCTTACTAGCCTTCCACCCAGAAATTGACAGCCTCCGGAAGTGCTTTTCCGATCCAATTTACATTCGGCATGATCCGAATCGGTAAATGCTTGAAGTTTAAAATTGTCTCCGACTGGATACCACAGACTCATTGCCTTTGTACCTTTAAGATATTTGAAAATTTGTTTCACAGTTGTCAGATGTGATAGTTTCGGAGCTGCTTGATATCTAGCACAAATGCATGTTGAGAACATGATGTTAGGTCTGCTTGCTGTTAAGTATAAAAGTGAGCCAATCATCCCTCGATACAACTAGTGATCTACTGGTTCGCCTTCTAGGTCTGCATAGATTTTATGATTGGTGGATATCGAAACTTTGGCAGTAGAACAATTTTCGAGAGAAAATTTCTTCAGTAGTTCATTTGTATATTTTTCTTGATGAATGAAAATTCCTCTTTTAGTTTGTTTGATCTGAAGACCTAAGAAGAAATTAATTTCCCTATTCATACTCATGTGAAATTTGTCTGTCATCACTTTTGCAAAATCATCAACCATCAATTGATTCGTTGAACCGAAAATGATATCATCTACATAAACTTGTACGATCATGATGTGATTTTGATGTGATCGAACAAAGAGTGTAAGATCTATGACTCCTCTTCTGTATCCGGATTGTAACACCCCATCTTTCATAAGCTTTGAACAGTGTAATCGTTTATAAAAATATTGTGAAGTAAAAATTTTGTTCTTTCAAAAACTTTTCTTTCAAACATCAAACAATTATTTAAAACATTTGGTCCCAACAAAACTAGGTAAGTTTAAAAATATTTAAACAACATTTGGGGGTTACAGAATTCATATCAACACAACCATAGTAAACCTTAAAACATCTCAATGTTATGTCCCGTATTAAACTAACAATTCTACCAAAAATTCGGCATGACCACTGGGCTATACGGATAAATCCATACTGACCCGACTCAACAATAAAAAGAATAGCCCAACAACAATACAGGACATAGCCACACATGAAAATATAACTATAAGGGTATACTAAACCGTAAACAACTTGGTTCTCAACAATTTATATGGTTATACTGTCTATAAGACAAAACTACCCTTCAATCTTCAATTCTATCTATAAAGCCTTAGCTTTCTTCTAAATCCATCACTTCTATTATCCAATGCCAATAATCCTGTTCCTGAGATACATAGCATTAAAACAAAATACGTAAGACAAATATGTCTCGTGAGATACATGGGTTTTAGACCCAAAAACATTTGTAAACATAACATATAACATTTCAAAACCTTTGTAATTAAATCATGCATTGAAACTTTCTGCTAAATAGTTCATAAACGAATCATATCATAATACTTGTTGTCAAAACCTTTAAAAATGAAATATTTTGTCATCTTGCTTGTAAAGCCTTTCCATAACAAATTAAATGCAAATCTTACCAACATAAAACTTTCATTACTTAAGCTTGCTGTTAAAACCATTATAACTTAAAGTTAAGCATATCATCATTTTGCTTTTAAAGCCTTTCATAATAAGTTGGTCATCATAAAACTTTCTTTACTTAAACTTGACTGGTATTCATTCATTACTGGATTTTTATACTTAGGGCATTAATCACCTTAAGTGATACCCCAAGTCTAGGCTAAGATGGAAAGAACAAAATCAGTCCATCCTAGCATCATAAGTTTTAGGAAATCTACTTCGCGACGGGATCGGTACCACCCCAGTAGATTCCTCTAGGTTCCGTTATAGGAACATCATGGCCCGGGCACAAAGAACTATGTTCTTTGTTCATACTGCTTTACATTTCTTTGCTTGCATTAAGTACCAGTCATTCATAAAAATAATACTGCTAGTTGTCAAATCATTCATTCATAATCATCATAAAGCTAAATGTCAAAGGATTCTTTCATACTTGTCGTGGGCTTGTAGCCAAAACATTCTTTCATAAACTTTATAGGCTAAACGTCAAAACACTTTCTTAGCTTATTAGGCTTGATGCCAAAACTTACTTTTCAAAACATATTCATCTTAATGTCAATTAATACTTTCAAAACATATTTGGTTTAATGCCAAATAATTCTTTCAAAACATATCAGTAAACTTTCATAAGCATGGCATGGATAGTAAAACTTGCATATAGACTCACATTAAAAAGCCATATAAAACTTTGTAATTACTTGCTAATTCAAGCTTTAATAATCATTTGGAAGATCATTACTCATAAAAAAATTTAGCATAAGATTTAATATAAAACATTCAATATTTAAAACTTGTTGCTATGTACCCAGTAAAAATCCTCATGTACTCACCTCGGTAGCTAGGTATGTCTAGCTACAAATATCCACTAGCTTTTGTCTCCACTTGCTTCCAACATCTTTTAACCTCTATTGATTTATTAAAAGGTTAGTACATACTACCCAAATAAACACATAATCTTACCAAATCATGCATGAACTCTTTCTAAACATCATCTAATTCTATTTCAAATATTAAGTGAAACTCTTAAAGCATAATAATCATTTTGGACACTTTTTCCCTTTTGTCCCAAATTCGACAAATTATGAATTTCTTAGGTTAAATATGTAATTTAAATGTTTTATAAGTCTAACATACTCATAAAACACTACTAATTGCTTAGATGTCAAGCATAGCATTTCCATAAATAGAAATTCTTGCAAAGCATAGCATTTCTCATTTTCTTGACTTTAATATATTACCAATATTTCATAAAAGTCATTTCAATTCCATTTTATGATCTATTTGTGTCGTCTTTGGAAAATACCAAAAAATTGTCCAAATGGGTTGGAATGCCCAATTCCATTCCAACACTTTACCATAATCTTCTTTCAAATACATATAAACAATACTTTATAAATGATGTCTTCATCCTTCTTTTCATGTGTATTTCTAGTCATGAACCAAACAACAATAATATCCCAATTTTCCAACATTTAAGATTTTCAATTCCATATTTGACATATTCGATCCCTTTTTAGTTCATTCAAGTTCCTAACCATGTAATGGTCCTTTTATGTATAAATTTCAGCAAGAGTTCTACTTCTATAAACTTTAAATTCCAAGAACACAAGAAAAAGTCATATTTTTAACACAATACCCAACTTAACAATTCATACCAACAATATTCCTATGTATTTTGAATCCATAACTTGTTAGAACCCAAAAATCAACTCCAAATTCAACATGCATAATGAGTTTTCAGATTTAATAGACTAAGGTTCCGCAAATCAACTTTTACCTTTAAATTTCTTGGCTTAAATCTGAAATTAAGAGGTGTTCTTGACTATATCAGTGGAAATCGGACCTGTAGGATATTTTCATCAGAAATAAATTGTCAAATTCAACATGCATCACTAATTTCTATCAATTTCTTAGAATTAATCCAAGCTTAAGATTATACCTTGAATTTTCTGCTATCATAAGTGAAATTAGAACTCATGGGTAGCCTTGATGCTATAGCCGGACCTGGTGGAGTCACCCCCGGCCACCCTCAACCGCCAGCGCCGTCGCCGACGCCGTTGCCGTCTACCAATGCCACTGCAGCACTGCATCTTCGATCCCCTTGGCTTGATATCGAACACACAGCACTTGTCCAGCTGCTCCAATTCGCCGCTCACTCGATCTCCTTCCCTTGCTCTCAGATCCGTTCAAACACGCACATACAAATGTGTGATTGCGTGAGTTAGTATAACCGATCCCCCTCGATCTCCCATTTCTTCCTTCTGATTTTAAGCATACGCAAGTCGCACCAGGAAAAGCAAAACACGGCTTCTGATTTCTTTATTTAGGGCAATATAAGTAAAATTCCAAAAATACCCTTAGTGACCATGCCTTGAAATTTTTTTCTGCATTTCCTCTTAATTTTTCTGAAACTTTATGATGCCACAACATCCTCATACGAAATCAAATTTTCACAAAATTTATACCTTTATAACGGTGGGAATGAGCTAAACAACTTTCTCCTACTGACTTAAAGTTGAATCTGGATAGATTTTACGCTATAAACCCTCAAACATGGCTCTTTATCCATTTTTGTCACTTTTTGGGCATGTTTACACCTTCATAACTTCTTTGTTATAATTCCAAACGACTCGAATCTTTTTTCCTATATTTTTATTGCATCAAAATCTACAAACTTCTTCTTAATGACTTTTTCCCAAATCCTTATAGATTTTTAGATATTAATTTTTAAAGTTTAACAATTAAACATTTCACTTTTGTCCCTAAGTTTCCCAATTTGCCCTCGGGCTTTCATGACATGTTACCAATTGAAGTAACACTTCATTTTGACTTAATAAAATGTCTTAAAACATAAATTCCCATAACTTTACCTCGTTTGACCATTTTACCCTTCCACATAGAGTTAACTTGTTTAGACATCAAGCCTCTTAGCATCAATATACTTAGCTTAAAGCCCTTATTTCAAATATTAAAATTTAGTTTGTCACACGGATGACAACAGAAAGTTTGATAATGTTTCATACCAGGCTCTAGGTGATTGTCCATATACCGCCTTATTCAGGCGATACACATGGTTGGGTCGAGACAGATCTTCAAAACCAGGAGGTTGTTGAAGGTAGACCACTTCTTGTAGGTCTCCTTGAAGAAATGTACTTTTTACATCTATTTGATGTACAATAATGTTCTTGTGTGCAGCATAGGCTAGAAAGATACGAATGGCTTCTAGCCTTGCCACAGGTGCATATGTCTCATCATAGTCAAGTCCTTCGATCTGACTGTATCCTTTTGCCACTAATTTGGCTTTGTTTCTGACTACTATGCCCATGTCGTCTAACTTGTTTCGGAAGACCCATCTAGTACCAATTACTCTGTGATTAGATGGTCGTGGGACAAGATCCCATACTTTATTTCTTTTGAATTCTGCTAGTTCTTCTTGCATGACTTTGATCCAATTGTCGTCGTCTAGAGCATCAAGAACTGTTTTCGGCTCAATTTTACTGATATACGCGGCAAATTAACATTCATCCTGATTTGATTTCTTGGATCTTGTCTGAACTCCGGTGGATAGATTTATGATAATTTGATTTGGTAGATGGTTCCGAGTCCATTTGTGTAGTCTCGGAAGTAGAGTTGGATCGGAGACAGGTGGTGGTACGTCTTGAATGAAGTTAGGGTCTTCAGAAGATATATTTTGAATGTGTGATTCTTCAGCTGAAGTGTCTTCATCGGCTTCAAAAGTGAAGACCGGTGCATTATTGAATGCATCTTCAGAAGAGTTGATTAAATCATCTCCTGATGGAGCGTCTGCTGATAAGGCATCTCCTGAGGGTTGATGGTCCCCCTCGGATTGTGGTATCCCATCAACATGAGTAGGGAGCATGAGCTCCCCCTCAGCATGTGCTGGGAGTGAAGGTTCCTTCTGAACCTGATGAATCTGTGAAGGAGACGAAGGCTCCCCCTCAAATGTAGAAGTATTATTTGAAGGTCCAGCCTGATTATCGGATGACATGGGTTCCGAAGAAGTTGAAGGTCTTGAGGCTGAAGCGATTTGCTGAATTGCTTCAGGAGAGTGGATGACCTCAGCATCTGTTGCGTTTTCCGGAGGATCAAAGAGGAGATTATAGTCTATTTCAACTGTATGAATGGGTCGATGTCCTACTTGAATATCATTCTCCATTACGTATAGAATATCTTGATTTTTCTTTCTCCACTGATATTTTTCGTCGAATTCTATGTCGAAGCTTTCTTCAATAACTCGAGTTCTCCTGTTTAGAACACGATAAGCAACAGATTTAGGTGAATAACCCATGAAAATTGCTTCATCACTTTTGGGTACAAATTTGCCGAAGTGATCTTTGTTATTTTTAATGAAGCATCTACAGCCAAAAATATGGAAAAATTTAACATTGGTTTTTCTCCCGTTTAACATTTCATAAGGTGTCATCTGAAGTCGTTTGTTGATGATGGATCGATTCTGAACGAAGCATACTGTTGCAATGGCTTCTGCCCAGAAGGTTAGAGAAAGATTTGCAAAGGTCAGCATTGATTGAGCAGCTTCTACTAAAGTTCTGTTTCTTCTTTCTACTACGTCATTTTGTTGAGGTGTATATGGTGCTGAGAAGTTGTGCTCTATCCCTTTAGAGGCTAGAAATTCTTCGATTTGTCCATTGTTGAACTCAGTACCATTGTCACTTCGGATTCTTCTTACTCGTAGTTGTACCTTAAGCTCTACTGATGTAATGAAATTACGGAGTTCTAAGAAGGTATCTGATTTTAACCTTAAGAAGAATACCCAGGTAAAGCGGGAGTAGTCGTCCACAATAACTAGGATATATTTCTTATGATTCAGACTGGCAACTGTTGATGGACCACAGAAGTCTATGTGAAGAAATTCTAATGGATGAGTGATGCTCGAGTCTGTGTTGACTTGTGAGGTTTCTTCTTCTGCTTGCCCAGTGCACATGCTACACATAAATTTTCGTTATCGAATTTCAGAAGTGGCATCCCTCTGACCATTTCTCCTGTTACTAACTGGTTCATATATCGGAAGTTGAGATGAGCTAGTTTCCGATGCCATAACTAGCTGACTTCAGAATGGGCTTTAGACAGCAAGCATAGTCTAGGTTTTCCGAGAAACATGGAGATGTCTAACGGAAACATGTTGACTTGTCTTGGAGATTTCACTAAACATCTGTCTCCGGTACCCGTCATAATGTAGCTAAATTCATTGTCGAATTCTACTCGGAGACCAGTGCTGACCAGTTGACCCACGCTTATTAGGTTGTGTTTGAGTCCGAGAACGTAGGCAACCTTCTGAATGGTGAAATTTCCATTTGTTAGTACACCGTAGCCTTTCATTATGCCGTTTTCGTAGTTTCCGAAAGTGACGTATCCTCCAAAGTTAACTTCTCGTTAGTCTCTCAGAAATTCCAATCTTTCAGTCATGTGCATTGAGCAGGCGCTGTCAATAAGCCATTCGCCATCCTGCTCTTCCACACTAAGTGCCTGAAAATTAGATACTTAGTTTGGGCACCCAAACTTGTTTGGACCCATTTGTTTTTCCAGACATGGAAGATTTGTTTTTGACTGTTTGTTTGGTAGAAGTTTCAGTTTCAGAGATTGATCTTGGTTCCGAAATGGATGATTTTACAACCCATTTTTGAACAAATCTTTTTGTAGATTTCTGAAAGACATTTTGTGTTTGATGGTTGAAGGTTTTTATTTTGGTAAAAAAAGGTATTTTTGTAGCATGATTGCAACAGTGATAGCAAGTATTACTTTGTTGTCGTCTCAAGATTTTTGGAGCTAATTGAGACTGATCGAATTTTTGATTTTTGGTTCCGATAAAACTTAGATTTTGCTTGTTGCTTCTCATAACTTTAGAAAAAGAGATTTTTGGTTCCAAAAATTTAGTATCTGATTTATTAGAAATGACAAGGACCTTTCGTGCTATTTTTGCATTTTTTGTTATTTTTGGAAATCCTGAGTCATAATTTAAGTTGTTGATATTTTGATGATACTGAATAGGTTTGATATTTGGAGTTGGAAGTAATCCCTTGTGGATGTACTTTCTTGATGTTGAAGGAGCAGGTTTCTGAGTATGACTTGGAGTGTTGAAAGTTGACTTGGCTTTTGGTTTTCTCTGAGTGTAGAAACAGTTTCTTTGCTCAAACCTTGAATGAGATCGAGGTGATCGGAGATCTTTTCGGTTTAGGTTTGGTTTTATTCCATTTTTTGTTAGGTTCTGTCCTTTTCCTCTTTGAAAAATCTCTCTTGGAGAAGAGTCAGATAAAGAATAATTTAAAGAGTCTGACTCCTCATGATTAACTTTAAGTTTTTCGAGTGGAGTTTTATCCGGATTTGAATTGTTTGAAAAGTTATGTTGTAATGCATCTACGTATGACTTAGTACCGGAACATGATGGTTTAGAAGTCGTATTAGATGTGTTAACAACATTAGGATTCCTGATTATTATTTTGTTGAAATCGTTTATAAAGATGATACTATTTAGACGTTTCTCCATTTCGATTTCTTCATCAACGTTCTCTTCTTTTGAATTTTTCAAGTCCTTAAGACATGGAATGAATTCTTCAGTAACACAGTTACTTTGCAAATTTTCTAAGAAAGAATGTTGTTGAGAAATTAATGATGGATTGTTTGGGACCGAGGACAGATGTTTAGGCATGAATGGGACCGAACTTATAGACAATTTGCTGCTTTCGGCAGTGTCCTCTTCCGAGAAATATGAGAAGGGTATTCTGACTCCTTTCTTTGATTAAGAAATGGCACTTTCTGATTTGTTGATCGGAATTTTTGATAAATTCTTGTTTGTATCCTTATCGTGTTTATCATCATATTCATTTGACGGATATTGAAAGAAAGGGTTTTGTTTGTTGTAAATGGGGTAGTTTTTATTTGTCGTTTTTCTTGCCAATCCCAATTAAAAGTGTTTTCCGAAGAGTTGGTATTAGCAGGTGATTTGGAAATTTCAGTCGCATGATACAACTGATCCACTAATTTGTTAAGCCTTACATTATCACTTCGGGCTAAATCCCTTTGTGATGTCAAAAGCCTATTTGAATTTTTTAACAAAGTCCTAGAAGTCTGTTCGATCTTCAAATCAGCAGTAAGTTTATCACAAAATAGTTTTCTATCCTCTAGCCTATTTTTCAACTTTAACACTTCGTCAAATCCGTCATCCCTTTCCTCCAGAACCCGCTGATCAGTAGCTAAGGCATCTGCACATGTGTTAGATATTTTTTCTAGAGCAGGTTCTAGATCATTAGAATAAATATGATGTGAGTGAAGCATGTTACGTACCTGTTCTATGATGCTTACTCCTTTGCCAGTTTTGTGGTTGACCATAAAAGCATAATTCTTTGGCATGGAGGAAGATGAGGATTCAGCACTGTTTTTAACATGCTTGAAGCTTCCTAACCCTGGGATTGGGGTTTTTGGGTTTGCTTGCACCATCATGCATTCACCGAATCCTTTTCCTCTTTTTCGCTTGTTCTCAAGGTGTTCGTCTTCATCCCCAGAAGACCAGATTTCAACGTTTTCGGATGCAACAAACGCCTTGACTTTCTCTTCTTCTTTTTCTTTCGGGTAGTTTCTCGAAGCTCTGCAGTCTGCGGCATAGTGCTAGAGTCCTCCGCAATTGTGACACTTGATTACTTCCGAATCGTTCTTTTCAGAAGTGTGAACTTGATTGGTGCTGACAGCTGGAACTGCTTTTGGTTTCTCCTGATGCTGCTCTTTAGGTTTCGAATAGTATCGATTTTGTCCTGACTGATGATGTCCTTTCTGATAGTTGTATTTTGATTGATGTCCTCCATTCTGGTTAGAAGAACGGAAACTTTTCTTTGGACTAGAGTAATATGGAATTCTGTTAAATTTCTGACTAATCATGACAATTTCGTGTTGGTAAGCAGCCTCTTCAGCTTCGTCATATTCGGAATAACATGATTCTGAGGTTTGAACTGGAGCAGGGAGAGCAAGGGTTGGAGTTTTAGATTGAATGGATTGTGAAGTTGGAGGTGGTTGGTATTGTACTGTCCGAGCTTGATAGTAGGAAGGGTAAGAAATTTGTGGTTGTGAAGGATGGTAAGAAGGAATTGGAGTTTGTTGTTGTTGGGAATTCTAACTTGATGCGATTTGAGGTACCAAGGCATTCTGATTGTTTGCAGTTGTCAGGTAGATTGGTAGCTGAGTTGCTTGTTGATACTGTACGAGTTGTTGAGGAGTGTTGCCCATCGTCGGATGATTGTGTTATGCCACTAACGCTAAGGGTCCTCTAAGTTGTAGCTGTTGCTGAGTATCTTAATATCATGTTCCTAACCTACAAGATTATTATAAAGTCGATACATGTTGTAGGTTTTTAGTTTTCCTGAGTCTTGAAGAATCATTTTGACAAGCATCCAGTCCTTTCCGAGTCCTTCAATAAATCGAAGATTGATTTCCTGATTGGATCTTTCTGCTCCTGAACTTAAGAGTCTTGTGACAATTATGGAGAAGCGAGTAAATGCTTGTCTCAATGTTTCTCCGACAAAGGTTGTAAAGTGATTGTACTCAGGAAGACTTGACACCAGTTTTTGTTCTTTTGCTTCCTCCGTTGTAACGACCTAAAAATATGTCCAAATGAAAAGTAAGAAGTAAATGAATAATTAATAAGTAATTATTCATAGTTTGAGCAAAAAGGGTATTTTGGTAATTTCCAATTACTATTATGAATGAAAAGAATTATATTTCATTAAGGATGAAGTATATGAGTTATATTATAATTAAGTATGAAGTATGAATAATGAAAAGATAAAAGTGAGTGAAAAGTGCAAAAATGACCAAAAAGGGCATTTTCGTCATTTTGAAATATTTAATCTAATAATGAGATTTTTATGTATTAGTATATCCTTAATATGTATATTATGTTTATAAGTGGGGCAAAGCTATAAAACTTAGAAGTTTCGAGAATTAAGTAAGTTTTGTGCCTAAAGTGAAAACTAGGAAAGTTGAGGAACCAAATGGTCATTTCATGAAAGATGCGATGTATAAAAAAGGGATCTCTCCCTTTTCAGCCATAAGTCACGTAAAATTCAGAGAAAAAGGAGAGGGAGATGTCGGTTCTTGAAGAATTCATGAAGATTTTGAAGCTAGCAACGTTATATGATCAAATTCCTTGAATTCCTAGCTCACATAAGGTAAGATTTCATCGTTTCTTGCTAGAAAACCCATTTAGGGTTTCATGTCCGAATTTCATATGTTGGAGGAGGAGTAATTCCAATGATTCCAATTAGTTAGATGATGTTTCTAGTCACCTTATGATCACTATCCAACATATGGATAGTTTGGAATCATGGTTTGATGATTTTGATTCTTATAAACCCTAGAAATTAGGGGTTTATGGTCATAGTGTTAATTGGATGTAATTTAGTAGTTATGATGTTTATGGATGAAAGTCACCCATACAAGTGATTTCTTAAGAATTTCAATTAATAAAATGGAAGTTTGAATAAAAAAAATGAAATTTGAAGGGTGTAATGGAATTGGTGATTCCATGAATGAAACCCATGGAAATGGTTAATAAAAATCATGAATTGGTAATTAACAAAGTATGTTTTGGGTTGTAAAAACCTTAAATTAATTCACCCATTGGTTATATAAGTGTATGGATAGAAAATGAACAAAACTAGACTTTAAAATTTGAGTTGATGTGCATATGAGCTTCCTTAGAGCTCTTGTAACATCCTATGGTCTTAACCATTAAGTAATGAACTAAATAAGACTTAATGAGATTAAAAATATGTTCTTAACATGTTAGAAGGTTAATAGAACCTATTGGTAAAGTTTTGTTAAGTTTGGAAACAAACGCAACCAAGAAATGGACTAAAACTGCAAAAAACGAACCAAAACTTTGAGCTGAAAAAATAGGGTCTATAGGTTCTACACGACCCGTGTGAACCTGGCACGACCCCGTGTGATATGGAGCAGTAGGTTGGACATCTTGGAAGCCTTACACGACCCCGTGTGATTCCTACATGACCCGTGTGACCCGAATTCATGCAATTCACTCTCATTATGACCCGATTCGAGTAGTTTGACCCCTTAACCTTTGGTATATGGTTAAATATAGTTTGAAAACATAAAAAATAAGTATATTGGGGGGGGGGGATTAAGTGGTATTTACATGTTGTTAAGACCTAAATGTTTTAATAAAATTTTAATGAACTCCTTACGTAATTAAGGAGAAATGTTTATGGAATGGAAGGGACAATTGAAGGGAGTAACCCTAGTTAGACTTCTCTAACTAGCCAAGGTGAGTACATGTAGCTTTTACCCATTTTGAGATACATGGAAAATATTATGAAATATTTATTATGTTTTCTATATGAAGAGATGAATATGTGTTAATACTTATGTTATGTCGATAAGTATTATGTGGGATAATGATATTGGTGTTCTAATGAGAATATCATATTATGAAAAGTATATGAATGATAAGTAAGAGATAAGTAATGATATAAGAGTTAGTATTTGGCTTATAGCCTTAAAATACATAGAAGTAATGATGATATGGTAGAAAGAGTATATGTAAAAAGTGCAAGAATGTTATGAAAGATAATAAGTTAGATGGGGATATAACTCTCCATGAATAATGAATAATTTAGTAAAGTATATGTGTTGGAACATATCCTTAAAAAGGTATATAATGTGATATAAATAAAGAAACAAAGCATTGGGGGACATAACTCCCCATAAATACTGAGTAATGTGGTAAAGTATATGTGTTGTCATATAGCCTTAAAAGTAGTATGAATGATATAGATGAAAGAGTAAAACACCGGGGACATAACTCCAATCAAGAAATGAGATACAATGAAGTGTTGTAATCGGGGACTTAACTCTTCGTAGTAATAGCATAGTGAAATAAAATTATTATTTTGGTTGTGCATATACATGCTAAGTAATTGGTATATAATGAAAGATATGAAAGTAATGTACGCGTGCAAAGAAAGAATGAAAGTTGGGTGAAATGTATTGACATGGAATACAATAGTTATGAGATTAATGTAATAAAGGTGAATTGTGTAAATAGCAAGTATAGACTATTTTATGTAATTAAAATCTTATGAGTTATGAAAGTTGAGTCTGTTAGCTAAAGAAGAAAGTAAAAGTAATATAGTCTGAACCAGGATCTTACCCACGAGAAGGGGGATCAATCATAATCCTACCCGCTTGATGGGGGATTAACTAGGACCTTACTCGTCTGAAGGGGGGTCAGAAGGCACTACTGGGATGTTATTTCCCTTCGCGAGGTAGTTGTCTTTAGCACGCCCTTATGCTTGGATTTGTTATATGCCATGAAGGGAGATAAAACTAGTACACCCTTATGATTAGTTGTTCTATATCATGAAGGGAGATGAAATTAGCATGCCCTTATGGATAGATATGTTCTATTCCATGAAGGGAGAGGAAACTGAGCACACCCTCACAGATGGATTAATTCCATCCCGAGGAGGGGAAATAATGCAGAGTTACTTGTAAATAAACATGAATAGAAAGAAATTATGATTCAGAATTGGTGTAAGTTTATTTATATATGTAATGATATTCAGTTATACGGGTTGTGTTGTATGTGTGGAGATATGTGTAACGACATAAGAATCCTTTAAAGGATAAATATATTGATACTAAGTATATGCATATATATTAAAGATATATTCATGTTTGAATAAGTCATCTATATGACTTACTAAATAATGTAAGATCTACTATTATATATGTCATAGATGTGGAAGGTATGAACGTTAGCAATTAAAGAGTCGTTGTAAAGACCCAATGGGTATGGATTACTTGTGTAGCATATGTGGTAAGAGTTTTGTATTTAACCAGTAAGTAAGGACTTAAATTAATGTATGAGTTTTGTGACAACTAGAGTATGATGTATAATATGTATGTTTTAAGTAAAATAGAATATTAGTAAAAGTAATGTTGTAGAGTTATATTCCACAAAGCGGTGAGTAAAGGAGAATAAGTAAAGGTGAATATATTAATGAAGTTTCTCAAGTAAACAATATTGAAATGAGCATTTGTATAAATATAATACAAATTCAAATTCATGTAACTCACGAGACTTTATAGTCTTACGTATGTGTATTTTATGTTGTGTATTCCAGGTATACAAGGATTAAAGAAGATGAAGTAAAATGATGTAATTATGGGATTGCATGAATTTGTATTCAATCATTATATTATGTGTAAGTCTTTATTCATTGCGATGGTTGTATTGGTATCCAGTTTGTGATTACCCGTGTTTTGTTACTTGTAAAAAAATCACGTGTGTCACATCCGTTCCTAAGAACATATTTGGTAAGAGAACCCAAATTTGTTGGGCTGTCGTACAATTTTGTATAAGATCAAATAGTTCCGGACGGATTCCACATTGGATCTCGGTGAAAGCAATTTGATCGTTGTCCATTTTCTCAATATCAAGAGGGGTCAATCTTGGCTGAGGAATACCACCTAGAGCTTCTTCTGCAGTGTCGGTTCTAGGGGTGTAAGTTGGGACGTGAGGTCCTTTCTCAACAGAACGCAAGATATCTTTCCCCTTGGTTTTGAGATAATTTCGCATTCTGGATGCCCAGCCATTATACTCGGTAGGGATGAATATATGGGCTCTATTAGAACTACCGACACTGTTTGCAACGTTTAGAGAGTAATTCATCTGCATTTTTAGTAAGAAAAGAAGTTTTGAACTGTTTGAAACGAAAGAGAAAGTTTTGTGAGTTTGAGCTAGAATAGCATGCAATGATCTACGGAGGATTCTAAGGTTGTTGCTATAGCCAGGATTTTGAGCAAACTAGGCACTTAGAATCTTATAGACAGCCATTCAGGCTCTGATACCAATTGTTGTCGCCAAATATTCTAAGTAAGTGCAGAAAGTAAGGTTGCGGAAAATAAAGTTCCACAACTGAGAGGTTTCAGAAAGGGACAAGTCCGAAGACTTGAGTTGGTTTTGTGGAATGTGAATAAAACTTAGAAAAGATCGATAGCTCAACAATAAATAGAGTGAATTAACAGTTAGATAATAAGAAATGTAAAGACAGAAAGATAAGGGTGCTAGAAATATAAAGACAGTAAGAAATGCAGATAAGAGTAAGAGAATTGATGAAATGAGAGATTATATTGATAATGGTAAAAGTGTTACACAAGATCTCTCAAACTCATGAGGACTGAAGATGGACATGGTCTCCCTTTTATATTATAAGGGAAGACCTTCGGATAAAGACCTATGGACTGAAGAGCAGACAACACGTCTCTCTTCAGTCAGACAAGAAGGATAAAACTAATATAATAATACAATGTCAGACTAGGGTGGCTTATCTAGAATAAAATAATATACTAAGTACAACCGACATGCTTCTAAAAGGCCACACCTAATCTAGTCTAATCATATCCTATACGTTGAATGCTTATCCTTGGTCTTATCTTCAAGATGATCTTCAGATCTTCAGTCTTCTATGTTGAATGCTTATAAAGTAAGTTCATAAAACATGTTTGTATTGATTATCCAAAATCCTGGATGGATTTCGGAGTCCTGGCATTTCTGAATCAGATAATTCTTAGGAACTTTGTCTCATTGACATTGATTGGTCTCTTGAGTTAGTTCTGAATGTGATCTTCTGAGTTGTGTCTTCTGAACTTGATTAACTGGATTGATGCATATTTAGTCGGAGTTCCGAAATCCAAGTGTGGATTTCGGACATATCAGTAATTATTATTTATACTAAAGATCTAGAGTCACAAGTGTATTTATAAAATGCATTCAGAACATATGATTAAAACATTCAAAACATAATAATTGTTTGACACTTAAACATTCATACAAACTACATGTTTTCATTCCATCAAAACAAAGATATTCCTAGCAGACGTGTCAAACAACGAGTTGGTCAACGGTCTGACTTTAGAACTAACAGAAGCGGTTGTCAGTGCTTCACACTCATTGAGGTGTACCAATGAGGATCACTAACACTTAAAAATTACCTCAGCAGTGAGTGGTATTAACTCGGTGCGTCGTCGGTAGGTAAAAATGTTTTTGGATTTTTTTTTAAATTTTTAAGGAAAGATATGAAAATTATAAAAAATCTAAAATCTTTTTGTCTTTTTAAGTTTTGTAATTTTTGTTTTGTTTTTCTTGATACCAAAAGTAGTTACCTATAATTTTCTGATACCACTTGTTATAATTTGAAAGAAAAGATATGAAAATTATAAAAATATGAAAATATTTTTTGTATTTTTAAATTTTCAGAATTTTGTTTTGCTTTTGAAAGGTTTCGAAGAAACCTAGGACTGAGTCAAAATTTTGTTTTTCTTCTCCCCCTAAATTTGTGCATGGGAAGAATAGCGGAAATAAAACATGAACAAATTTAACTAAAACAAAAAATAAAGAAAAAAATATTTACAGAACTGATTTAATAATCAGTGAAACGTATCATTTTCTGCATTTCGACTAGCACATTAAATCGAGCTTTTGCAACAGGTTTTGTGAACAAGTCCGCCACATTATTATCAGTGTAGACTTTTTCCAAATGAATCAATTTTTGCTCGAAGCAATCTCTGATAAAATGAATTTGAATATCAATGTGCTTAGTCTTAGAATGTTGGACCGGGTTTTTCACAATTTGGATAACAGCCTCATTGTCACATAAGATAGGAGTGTCAAGAAAGTTTATACCATAGTCAAGGAGTTGATGCTGCATCCAAATGACCTGAGAACAACAAGCCGAGGCAGCAACATACTCAGCTTCAGCTGTATACGTTGACACGGTCTGTTTCTTTCTGCATTGCCATGAGATCAGTCTATCTCCTAGAAACTGACATCCAGCATTGGTGGATTTTCTGTCAATTTCACACCCTCCATAGTTGCTATCTGAAAAAGCATAAAGATCAAATTCACGGTTCTTTGGATACCAGAGACCAAATATTGGTCTCCCTTTAAGGTATCTAAAGCTCCGTTTGATAGCATCAAGATGAGAAGGTTTACGATTAGCCTGATAGCGAGCGCACTGGCAAACTGCAAAAACGATATCCGGTCTGCTAGCAGTCAGGTACATCTGCGAACCATCATCAAACGATAGTAGGTTTGATCGACAGATTGGTCATCTGAGTCTGAAGATAGCAGAGGTCGCTCAGCCATTGGAGTGTTAGGCTCTTTCGCATCCTTGAAACCGAACTTTGCAAGAATATCCTCCACATACTTCGCTTGATGAAGCAGGATACCTGTTGAGCTTTGCTTAACTTGCAACCCAAGGAACATCGTCATCTCTCCCAACAAACTCATCTCGAACCTTTTCTTCATTACCAACTCAAACTCTTTGCACAGAACCTCGCTTGTTGAACCAAAGATGATGTCATCCACATAGATCTGGACAACAATTTGATCATCATCTTGGAGTTTGATAAACAGTGTCTGATGAATCCTTCCACGAGTATAACCGTGCTGAAGCAAATGTTCCGTCAAGGTAGCGTACCAAGCACGAGGAGCTTGATGCAGACCATAGAGGGCTTTGTCAAGCTTGTAGACGTGATTTGGAAATTTAGAGTTGACGAAACCAGGAGGTTGATCAACATAGATTTCCTCTTTCACCTCACCGTACAGGAAGGCCGTCTTGACGTCTATTTGGTAAATAGTAAAGTTCATGTAAGAAGCGTAAGCAAGAAAGATACGAATCGCTTCAAGTCGTGCCACAGGAGAATATACTTCTGTGTAATCAAGTCCTTCAATCTGTCTAAATCCTCGAACCACCAGGCATGCCTTATTGCTTACAATTACTCCAAAATCATCTTGCTTGTTGTGAAACACCCATCTTGTATCTAATGCCTTTTTGCCTTCGGGTAGTTCAACCAATTGCCAGACATTCAACTTCTCAAACTGGTGCAGCTCTTCATGCATGTCATCCACCCAACTTGGTTCATTGAGTGCCATCTCTACGTTCTTCGGCTCAATTTGAGAGATAAAGCACGAGTAGAGACACTCGTTGACTTGACCACTTTGGATTCTGGTTAGAACACCATCATCTAGAGGGCCGATAACATTGTCAATTGGATGGTCCCGTTGAATTCTTGAAGTAACAACATATTGGAGTGAAGTAGAAGAGACCGGAAGATTGGTTATATTCTCAACCTTGTCTGATCCTGAAGCACCTCTATCAGAATCTCTAAAATCATGAGAAGTACTTGCAATGTACTCATCAGGAATTCTTTCAGGAAAGAGAGAATCCATGATAGTAGAGTCAAAAAAATCCGCAGGTTCAAGTTGAATAACATCTTCAGGAGTAGTTGATTGTTCAACAACTGGAGTATAGCCAACAATTTGGGATGAAACTGACGGAGCATCTTCAGGTATAGCAATAGAGTCAGGAGATGCAACGCCATTAAGAATTTGTTGTTCAAGGATAACTGATGGAGTGATAAGATCGGGAATGATATCTTCAGCATCTTCTCTGTTAATTCCACTGGGGCCTGGTTGTGTGCCTGAAACAATATCAGAAATCACATAGAAAGGTTTAAACAATTCAGCATAATCAAACAACCAGTCAGGTCCAACACGAGCATCAGTTGGATTCTCTTCTAGCCAGCGAACATCATATGACTCCACAATCTGCTTTATCTCCTTGTTGTACACCCGATATGCAGTTTTACTTGCATATCCAATGAAGTAGCAATCATCCGCCTTGGAGTTGAACTTTGGAGTAGCTTCAAGATGAAGAAGAGTGCAAGGACAGCCAAAAGTACGGAAATGTGAAACATTAAGATTGCGAGCATAAAGAATCTCGTAAGGTGTCTTCATTTGAGGTTTGTTGATGATGACCCGATTCTGAACATAAGAGGTTGTGTTGATGGCTTCAGCCCAAAATATCACTGGCAGTTTAGAATCACACATCATGGTACGCGCAACATCAATAAGAGTTATGTTCCGTCGTTCTGCAACACCGTTATGTTGCGGAGTACGAGCGGCACTATACTGGCGTTGGATACCATTATCTACACAAAACTTGTTTAAAACTGTGTTCTTGAATTACGTTCCATTGTCGCATCTAATGGCTTTCAGCTTCTGATTCGTTTGATTTTCAATGAGCTTGATGAATCTAATGACCAGATCTGCAGTTTCACTTTTGTTCTTTAAGAAGAAAAACCAGGTAAAACGTGAGTAATCATCAATAATAACTAAACAGTAAGAACTGCGATTGAGACTGAGAACATTAATCGGGCTAAATAGATCCATGTGAATCAGCTGAAGAATCGAATCAATGGAATTTATCTGCTTGGGCTTATGTGACTTTTTGTGATGTTTGCCTTGAGCACAGGCAACACATTTCTCCAATGTGATGAAGTCCTTGATTGGAAGTCCTGCAACCGTGTTGTTCTTTGCAAGATCGTTCAGATTCTTTGCGTTGGCATGACCAAGATGTTTATGCCACAACATCGTGCTTTGTTCTGCAGCTCTTGAGAATAAGCAGGTGACATTCTCAGGAGTGTTGTGATTCATATCAATGATGTAGCATTGCTTTTTCGTTCTGATCGAACAAGAATCCACTCCTCTGGAATGACTATGCCGGGTTTGAGAATCAAACATTCCTTTTTTGTGAAGTGAGTTGAAAAACCCTTGTCGCATAATTGAGAAACGCTCAGCAGACTGTTCTTGAGCTCAGGTACAAAATTGACGTTCTCAAATTTCAACACACCATTCGACACCGTCCCTCTTTGGGTGATCATTCCTTTTTCACCTCCCGCAAAGCAAACACATGCCCCATTAAATTTTTCAATGTCATGAAGTTGGGACATGTCGCCTGTCATGTGCCTAGAACAGCTACTATCAACATACCAAGGTCTGCTGATATTCCTCTGTACCTGTTCCTGCACAAGTTGCGGGATCAATTAGATTTAGGCACCCAGTCCATATGGAAACTGGGTTTACCTTCACTATCAACACATATAACTGATTCAAAACTCATGTCACGTTGATCAAATAATGGTGAAACATTTAAAAAAGTTTTAACACTGCCTTTAGGAACCCATTTAACATTTGGTTTAAAACGTTTATCTTTTGACCAAATGGGAACATTTACATTTGAAGTAGAATCAGAACTACTAGAAGTTGATTCTTGAAATGGCTTGGGTCTTACAAAGGTTGGTAAGCCATAGTTACTTCTAGAAGCAGTTCGATTCCAGGCATTCGTGTTATTTTGGTTTTGCTTTCTAGAATGTGACCTTAAGGGTTTTCTCTTATGAGATTTCCCTTTTGGTACACTCTGCCAAAACTGTTCATTTTGAGAAGCATACATGTGTCGAGGACAATTTTTGGCAATGTGACCGGCAATTCCACAGTTAAAACAAGTCTGTCTTTTTAAAGGTACATTGGAATTTTTTCCAGGTCCAGATTTAAACAAGTTATTTCCACACACACACACACAAGCATGAAACAGGTTTATCAACCAAAACATTTTTTTCTAGCAGTTTTTAAACTAACATCACACAAAGTCTTAGAATCAACAGAAATCTTAGTGTCAAGTTTCACATCATCACACAAATTAACAGAATTAGTCTTCAAACCAATTTTATCAGAATTAAAAGCAGGCGTGTCTTCAACTTCCTCAATCTTCGATTTTAAATTATCTGCATATGAGATAGAAACATCAGTATTTTTCATTTCAGAACTCTCAGCGGTGCCAGATGTATTCTTTTGAATATAATTTGATAAGAAACAATCTTCTGATTCTTCAGTGTCTGGGGATGGAGTAAAATTATCATTGTATGGAAGAGGAACGACACTATACCCAATACCTTCACCATGTATGTTTGGCCAAACAGTTTGTTTTTCAAGTATAGTTTCAACTACTTCACTAGATACATAAACTTTCTTAAAAGTTGATTCAGCTTTTTCAAATTTTGATTTTAATGTATTTAGTTCAGCAGTCAAACTAGCAATATCTTCATTAGCAAACTTAAGTTGCAATTTCTTATGGTAAGTTCATATTGAATTTTCAGATAATCAGAAGTTTTGGCATCTAAGGCTTCATGAAGAGGTTTTAATTTTCTTTTGTGTTTATGAACAACGTTTTCCATTTAAAAAATTTCTCTAACTAAGTTCTCATTCAATTCATGATATTTGGCAATTTTATCAATGCAAGACTGAGAAGAGCATTAAATTTCACTAACCTCATCACCAGCAGGAGTAGTAGAGACCATGAAGGCGAACTGCAAGTCCATCATTTCTCCTTCAACAGCATCCACGTCCATTTCTCCTTCAATCTGGGCCAAATGAGCTCGACCCTCTCCATTCAGATTCAGGTCCTGCAACTGATCCTCCTAGGTGAATTGCTGAGCCACCATCGCCCTTTCAGCATTCTGAGGATGAGCAACTTCACGATTCGTTCCAACTGGTACCATGGTTCTGTCTGGATTCTCCATTCTTGGCTTGGTACACTCACGAGCAAAATGACCTAACTCGTTGCAGTTGAAACACCGTAGATTAGCTTTTCCAAAAATCACCTTCCTCTCACCATTGTTGTTCACCCAACTGTTTCTTCCTGTTCTCTGAGTGAATTTCTTGGCCCTATGCACCGCCATAGCAATGTGCCAAGAAATGTCCATATCTTCCAAGTCATCTGGATTGATTTGATCAAGGTCTCCAGCAGTCATAGGATGAAACAGTTCACCAGCAACCAAGGCATTGTAACAGTTAAGGAGACCAGCCATCATTCCAATATTCTCCTCAGCACCTTTAGGAAGAGTTTGAGCAGGAGTTGGGGTCTTGACAGAAGAAGCAGCAACAGGTGGAGCTTGAGATGCCACAGAAGATGAACTAGAAAGAGATTGAGCTTGGACTTTAGTGGTGGCTTGACCAGTAGCTTGAACAGAGAAAGCTTTGTTGGTTGAAGTACCAATATTGGTAGACTGGTACGAACTAACATGATTCATTTCCCTCTGTTTGTCATCCATGTCACAAGATTTTATAATAGCCATAATCTTAGAAAGTGAGAGTCTAGCTAAGTCTTTGGTTTTCTTGATGACCGCCACGTTCATGTCCCAGCTTCTAGGAAGAGAATTGAGAAGCTTCTTGTTTACACCAATCTTTGGAAATGTGATCCCAACAGTTGACAACTCAGTATGTAGAGTGATGAAACGTTGTAGCTGGGCCTCAAGAGATTCTCCAAGGATGTGATTAAACATATTAAATATTTGACAAAGCATATCCTGCATGCTTTGCATCATATCCTCATTTCCTTCATAAACATCAATTAAAGTGTCCCACAAAGATTTAGTAGTCGTGTATTCACAGAAACCCTGAGCAATTTCAGGTGAAAGTGCCATAGAAAGTGTAGCAAGTGCTCTTTGATCAGGTTCCATTTTCTGAAAGTCCAAGTCAGAATATTCTTCAAACGGTTTATCAGACACAACATCACCTTTAGTTACAGTGATTCTGACTGGTGGACGTAAGAAACTTTTCCACAGCTTAACATATTTCATTTTGGTATACTGTTCAAATCTATATTTCCATTCGGTAAATCCTTCAGCTTTGATTAAACGGGGAATACGGGTAACGGTACCCATAACGGAATCAAGATCGTTATTAACGTTTGAAATAGCGGGATCCATCGGGAATAATTTTTGAAAATGCTTCGAGAAATTAAATCACAAAATTTAAATTGCAAAAGTTAAATGCGACTGGACCGAATATTAGTTCAATTGCACCGAACAGCCTCTATACCGAGCAACCACCAAACAATAGAGGAATCGAGTAACAAGTGACTTGTACCGAACAACTAAATGACTGATAAGCAAGGCAAAAGTGAAACCGACCAATCAACCTGACCAAACAAGGAGACTTGACCGATCAACCACAAATGCCGATAAACCAATTAACCGATCAACTAGGAACACCGAACAACAAAGCGAGACCGATCAACCAGCGAGAAACCCTAGAAGCACCGAACAAGCAAATCGGCTGACCGAGTAGTACTTAATGGACCGAACAACCACAGCAGCAACCGAGCAATCACAGAAAAAACCCTACCACAAAAACGCCGCCACCGAACAACAATTAATAACCCTAATTTCTGATTCGCCGACGAACAACCACAAGGAAACCCTAAGCCGCCGCCAAACAACCTCCAATACCTTGACCGAGTAATCCAATAATCGCACAAAAAACGTCCGAAACCTTCTTTTTGGATCAAAAACGATAATTTTGATGAAATTGCTTGAAGATTAACCAAGAACACCAAGAACAAAAGGCTCAAAAACACCGTAAGCAGTCAAAAACCGATCCAAAACAGATCAACACTCTCAAAAACTTCAAAAATCTCCAAGAACAGTGAAAAGATTGATACCAAAATCAAGCTCTGATACCAATTGTTGATCCACATAATCCTAGATCTATATGATATCAATCCAATCACAAGAACAATAAGAACAAGGAGATTAAACTTCAATACACACCTTTGATTAATCAAATGGTCTAGTACATAAGTTTGCTTGGTTGCCAAGAACACTCAAATTCTCTCTCTACTTAGCACACAATTCGAGAACAACCAACCCTTTAATGGTAGCTCCTTGAGCCTTAAATACCCTATGCCTAAAACCCTAGCAAACCTAAGCCCATGGACCGAATATTAAAACCCACAAAAGGTTATCGATCACGGACCAGACCGAACAACCTATGGTTGTTCGGTTCACACTGAATTACCCAATAAAGCCTATAATCTTTATATTTGAACACTTTTAGTCCCTATAAATAAAAGATTAAGCCAACTAAAATTAATTCCTAACACACACACACACACACTATATTGCAGACAACAATTATTGTGAGACCGTGCAGACAATACTATTTTGTGAGAAATAATGAATAGAATATCTTTTTTTGGTAATGTGAATACGAAACAAATATATTCTCATAGAATTATTGTCATTAAATCCTTTATACGGGTTATATAAAGTTTTTATTATTATCATTCTGTTAGAACGAGAATAGGTGAATCAGAATATGTGAAACACTAGAACGAATGATAATGATTGGAAATGTGTTATAATATTAATAATTCTATGAGAATATGTTTGTTTAATATTCATAATACCGAAAAAACATATTTTAATCGTAATTTCCCATAGAATAGCGTTGTCTGTATGGTCTCACAATAACCGTTGTACGCAAGCCATTCAATAAACAAAACCGGCCTAGCAAGACACCAGGGTCGGTCCAAGCTGATTTGAGGCCCAGGGCAAAATAAAAAATGAGGTCCTTCAAAATATATCGTCAAAATTAATGTACGAAACAGTAAAATGAACAAAGCAAATATAAAGCTTACTATAGGAAAAAACTATTTTAAGCTTGAATTAATTTGTAGTGTAAACATCAATATCTATTAAGCTTTAATTTATCAAGGTTGCAAAATCATATCTAAAGGGTAATTGATACACACAGTCTCTTTAGCTAAAATTCAAGATCTTCAATGACTATTGATTGTTTGTATATTTCAAGATCGCAACCGTGTAGCAATAAAGCACATAAATGCTTGATCCTCTCCAAGCAATGAGACCTAGTTTTGTTGATCATCAAACTGATAACGTTTTCGAGTATAAAAACAAAGAGCTTGTGTCTGTATACAGCTAAAAGAATAAATTGTGGTGCAAATGGGTATATCAATTGATGTTTTTCAAAACAAAGCACACTCACACCATCATTAGGGTAATTTAAGGATTTAACCAATTACACATGAGTGCAGATCCAATACATTCTAGAAAGTACTCTAGCATTTGACTACAAAACCAATAATCAAACACATGACATATACAAAGAGATTCATTGCGACCATTACTTCTTTGTATTACAGTCGATTCGTTTTATGCTCAGTCATTTAAGTTTTAGTTGTTTTATTTTTCATTCAGTCTAAATTCTATCCACTTTATATCCTTGGAATTAAAAAAAATATATTATATATTGGTTAACAAGTGTTTCAAAATCCTATATCAAATTTTAAAAACAATAACCATAAAATGCAGTTCTTACATGATGTCGAAGCCAAGATGCAAATTGTTTGTTATGATGTTCATTTACATTGTTATGGTTTTCTTCCTCTAGTTCAACTTTGTGTGAACTAAAAAGTTAAGAATTAAGAGATGTTATCGTAAGAAAAGAAACAAAAATTGAAAAATATCATTATATGAAAAGAATCACTTACTTTATTAGTTCTTCTATTGCATTACAATTGTTTAAAATGTATGTATGAATCTTCTCCAATTCATTTTCACTCAAAACACATGCTTTTAGACTATCTAATAGGCGCCTTTTGCATGAGAACACAAAATTTTCACCACCGCTATCCAACATTTCATTGTAACGCTCAACCTTATTAAAAAGTGTGTCAACGTCATTCAAATACATAGAACAAAAAGTCAAGCATTCATTGTCTATGTATCTCTCAGTAATACATCATTCTAGACGAGCTTTGTTCTTAACAAATCCTTCTAAAGTACCCATGTTACTATAAGAATGTTAAGTGTTTAGTCTCATCACATTTAGAAAATGTTTCAAAGATTTATTATTTTTGTTACCTCTCAAAATGGAACATCCCTCGGTATTGAGGTGGACTTGCGATCTTGGCTTCATATGGAAAATGAATCAAAAGATGAACCATGATATCAAAGAATGGTGGAGGAAATATCTTCTCCAACTTACATAAAATGACAACAATTTTTCCCTCTTGTTCCTCTAAAACGTCTAGGTACATACTTCGTGTGCACAATTTCTGGAAAAACTCGTTGAGTTCATACAACACAAGTCAAACTTCCTTTGTCAAACAACCCCTAATTGATAAAGGCAATGGTCGTAATATGAAAACATAAAAGTGATGACTTTTCATGCGTGACAACTAGAAGTCTCCCCTTTTAATGCATCTAGATATATTCGAGGCAAATCCATCTGGGAACTTCAGTGACTTCAATAAATCTAATATCTTCTGTTTCACTTCCTTTGTCAAATGGTAGCAAGCCATGGGTATTATAAAATGAATCACCATACGGATGTAAATGTAAGATCTTCTATAAACCTTCATCCATCAAATCCTTGCGAGATTTCCATGTGTCCTTTATCTTACCCTTAATATTAAATAATGTTGCCATCAAGCTCAATTCAAGGAGACTTCAAAACTATTTTAAAGGGATTTTCTTATTCAAATAAAGTATGAAAGGCAAGAAGTTGGTATCTTTCTTTTAATGGGTTTAAATTATATTTGTTAGATAAATTATATGAACCCTAACTTTGATAGGTTATTTGCATAATTAAATTGAGAGTAGTTAATCACGAAGAGAATACATGTTATTTACTATAAATAACAAGTTTTATGAAAATAAAATTTCAAAGATGAATATTGATGAGATGGTATTATAAACACAAATGATTGGATTAACGAGTTATGAAATGGTCTAATATATTGTTAGCAAAACTATTGTTGTAACTTTCTTACATCATTTTTTAGTATTGAAACATGAATGTTATTATGGATAATTATCATATTTCAGAATTGTTAGTTTGCCTAAAAATCAAATAACCAATTTAATTTTAAAGGATCACATCTCTTGCTAATAGACATTGTTAGTTTAATCAACAAGTGAATGAGTTGATTGAAAGGTTTGTGCATATTCTTAACAACATAAAACATGTAATGGAATAAAATTAAATATTGGATTGGTTATATTAACCTTTGGAAACAAGTTATATGAATTGAAAATATAATAATGCTTAGTTAATAATTTAATGAGACAATTCTATAGGAATTGAAGAATAACTGAAAAAGATCAAGGATAAAAGGAAAAATGAACATTTTAGTTACTTGACCTAACTACCAATGTGAGTAAATATGTATTTCCCTACTATGAGATATAGAAGGATTTTATAAACCAAATTTTATTAAAAAGGTATATGGTTTTTCGTTTTACCATGAATTTCATTTATATTGCTCACCATATAGAGTTCTCTATATATTTTCATTATGATCATCATCTACATTTAAGTTTGTCCATGTTTTTTAAGATATATATCATCGCAGTCTCATTATCACCGTTGTTTCTCAAGTCCTACTATTTTGCTTCTTTTACTTTTTTGGGTGGAAGGCATAAAAAGAAGGTTAGTAGTTCATTCTAGATTTTTGAGTTTTTAATCATTTATTTGTGCTATGTTTAAGCTTTAAGTTCTTTTTTACGATTTTGATTTACAAAGTGAACAATTACCCGTAGACAATATTGTACCATCGTTCTTGGGTTCCTTCATTGTTTGTTCAGTTACTGACCGATGCCTAATTCCACCTCTATCACCAATCCACTAGTAAATGATTAAGATTATATGTTCAAGTTGTCTTTTTAATGAATATATGTTGTCAACCGACCCTTTATCCTATGATCTAGGGTTTGAATGTTACGTGCTACCCTTTTATGTTTTATGTGACCTTGTTTAGATTTGATACATTATTCTTGGTTTCACATTTTATATATTTATTATTTGTTAATGAACCTCTGTTGGTAGTGAAGGTGAATGTATATATGATAGTGACTGTGTTTTTTATATGAACGTCGAGTGCTTGATAAAATGCATGTACTTGCACCACATGCTTGAACCAGTTGTATGCAGTTTCTGGTGAATACAACACATATTCTTGCAACTCATGTTTATGGACATATTTCTTTATTTTCATATCATGAAGCTTGGTTTACTTTGTACATTATTATGGTTTTCAGAAAAAAAATTTCAGCGCCCCGGGCCCATTTTGAGCATTTTAGAGGCCTATGTGGTCGGATTTTTAAAAAAATATCGGTTTGGGAGTTCTCGGGGTAAAGTTGGTTCTCAAAAGATCCTAAGTATATATATATATATATATATATATATATATATATATATATATATATATATATATATATATATATATATATATATATATATATATATATATATATATATATATATATATATATATATATATATATATATATATATATATATATATATATATATATCCGAATTTCATTCCTGTATTGGTAGGAGGGATTATGTTACGTGGGGACGATTATAAAGGAGAGTTTCCTATATTATAGGTTTTTAAATTTAGTTACTTTAATTAAATATTAAAAAAATTAATTATAATTCCGAAATTACCCCTATGAAATGATTGGATCAGATTTAGTTTTACAATCACACAATATTTAGAAAATGTATTTGAACCTATATATATATATATATATATATATATATATATATATATATATATATATATATATATATATATATATATATATATATATATATATATATATATATATACATTTTCTAAATATTGTGTGATTGTAAAACTAAATCTGATCCAATCATTTCATAGGGGTAATTTCGGAATTAATTAATCATTTCATAGGGGTAATTTCGGAATTATAATTAATTTTTTTAATATTTAATTAAAGTAACTAAATTTAAAAACCTATAATATAGGAAACTCTCCTTTATAATCGTCCCCACGTAACAGAATCCCTCCTAACAATATAGGAATGAAATTCGGAGACTAGTCGACCACCACCGTCGTCGGCGTCAGCGGCCGAACCCACACCGGCAGAACACTCGTTCATTTTCTCTCGATGTTATTGTTCCGATGGACTAATTGGTTAGCATTTTGGGTTCTTTGTAATAATGAACAAAGCGACGCCGTTACGGCTTGGAGGAAACATATGTTGACCACTCCGCCATTGAATCCGTAGAACAGGTTCGTATCTCTTGTGTTTTATTTTATATTTTGTAATCTATTGGAGTGAATTGTATTTGCCGGAAAAAGACGGCACTCTTTCATTTTCCATCTCTCGCTGTCTTTCCTCATCAACAAATACAAGGGACCAAAATGCTTTTTATTTTCAATTTTACTCACCATTTCGCCGATCCCCATATCCTTTCAATTCATGAGGTTCGTTTGACTTGTGGATTGATTTCGATTCTTATTAAAACCGTCAAGATTGTGGGTCCGATTAGGATACCAATTACAGACATCGGAGACGTTCATCGACTTCAGGTTCGTCTAATTCCATTTCCGAGTGCAGGTAGCAACTTGAATAACAATATTATCGGTTTATTGACTTATTCCATCAACATTTAATCTTGATGTTTAGGTTTGGGTTTAAAGAATGAGTCCAATCTCTTTATAATTAGCCTTTATTAAGATGCATACTACATGTACGATGAAATGCCTCGGTGAAAATAATCCCAGTTTGAACTTTTGAAACCACTTAACCTTTTACCAAGAGTGAGATATGGTCGTTTGAAACACCAGAGTTATGTTATTATAGGCATGTTCAACTATTTATTAGAATATCACTCTATCTATAAGTCTAAATTTAGTTTGATAACGATGGTTTGTTAAATTTTTATTAAAACAACACCTTATGGAAATTGCAGGTAAAATTATATTACTCATGCAAAATCAAGATGGTTGAGATCCGTTGCGAATCTAAAAAGATGAGAGGAAGGACAAACTTATCTTTATCTATTCTTCAAGAATATTTGTATTTATTCTTCAAAAATGCATTATTCTTTAAGAATTTTTTTATTCTTTCGTGATTTTGAGCTGTACACCTGTAATAAATTTATTATTCTTCAAGAATATCTTTAACATTTTCAAGAATCTTAATAATATTCTTTAAGAATATTAGTTATTTCTGTGTATTTGTGTATTATTCTTTAAGAATGGAGACTATAAGCATGGTCATTCTACGAGAATGGTACGGTTTTTTGTCTCAAGCAAATCCATTCTCTAAGAATGGTTCAAGGAATTTGAAGTATTCTTTGAGAATATACTCAATATATTTAGTATTGTACAAATTCTCCGATAATTCAAATGAAACACAATTAACCAAAATACGGAAAAAAATCTCTTTGAATGTAATTGTATTCTTTAAGAATGAAACAAATATATGAGAACGAACTCGAAAAAATGTTTTGGACGTGTCGAATGAAATTCTAATTCTAAAAAAATATGATTTAGTTTGAAAATATTAGATAAAATCTGTGAATTAATTTGATTTATATTAATTAATTTGAGTTAGTTACCTAATATGTAGGTAATATTTTAATTTCTCTCTCTTATTAAAATGTCATATTTGCCCTTATAATTAATTAAGTCAAATTATAAACTATATGTCATCTCATGATAATAAGGTGTGCCTCAAATCACAGCCTTTCATTCTTTTGATCTGATGGCTAAAAATTGGTCCTACATTTACACAATACTTACCAAATGTATTTAATACTATATATATATATATATATATATATATATATATATATATATATATATATATATATATATATATATATATATATATATATATATATATATATATATATATATATATATATATATATATATATATATATATAAACGATCGGGTGAGGACTCTTCTTAAAGTGATGACTCGTGAGGACACCTTAAAAAAATTGAAAAAAATAAAAAAAATATAAATAATAAAATGGATCATAGTACTATATTGGAGAAAAAAAATTCGAAAAAAAAACTTTTGGATCATTATTTTTTTTATAGTGAAACAATGATCCATAAAATAAAATTTTTTGTGGATCATTACTGTTTCTCAATGATCCAAACTTTTTTTTTTAATTTTTTTTGGATCATGATATAGTACTATTCTTGATTTTATGATTTGTATTTTTTTTTATATTTTTTTCCAATTTTTTTAAGGTGTCCTTACGAGTACTCACCGAAAAAAGAGTCATCACGGGAACGGGACCCTATATATATATATATATATATATATATATATATATATATATATATATATATATATATATATATATATATATATATATATATATATATATATATATATATATATATATATATATATGTATATATATATATATATACTATAATTATATATTGCCCAACTATTGAACAATTATAATTCAGCCCCTGAACTTTTAATTAATCTAATTAATCCCAAAATTAATTCCAATTAATTTATGATTAATTATTAATTAAATATTACTATTTCTAATTAATATATTATCATCATAATATATTAACAAATTATTTATCTTGATCTATTAATCATATAATAAATCAACCTCTCTATCTAAAAGCCATCATGTCCAATTGCTAGCGTTGAGGGCAACCCAAAAGTACTGTGCTACTATCAATCAAGTGTATACCAATTATACTCATCGATTAGACACCTAATCCAACAGTATCCCACTTGGATATGTCTATGACTATAACTGCCAGTATAACTTCCAAATCGATCGGTAAATTGTAGCTTCCAAAAGTCGTTGTCGAACTCTGACCTAGTCAGTTATGCGTCCTAAGATAAGTGATCATATGATCCTCCATTTTACAAGATATCATTCGGGCATGAGACATGGATTAGAATCAATCTCAATGTCAATGAATTTGTTTCCTTATTTTCTGATTTGTGATGATATAGGACTTCTAATAGAACACATTAATTTAGACATGGCTGAGCCCAGCACTATAAGTCAACACCAAATCATCGAGGGGCCCAAAGATATCGCTTTTCCCATTAGGGAAAAAGGAACGAATAAACTTTGACTCATATGCTTGTATCTTTTACTTGTCAAATCGCGCATGACAATACGTTTTATAACGTCGACTTACCGATGCGTTTACGCACTACCAATGTACAACCGACTTGTAAATCACAACTCATATGTCTCCGTTTCAAGACCATAAGATATTATCGTTTCAAAATTACTCGTCATGTAATCCATGAAGTAATTCTCTGAGCGTGGGTTTATCTAATACTCAAATCCCCATTTCTAAGTTCTCATGAACATTGCAGCAACGCTATTGCTATATATAACTCCTTAGACTATCTACAATTCAATTCATGAGAGTATTACTTCACTACTTACTTTCGAAATTATGAGCGACTGTAGAATTTTGAATAATCAAATTACTCGGGAAGTAAAACATGTAAAAATGAAACACAAGAATAAACAATTGAAAAATAGTAGTAAACAATACTGATGAATAATTCTCCATTATTCAATCACCAAAAGTCAATTACATTTACATTGTTACAAGTTTCAAAATAACTATCTAACTATTAAAACTAATATCATCTCTTAGACCAATGCTCCTAGCATGCTGACTATGCTTCACCCTACTTAGATCCTTCGCCAAAAGATCTGCAGGGTTCTCTTCAGATGATACCCTCTTCACGATGAGGTGACCTTCTTCTACTCTACGTCTGATGTAATGGTACTTTTGGTCGATGTGTCTGGACTTTCCATGATCTCTCAGTTCCTTTGTCAAGGCAACCGCTCCTTTATTATCCCAGAACAGTTCCATTGGTTCCTGAATAGTCGGGACTACTCCAAGGTCACCGATGAAGTTCTTCAGCCAAGCCGCTTCTTTTGACGCTTCACTTGTAGCTATGTACTCTGATTCACAAGTAGAATCAGCCACCGTCTCTTGTTTGGAACTCTTCCAAGTAACCACTCCACTGTTTAGAAGAAACACCCAGCCCGAGTGAGACCGAAAGATGTCTCAGTCTGTCTAGAAGTTGGCATCACTATATCCACTTACTTTCAACGTATCACTGCCACCAAGGACCAGAAGCATGTCTTTCGTCCTCCATAAATACTTGAGAATGTTTTTAATCGCTATCCAATGAGCTCTGCCAGGATTTCCCTGATATCGACTGAACATGCTCAAAGCAAAGGAAACAGCAGGGCGAGTACATGTCATAGCGTACATGATCAACCCCACAGCCAAAGCATAAGGTACCTGACTCATATCAGCTATCTCTTCATCTGTACTTAGGCTTTGAGTCTTACTCAATTTGGCATTGCCCTGGATAGGTAGCTCTCCTTTCTTGGAATTCTCCATACTAAACCTCTTTAGTATCTTATCTAGGTATGTACTTTGACTAAGTCCAATTAGTCTCTTCTTTCTATCTCTCAATATTCTTATCCCGAGAATATAGGCAGCTTCTCCAAGGTCTTTCATGGCGAAACACTTTCCATGCCAAGATTTAACTTCTTGCAAGGTTGGAATGTCGTTTCCCATGAGCAATATGTCATCGACATATAGCACCAGAAAAGTCACTATACTCCCACTAGCCTTGATATACACGCAGGACTCATCTTCGCTCTTAGAGAAACCAAACTCTTTGACTTTATCATGAAAGTAGAGATTCCAGCTGTGAGAAGCTTGTTTCAATCCGTAGATTGATTTCTCAAGCTTGCACACCTTATTGGGAAACTTTGCATCTACAAAACCCTCTGGTTGATTCATGTAAACATCCTCAGCCAACTTCCCGTTAAGGAAAGCGGTTTGTGTTGGATTAAGGTGTCTAAGGCATAACTATAATTTAGAAATATACTTAATTGACAGCAGCACAGTCCTTTTGGGTTGCCCTCATAACTGGTAGAGGACAAGATGACTTATATAGAGAGAGAGAGAAATAATGATTTATTAATATATTATGAGAATAATATATTAATTAGAAATCATAATATTTAAGTAATAATTGATCAGATATTAATTTTGGGATTAATTAGATTAATTAAATGTGTAGTGGTTAAATTGTAATTGTTCAATAGTTGAGAAATAGACATCTGGAATACCTAATGGGTTGGACGAAATTCAAGCTTGGAGCCTGATGGATTTCAAAACCCATATATGGGTATTGATATTATTTATGGTAGTGATAAGTAGATTCAGTTATATGATACAGCCTTATCATATCAGGAATTTAAATAAGGCAGTTATACTCTTTATTGCTTATCACTTGGAAACTATAAATAAGGCCTCCTCCTCCCCTCATTCTCATGCCAAAATACAAGGCCCATCCCCTCTCTCTCTCTTTCTCTCTTTTGTCTCTTGCTTGCTAAGTTCTGAGTGTGAGCCATTAGAGGCACGACACTTGTGGTGCTAGCTTCCAAAGGGCAAAGGTATTAAATTTATTCCTTTGTAATTTTATTTTGGCCTTAGTTATAAGTTAAATTGAGAAAAACATAGACCCATATTAAGGTGCATGTGAACTTAAGAATTAAGCTTCTTGTTTACATAGAACCCATCAGTGGTATCAGAGCCATGCTGTTTTTCTGTTGAACTGCTATAATAGAAAATTGGATTTTAGGGTTTATTGAAATTTATCCCTTCCCCACCATGTGTGTCGATTTTGGCTAGGGTTTTGGAAACCCTAGCCTCCACCCTGTTTTTCGAAATTTGTATGTGCCTTCTTAGGGTTTTTCCATTTTTGGTAAAAATGATTATTTAAAAAATGGAAACCCTTGGCCCTTAATTTTCGAAAAACTTAGTGGCCAAGGATAGGATTAAATTAATTGATTTAATTTGTTAATCCTACATTGATTTAATTGATTTAATTGTTTATTAAAGGATAAATCAATACATCTTATATATATTATTATAATATTAATATTTATATATAAGATTAAGTCAGTCAAATCGCTAGTATGCCTCATTCACAAAACTGGTCTATAAAGGGGTATAAGGAAACTGTCTATAAAATAACGGTTGAATGGGTGTTCACTCTCACCCACCGCTTCCATGATCAGTGGAGTGTCGTTAGCAGAACGGATTTGATGGGACGAACCTAATCTCATTAAAAGTATAATGTTATTAGACAAAGTACTAGAACATTTAATAAAATCCCAATCTAGTTACTTTAGGAAAATGTGAAAAGTATGCTAATCCATAAAATTACACATTACACTTTATGAATCGTTAGTGGAGCGTGTGTGGTTAACCGGCACACTAATGGGGATTCATAAAGGGTGGTAATGGGTATCTCATAAATTATCATTGTTGATGGAGCGCATGTGGTTAACCGGCACATCAATCGAGATGATAAACGACAATGAGGTTACCAAGTGATTTGCATAGTTATTCACACCTTGTTTGTGATCCTCGGCATCCCAGGCACAAACAGAAGGGCATAATCCGAGATTAAACATGCCATTGATTAATTCAATGAATCTCAAAAGATCTAGGAATTTCACTTAATATGATTATCTTCCACGGTGGAATTGGTAAATCGTCATTTACCTACCTTTATGTGATTTGCAATTAAATTACGACATCCCTCTTCTAAGTTGTTAATCACATAGTTAGATCCCAACCTTGATATATATCATTGGGTTAAATATTAAGGATTATTCTTATCTAATTGAAACTACCTTCTTTTATAGATGCCTACTCCTGATGCTTCTGCCACTCCATCCGCTCCTCACTCCAACCATAACACCAACTTCACATCAATCCTTTCGCTATGTTCGAAGGTGACATTAGATGGCACCAACTATAACGATTGGATGCGAAATATCAAGATGACGCTTAGGTTTGAGGACAAAGAGTATGTTCTCAAAAAGGAGCTCATCGAGATCGATCAAGAAACTGCTACTCTTGAGGAATGTGCCTCATACAAGAAACACTACAACGATGCAACCAAAGTGGCATGCATCATGGTCGCCACTATGGTCCCCAAATTGCAAAGGTTCTACGAGGACTATTGGCCATATGAGATGAACAAGGACCTTATGGAAAAGTTCCATAAGCGAGCTCGTCAGGAGAAGTATGAAGTGGTCAAAGCACTCATGGCTTGCAAAATGAAGGAGGGAGAGTTTGTATGCGGCTATGTGCAAAGAATGCAAAGATACGTGGAACGCCTTGTGAAACTGAATGTGCACTTTGACGAGGAATTGGCTATTGACATAGTCCTGAACTCATTGCCCGGTTGTTATGATCAGTTTATCCTGGCTTATCATTTGAACAATAATGGGACAACTCTTGCACAGTTACACAACATGTTGCAGACAGCTAAAGTTGGAATGAAGGGTAAAGGTGTATCCTCGGCTTCTAGCAACGCTCCCGTTCTGGCTATTAGACATGGAAAGGGGAAGAAGAGGAAAGGTCTTCCAAAACAAAATTGGAATGGAAAGTCCCATGTCAGGTCATCTAGAAATGGCTCAAAGGCAAAGTCTGGTTCTGACGTTCCCCCCATCTCTAATCCCAAAGAAGCCGATTGCTACTGTAATGAGAAGGGACACTAGAAACGACGCTGCCCTGAGTACCTGCAAGACATCAAGGATGGCAAAGTAAAGCCATCGTCTACAGGTATATACAATATATCTATTAACTCATAATCTTCTCATTCTTAGGTCCTAGATACTGGATGTGGTTTTCACATTTGTTCTGATCTACCGGGACTAAAAGAAAGTAAGGAGATGGAGCATGGAAGGATGAAACTGATCATGGGAAACAGGCGATCGTCACCTATCACCAGGATTGGAGTTTATAGTCTTATGATTAGTGATGATGTTAGATTAGATTTGATTGATTGTTGCTACTCGCCTGAAATGGCTCGTAACATTATTTCATTTCACGCTTTATTTTGACAAGGATATAGATATTCATTTGACAACGTGAATGGATCTATTTCGGCATATAAAAATGGTGTTTTTATATTTAATGACTTTCCTTGTGATGGTGTGTATGAAACTATGACGTGTATAGACAACTTAAGAAATAATGTATTCCAAATTGATTCGTCTAACGGTATAGACAAAGTGTGCTTGTGGCATTGTCGTCTTGGACACATTAACAAGAAATGCATCGCCCAACTCCAATATGATGGAGTGTTGGAATCATTTGACCTAAGGCCAAATGATGAATGTGAATCTTGTATTTTGAGAAAGATGACAAAATCACCTTTCACAGGGTCCTGTGAAAGAGGTGAAGGTCCATTGGATCTCGTACATACCGATGTGTGCGGACCCTTAAGATCAACCACAAGAGATGCAAATTGATTTTATGTGACTTTTACTGATGATTACAGCAGATATGGGTATATCTACTTAATCAAGCATAAGTCATAAACCTTTGAAAAGTTCAAAGAGTTTAAATATGAAGTTGAGAATCAATTGGGCAGGAAGATAAAGATGCTTAGATCCGATAGAGGCAGTGAGTATCTTAGTATCGATTTCCTGGACTATCTTAAGGAATGTGGAATAGTTTCACAGTTAACCCCTCCTAGAACACCTCAATTAAACGGTGTTGCTGAGAGGCATAACCGATGAGTCAAGCTTCACTTCCCATTCACTTCTGGGGGTATGCCTTAGAGACAGACGCCCATATCCTCAATCTTGTCCCTACTAAAAAGTTTTCCAAAACACCTCAAGAAATGTGGACAAGGAAAGTTCCCTCGTTAGCACATATAAAGGTCTGGGGTTGTGAATTTTTCGTAAGACGAGAAACTCATGACAAACTAGAAGCCCGAAGTGAGAGATGTTATTTCATTGGCCACCCAAAGCAGTCCTTTGGATATTTGTCCGACAGACCAAGAGAGGACGTGGTCTTTGTAGCATGAAGAGGAGTCTTTCGAGAGAAAGAGCTCATATTCAAAGAGGATAGTGGGAGTACCATTAACCTTGAAGAAATTAAAGAGTCAACGAATGAAGAAACCTTAAATCATACTAGCACTCAACCAGAGGAACCAGTTCTTGTTGAACCGATTAACACGTCATTACCTCCTAGACGTTCCAGTAGAGTTAACATGCCACCTGATTTTTTGTTGGATTAGGTGTCTAAGCCATGACTTTATATTTATATTTATCTTGTTAATTGAAGCAAAGTCCATTTGGGTTGCCCTCATAGCTGGAGGTCAGGATAGAGTTCAGTAGAGTAAAATGTTGATTTATTAACTGTGTAATAAATCAATAGAATTAATTAAATGGTTTATTAATATATTTAAGTGTTAATATATTAATTAGAAACTATAATAATTAATTGAGATTTAATCTAGAATTAATTGGATTTAATTTAGTGATTAAATTAATTAATTAAAAGTACAGGGACTGGTTTGTATTTATTCAATAGTTGAATAACTGACAAGCCAGTAGCCAGGGGCCAAAGTTGGCGCCAATATGGAGGGAACTCCATAGTTGGCGAAAACCCTAATTAGGGTTTAGAAGCCTTGGTCCAAATGGTCAACAGGCTTGCCCATCAAGGAGGCTCCTCTAGGGTTTCAGCTATAACCCTTGGAGGCTATAAAAGGAACCTCCTGGCTCCCCTTTTTCTGTGCCACTTTCACCCAGATAAACTTTGCTGCACCGTCTTCTCCATTGCTTGGGTGTGACTTACATTTGAGGCAGGACACTTGTGCTGCTAGCTTCAAGAACAAGATTCAAAGGTTGGTAATTCTTGTTTTAAACTTTAGAAATTATTGTTGGGTTTTAGCTTTAGTTTATTATCTTCATAGAAGAAAACATAGATCTTTCTAGGGTGCATGTGAACCATAAGGAATTTTTTTGTTCATTGTTTGCTAGAAAACCCTTCAGTGGTATCAGAGCATAGGCTGTTTTCTTGTGAAATTGATATAAACTGCTTAATTGTTTTTTGACTTGGTGTTTTTTGCGATGAACATCACCAAGGATGGCCTCAATTTCGTGGCCTAGGCTAGGGTTTCCTAACCCTAGCCGCCACCCCTTTATTCCCCCCTTGATTTGCTTGATTTGCTGCCCAGATTTGGATTGTTATTTTTGGTAATTGCTGATTAATTAAATAACTAGAATCCTTATCCACATCTTGTAGATTTCGAAATCTAGTGGTTAATATAGGTAATTAATTTGATTAATTTTGTGATGCTTATATTTGATTTAATTAGTTTAATTAATTGTTTAATTAAAAGATCAATTAAATCAGCTTAAAGATTTAATTTAAATTTTCAAAAAATTCCTTAAAATTTACGAAAATTCTTACATAATTAAATCAAAAATATTTTAATAAGATTAAAATATATCTTATATATTTATGATTAAAAGTTAATTATTTATATATAAGAAAATTGGTTAGTCTTACCGCTAGTAGGCCTTATTCACAAAACTGTCCTATAAAGAGGGTATAAGGCGACTGACTATAAATGTTAGTCTAATGGGTATTTACTCTTACCCACCGCTCTCCTGGTCAGTCGAGTGTCGTTAGCCGAACGGGTTTGATAGAACCGCTAAGCCTCTTAAAAGTATAATGCTATAATTGAACTAGAACCTTAATCAAAACCCAATCTAGTTACTTTAGGTTAAAAATGTGAATTGGTGCTAATCCATGGAATTGCACATTGCATTTTGTGGAACGTTGGTGGAGCGTGTATGGTTTACCGGCACACCAACTGGGGTCCGCAAAGACATGCAATGGGTTTCTCGATTTTGTCATTATAAACGGAGCGTGTGTGGTTAACCGGCACGTTAATTAGAGATGACAATTGACTTCGAGAATACCGAGCGAATTTGTAAGGTTATTCACACCCGGTTTGTGATCCTCGGCATCCCAGTCACAAACAGTGGGGCACATCCGAGACTAAACATGTCATTGAATAGTTCAATGTGTCTCAACAGATCTAGGAATTTCATAAGATGAAATTGATAAGTGTATTATTTACCTTAATGACCATTATGTTGTGATTACGGCATCCCTCTTCACACCATAGTTGGGGTATTTTGGGTCCTAGCCTTAATAAATAATATATTGGGTAATTATTTAAAAGGATTAATTAAACTAATAAAATTCTGTTTATTGTAGATGTCTGAATCAAGTGTCTATTCTCCTCCCTCTCCTCCTTCTCCCATTTCTGAGAGCATCATAAAGCACCTGCTAAATATGGAAAGGCTGACTGGCCTTAACTATAAGGAATGGCTTCGCAATTGGAGACGGGTTCTCGTCATTGCTGGCAAGTCTCATCTCACCGAGTATCCGATCCCGGTTCCACCGGAACAAGTCATCATACAGAGTTCTTATGATGAGCGTAACTTCTTAGTTGATGAATCCGAAAAGATTCGTGACCTCATGCTACTGACCATTGACCCCGAGTTCCGCAAGGATTTTTAAATCCTTGGGGCCATATGAGTTAATGTAATTGGTTGAGGAAAAGTTCCAAAAACCGGTTGAAGAGGAACGAGCTAGGATCTTCAAAAGACTTGCAGAGTGTAAGTTAAAAGAAGGAAGTAGCATCAGTTCGCATGTTCTTCAAATTGAAGCGTACATAGGCGAATTGTACAAACTTGGTTATTCCATGAGTCAGGAGTCGAGTGTTAACATGACAACGCCTAGTGATATCAAGTATTTTAGGCGTTGTTGAGCCCTGTTCTTGGTAAAATTATATCAAATATGCATGGGTATTCTCACTTTTCATGCCAGGAGTCAGGAGTCAGAAGACGTATGCGCGCCGCGGATTTATCTTCTGCGCGACGCGGGCGTAAGGCGGTGGAACACATTTGAATGACGAAAAAACGGGGAACGGATAAGTACGCGCGCCGCGGATTTCACTTATGCGCGGCGCGGTCACGGGAAATTTGCAACTATAAATAGAGGCATTTCCAGCCGAAAACCCTAGCAAAGACCGGGGGTAAACATCGACCTAGAAGCTCTTTGACTCGAGGATCCCATTCCAGAAGCCATCATTTGGTATTTTCATGTTTTAGATTTTATTTCATTTTAGTTAAACATTTGTAAGCTTTGAGTTGAATCTTTGGGTGTGACAACCATTGATCTTCAGCTTAGGGTTCTGTTTTTAGTAATGTTTAGTTACTGATTTGATGTTGGATATTGGTTTGAGTGAATGAAATCATTCGGTTACATTAAATATTGATTTTTCGGTATTTTGGATGTTAGTTTGTGTTTTGATTGTTGGTTTGTGTGTGGATTTTGCTTGTAACCTGGTTGGGACTGTTTCCCTTTGCTGAAAACAGTAGCTAACTTGGTTAGGTTGAGCATTAAATCTTAGCTAGTAATTGTTCAAATAGAACTGTTGGTTATTAGCTAGTTTATGCCTTGCTTGGTTTTTGCTAGTTTGAATGCCTTCAATTGCTTCTGATTCAGAGATGTACTTCTGAGTTCAGAGAGTAACTAGGTCATTTGGACATAGCTAAGCTTGGCTTGGGTGTTTGAATATTGTTTCAAGGTAGAAAGATAGAAATTAGTTCCTCCGACTATAGCTGTGACACTATTAGTTGGTAATCTCTCATCTAGGCTAACCACGTAGCTCCTGTGGATCGACCCTAACTCCACTATACTAGTGAATGTTAGGTTATTTCTTATTTTTGACCGCATGACGACCTCTGCGTGCACGTCAAATTTTGGCGCCGTTGCCGGGGAGCTGTGTGGTTAGGTTAGGTGAGTTGTAGGACTTAGTTTCTGATTTTTGATGTTTGATTTTAGTTTGCTGAATTTTGGTATGTGTACATCCTTATAATGGGTGATTACATGTACTCGGATCAATATTATGAAGATTATGAAAATCCGGCCGACACCTATTACGAGGATGGTTGCTACAATGGATCATTCGATGACAATGGATGGCGGACCGAGGAGTCATCTCAGCTTGAGAATTCTGTAACTTGGGCCCAACTTTGGGTATTCATGTATAACAACTACCATGAGCAGAAGGACCAGGCTGAAGCTCTTGAAAAAGTGCAAGCTTCTTTAGATAGGTTAGAGGAAAGTTGGAAATGTTCACCACCTTCGCCAGAACCGGAGGTGAGTGATTTTTATACCAATGATAATGTGTGTGAACTTGCATCACCTGAATATGTGATGGAAGGGCATACACCTTGGGAAAGTCAAGAGACCACTGAGATGGTCGAAACGGTTGTGGAGGAAGAGGTTGTAGGTGACAATGCTACTTCTGACTCAGCAACCTTTGAAGTTTTTGATGTTTTTGAAAGTATTGATAATGTTGATCTGGTGTTGGGTGAATCCATACCATCACCAGAAAATTTGGTTGATGAGGATGTTGTGGAGGGGACTGTAAGTGACAGTACAGATTCCAACCCAACAATTCCCGAATTTTTTGAAGTTGTCGATATTTTTGGGGAAGGGGGTGTAGATGACAATACTACCCCTGACCCTGTAATTTTTGAAAATTTTGAGAAATTTGAAGGAAAGGATCTGATGATGGGTGACTTTGTACCATCATCAGATCAAACAAGTCGTTCACTCTTGGTTCCGATCCACCTGTTGGACGATGATCAAGAAGTTGATGTTGACGAATTGAAATTTGAAAACAATAATAAACATGATTTTATCACCACTCATGATCCATTCATGAATGGAAGATTAGATGTAATTAATACCATCGATGAGGACATATGGAAGCATCCTGATATGTTGCCTTCCGATCCCATTCGATTGGAAAAATTTTATTGGTAATGCAAGCCAAAATTGCAAAATGAAAATAACACGCAATATGAGAGCAACAAACGAGGCACAGCACAACTACTGGGAGCAGCACTGGGCGCGCTTCATGTCAAGCCTTTGACCTTGAAGAGATGCAGAAGAAAGGACCGAGCTTGGAGGTTCAAAGCTACCTCCAAGCATTTACGGGAGTTAACTAGAAAGCAACAACTGGGCAGCAATAAGAGAACCAACAAGCCATTCGACCCAGGAAAGTTTGAGGGGCAGTGGGTCAGCGAAAGAACGGTGGTGACTGAAAAGCAGCAAGGAAAGAAGGCATACGATCCACCGTAGCTGTAGACGGAGTAAAACGTCTGGCTGAAGACGTTAAACTTAGCGCTTGTTGGGAGGCAACCCATCGTGTCATAAGTAGGTTTCATATTTCGTAGGATTAATTTAAAAAAAAATACATCAATCTTTTGCAGGTATTAGTGGTCTGAAGCAAGTGTGGGGTCGTGTGAAAAGTTTTGAAATCTTCAAGACCGCGCCGCGGATTTTTGAATTACGCGACGCGGGTTCGAAACTCAACCCGATGCGCAGGGGTTGATTTGGCGACACGCGCGTCGCGGAAACGAGAAATGCGCGCCGTGGGAAACGATCAGACGGTTTTTGCCCTTATACGGTGAGCCGCGGCTCACAACTCAAATCACACGACTCGGAGCTCTGGTGATCAAAAATTTCTTGCATTTTTTCTTGCTTATTGTGTTTCTACTACCAAGGTACGCTCTTTTAACTATCTATCAGCTGTTTAAACTAGTTATTAGGTAGTTAATTTTAGGGTTTTATTCCAAAAAGTTCAAAAACTTATAATCACTAATGCTAGCCCATCGGGTGTTTGTTTTGCCAAATGGACACCCTAGATGAGCTCGTCGGCACTTAGGCTACCTTGTGGTATGATTAAAATGAGATATAGCAGGTTAAAATGGGGATTTGATCCCGGGTTTTCAAAACAGGCGTACGCCGCGCCGCGCCATTGCTCTTGGGCCACGCCGCGGTGCGGTGGGGAAGAAAAAGGGACTGATTTTGCAAAAAAATTTTGTTTTGTGGCTATATTTTCTTTTGCAGATGATGTTCATATTGGACCACGCCTTCCTCCAGTTTCCCGCGGGACTTGACAGTTCAGTGGAGTATATCTCGCGGAGGGATGCATTGATTCGTCGCCGGGTCCTTGAGGCGACAGTTATCGACCGTGATATCCTGAGGGATGTAGGGCTTTGGGATGCGATCGAGCCGTTTCTGCACCGCACCTGGACCCACGAGGAGGCATCGTTCACCTGCCGTGGTTGGGACAGGATTATGCCTACGGACGAGGACGTGGTCTACACGGAGTTGCTACTGGAGTTCATCTCCACGATCCAGTTCGCACCTCAGGCGGGAGACCCACGCTCCAGACTGGTGCGTTTTCGTTTGGGAGGTGTGCACAGGGAGTGCAACCTCCGGGAGTTTGGGAGGCGCACAGGTATCTATACTGAGCAGGACCTCCAGCATCGCTTTTTCACCCGATTCTTCGGGTCGTGCATTCAGGGGGAGCCGGAGCGCCCTCCCAACATGGAGGTTTGGACACCGCTGTCCAATGTGATGTACGAGGCAGGGACTTCGAGGGAGAGTCACCTCCGCGACCCACTTCACCGTCTCATGCACCGGATCGTCTCCACCTCCATCATGCATCGGGAGGGGGGCGAGAAGGTGTCGGGCGACGACATGACGTATTTGTGGATCCTCCTCGACCCATCCCGATTCCTCCATCTCCCCTACGCCCCTGCGATCGCTCTCTCCACCCACGCGACCGGCGCCTCCTCCAGCAGCCCACTAGCCAGGGGGTACTTCATTACCCGCCTGGCCCGTTCATATGGTATTCTCACTGCCCCCGTGGCAGCTTCCTTGACCGCTCTGCCTCCATCGCGCACTACAGCACGCACTTTGGAGAGGATGCGGCTCATTGAGCTGCAGCGCCCGGGGCAGTACATACGGGCACCGACCGAGCCTCCTCAGGCACCTCAGCCCGCATACGCCCAGCCCGGCAGGAGACGCCGGAGACAGGAGCCAGCAGCACCAGAGCCGGCACAGCCGCAGATGGAGCAGGTCGATCCATCAGCCCTCCGCCGATTGGATGCCAGAGTCACGCGGATTGAGGGTCAGCTCACGATAGTCTTGGACCAGCTCGAGTGGATCGGGGAGGTACTTATACAGATCGCATCAGCCCAGGGCAGACACCCCCGACCATTTCCAGCCAGGTCCCACGATCACGAGGCTGGACCCTCCAGGCCACCGGGTAGTGATTGATGTTTCTTTTTCTTTTTCTTTCTTTCTTTTTATTTTTTGGGATATATGTACAAACTTATGACACATCTATCTGTATATTATTTTTTTTCTGTCATGTGTGTTTTAATTTATTTGTTAAGTTGTGCATGATATACCAAATTGAGAGGGAGTTGTCTCAGACAAGTGTGGGGTCACCGTGCCCCCTCCACTTGTCTTGACCACCGGCGTGTCCTACTGTAGCGCTACAACTCCATCATATGAATCGGGGATCTTTTTGTACGCATTATACATGTGATATTGAGCACCAAGCAGTCTATCGTCCAAAAAGGGGTAACTCTTTCTCCCTTGTTTTGAATTAATTTTTGTACAACGGGGACGTTGTACGGTTTTAAGTGTGGGGTGTGGACGGTCGAAAGAGATATTTTTGAAATTTTTGCAGAAATGATCAATTTTTCAATATTTAGCAATATTTTTCAAAATTTTTAATGAATTGCAATTTTGAAATGAATGGTTTGTGATTGTGATAGCATTAGTATTTTTCAAGAAATACTATTTATTTGTGATCATACTATTAGTTAGTCAAATAAGTTGAGTTTTACGAGGTTAGAAGATTGAGCCGTTTTAGGATTGGAATTTAGGAAGGAAAAGTCAGTCAGTAGCCTTTGTTGTTCGAGCCGGTAGGTCTAAAATGGGTGGGCCTTATGCACCTTACCACCTAAGATCGTCTGGTCTGGGATGGTATTTCTGAAAGCTCGCTACACGGACAACATCGAAAGTCATGGACAATTCCTTAATGGCCTTTAGAATCTGAACGAGTAAGTACACTTCATTGTGGACAGAAAGTTTGTAATCAAGGGTTCTTTAGAAAGCCATGAATTCCAAAGAACAACTCAATTATATTTTCACGAACTATTCCATTCTAACTCGAAGAGCAATAAACTTTGAAACTAAACACAGTCAAAAATTGTTCGATTCTCTATTACAATTTGTTAAAAACTCTCTTGCTTGGGGACAAGCAAGGCACAAGTGTGGGGTGTTTGACAACGCCTAGTGATATAAAGTATTTTAGGCGTTGTTGAGCCCTGTTCTTGGTAAAATTATATCAAATATGCATGGGTATTCTCACTTTTCGTGCCAGGACTTGTCTGGAGAAAAAGAACAGAAACAGGGACTAAAGGTGTACAAAAGGAAAAAGTATGGAAAGAATGAAAAATCAAGAGAAGACGTATGCGCGCCGCGGATTTATCTTCTGCGTGATGCGGGCGTAAGGCGGTGGAACACATTTGAATGACGAAAAAACGGGGAACGGATAAGTACGCGCGCCGCGGATTTCACTTATACGCGGCGCGGTCACGGGAAATTTGCAACTATAAATAGAGGCATGTCCAGCCGAAAACCCTAGCAAAGACCGGGGGTAAACATCGACCTAGAAGCTCTTTGACTCGAGGATCCCATTCCAGAAGCCATCATTTGGTATTTTCATGTTTTAGATTTTATTTCATTTTAGTTAAACATTTGTAAGCTTTGAGTTGAATCTTTGGGTGTGACAACCATTGATCTTCAGCTTAGGGTTCTGTTTTTAGTAATGTTTAGTTACTGATTTGATGTTGGATATTGGTTTGAGTGAATGAAATCATTCGGTTACATTAAATATTGATTTTTCGGTATTTTGGATGTTAGTTTGTGTTTTGATTGTTGGTTTGTGTGTGGATTTTGCTTGTAACCTGGTTGGGACTGTTTCCCTTTGCTGAAAACAGTAGCTAACTTGGTTAGGTTGAGCATTAAATCTTAGCTAGTAATTGTTCAAATAGAACTGTTGGTTATTAGCTAGTTTATGCCTTGCTTGGTTTTTGCTAGTTTGAATGCCTTCAATTGCTTCTGATTCAGAGATGTACTTCTGAGTTCAGAGAGTAACTAGGTCATTTGGACATAGCTAAGCTTGGCTTGGGTGTTTGAATATTGTTTCAAGGTAGAAAGATAGAAATTAGTTCCTCCGACTATAGCTGTGACACTATTAGTTGGTAATCTCTCATCTAGGCTAACCACGTAGCTCCTGTGGATCGACCCTGACTCCACTATACTAGTGAATGTTAGGTTATTTCTTATTTTTGACCGCATGACGACCTCTGCGTGCACGTCATAACACTCTACTCACTTCACTGACCTGTAAGTACGATCTGTTCATTCAGACATATAGAAAGGAAGACCGGAAAAAGACCCTTATGGAAATGCGTCCACTGTTGATTTTATACGAGTCACTCTTGGATAGGCATAGCTCCAATGGTTCAACTACTTCTGGATTAAGTCCAGTGGGAAGACGCAGCAAGAAACGATCCAGATCGTCTGGATATGTCTTACGCTGGGAATCCACAGAATCGGATACAGTCGAGGAAAGATTGGAAGATGCTCCAAGGTCAAAAAACTTTTCAAAGCTCAGGTATATCTAAAAACCTCAAAACTCCTGTTCCATAATTCCTTGATGCATAATGTGATAGTCACATTTTGGTTTGTGTGCAGGGAATGAGTAAGGTACGAGACTTTGGCGCATAGGAGCACATTTGGATTGGATTTCCGGCTCATGCAGTTTTGAAGTTTAGTTAGATATTGAAACATTGTTATTAGCTTATTAGATGTGTATGACATTGTCTATCATATAATACATTGTTCAAGGATTTTGTTTTAATAAAGTTGTCAATTTTCTTTTAACACCTGTTGTTTGAAATTATCCTTGAAATGTTATATGAATGTGTTGAATGCATGATTAGTAATAACTTGAATGTTAAATGCATCCAAAGTGTTTGGATTTAAGAATTGTGTCCCTTATGATTGTTAAGATAAATGTTGTAAGAATCAATTCAACCAAAGGTCCAGTTGGACAGGACTTTGGAATCATTTGACTTAGAGTCACTTGATGAATTGAGTTCGTAATGTGTTAAGAAATGAATCAACCAAAGATCCAGTTGGACAGGACTTTGGAATCATTTGACTTAGAGTCGAATGATGATTAAGTTCTTTATAAAGCACATGTGGCAAGAAATGAATCACCCAAAGATCCAAAGGATAGGATTTTGGAATCAGTTGACTTAAAGTCAACTGAAGATTGCAAGTCTTGAACAAAATTAACAAAGTCATAAGTTTACATAGAGATGTAAAAGATATTAAGATTAGGAGCAATGGACACATCAGTTGCTGTGTATTGCTCGAATCTCCAAATAGAACACAATTGTTTGTACTTCACGATATTTTTCATTCGGTATGACGAATATGACTTCGCTTATCAAAATAAGCGATTGGATTGAACCCTTGAACAGTTCAAGGACTTCAAAGGAAGTACAAGACCCACAGAACCTGAGTGACAACATACACTAGGAAAATGTTTCACAGTTTATTCCCTTCCAAGAACATTAATAGTTATAATGTGTCTTAGGGAAGATGTTGGAGCATTGGTCGAAACAGTTCGATCCTCAATGTATGAGATACATTGCCAATTAGTTTCCGATACATTAATCTCTAAACCAGTCAGACCATATAAACCATATTCCAAACCACATCTTCGACTAAGTAGGTTTTGCAGACACTGTCTGAAATGTAAAGTTGGGATTATCCCACTTGTACATTAAAGGTCCAGGGTCTTATAGTGTTCGTCCGAACCTCATGACTAGCCTGAACTTAATCAGAAATGTCGTTTCACTGGCTATCCCGCTGTACCTGGAAAAAGAAAGGTGTTCCGGGTAATGTTTCATATCAAAAATAAAAACATTAGTTACAATCTCATATAAAAATCAGCATTGTATGCCGATCTTAGAAAAATCATAATTAATTCTATAAAAATCGGATTGATCTCAAACCAGTGCACAAAGTTTGCAAATTGAGTCTAGTTTAAGTGATAAAAATTTTGTAGATCGCGACGCGACGGGGTATGGGATCGCGACGCGATCTTTGTCGGCAGTGCCTGTTGAGTGCGTGATGAAGTAAGCGCTTACGTATGAGATCGGGACGTGATCTGGGGTTGGATCGCGTCGCGACGGGGGTCCAGGAGGCCTATAAATACGAGTTCTCAGCCTCATTTTGAGGCACAACACACACCAAACACATATACGATATAGAGGAGTGTTTTGGTAAGGAAAATATGTTGAGGGAGGATGATGGGAGGTGAGAAACGAGTGGTAGCTAACAACGAGGTGCTCGGGAACTGTCAGCGGTTCGGAACGGGAAATGCGACAGGACTCCGAGAAAACTCCAACCTCAGGTGAGTAATCGCTACCGTATCTCCCTAATAGTTTATATGTGTTAAACTATAAAATACGAGGGATGTAATAAACTATTTCCTGTAATTCATAATTCCAAAAGTAATGCAGATTGATTTACTTACGAGGACGGTGTCTAGGCCGATTACTTGGGAGCTGGTTGTTGGATTTTCCGAAAGGCTAAAATGCTGAAAGGATCCTGCCACCCCAACTAATCTTCTACCTGGCCGTTCTTTACTTGATAAATCATGGAGCATAATGTTGGAATTATTGAAGGGAAATACAAAGCAGTATAATTAAAGTATTATAATAATACTTGGGTGGGAAACAGTCATGTTATCGTGAGGATGAGTTCGAGTTATACACCCGAAAGTATCACAAGATGATACTGAGCAGAGTGAATAAGTAATTATATATAATACATGTTAGGGGACGGCATGATTTACCATATACTATCAAAACGTGAGGTAATCATAGATGTACTATGACCATACTTGTATGAGGAAGCCGTTAAGTGAGGAGGTATACCGTGAGATGGTATAAGAATTCGTGAAAACTAATACCAAATAATAAATAAAAAGAGATGGCAGTATCTAAAGGTGTGAGTCGTGACGATGTAAGATAAGACTGTGTGGGACAATCTAATAGTGAGTATTAGTGGATGATACTGTATAGTGAGTGACGTCGGGTAATATGGTAGTTTCACAGTATGAATTACGTGTCGGATAGGACTGTGAAGCTGACAGGAACGGTGATCCTGTAACGTGTGTGACCATATAGGTCATATTGTGATTAGATTACTCACTAAGCTTTATAGCTTACCCCTTTATTTTATGTGGTTTTGCAGGATAGCTAACGCTTGGCTTGGATCATGGGACGATCCCTGGTGATATTATCTTGTAAATTCCAGGCTGAAAAACCGGGCGTTACAAGTTGGTATCAGAGCCAAGATTTGAGTGAACTAGGATAAGATCCCTAGACTCAAATTAATAGAATTGAGTGCTAGAATATAAAAATCACAAACATATTGTGATAAAAGTCGAACGTAGATAAAAGCAGTTTATTCTAACATGATAATAAGAATGTTAGTAAACTCTTTCAGAGATAAAAAGAACCGGAGAAAATGAGTGAATTTGTGTGGTATTTCCCAAATACGAGAAAAGTGTTAAAAGTAAATCCAGATGAAATTTTGTCAAATAGGAAAGTTTTGAAAGTTGATTTGAAAGAAAATTTTTGGGAAAATTGAAAAAAAAAGTATAAGTTGAAATAAAAATTCTGAAAGTACGAGTTGGTGGATGGATTTATGAAAATATATGTTTTTGGCGATAGCCATAACAAAGAAAAAGTGATAAATGTATGTGATGATTGGATGTGAGATGGTAGGAACTATATGAAATGAGTTCATGAGGAGTCATACAATTTCTAAATGAAACAAGTGTTGGGGTATGGTGTGTGGTAATACTAGACATGTCTAGGTCGAGCATGTGGATAATATGAGGTTGAGGAATTGAGAGATAAAGAGTGGCTCGACGTTCTGAGCAACATAGAGATGTCCGCAAGATGCACTGAGCAGATACGCATGACTCGACGTACAGAGTATGCGCGGCTCTAAATGCTGAGTGGTTGAGCAGATACGCATGACTCGACGTACAGAGTATGCGCGGCTCTAAATGCTGAGTGGTTGAGCAGATACGCATGACTCGACGTACAGAGTATGCGCGGCTCTGAGTGCTGAGTAAGGAGAGTTTATTGAGCAGATACGTATGAATCGACATACTGAGTATACGCGGCTTAGAATATTAAGCAGGAGAGTATAACTTGAGATACTGGGTAGAGTAGATTATGTGGAAAATTCACCGGAGACATAAAAGAAGTAAAGCTGGTAGATGTCCTGAGTAAACTTAAGGCCAGGATGGATTGAATTATTCCTTCCATTCTAGAAGAATTAAGGGTACTATTTTACTTAGTTAATGTCTAAGTACCAGGGACCATCCAATCATCACTAAAATAAATAAATGTGGGGTTATTTTTATAACCAAAGAATGTAGTGAGATAATTGATTTTTCTACTAACGTAAAGGTTATTTTATAACCAGAATTTTACAAGTAGAGAGAAATATTTTAAAGAGTTATTTTGTTGAAAAAGTTGTTTTGACAAAAGCTGAAAGAGTCGTTGTTGTGATTAATGAAAATCAAAAAGAGTAAATTTTTAAAATAAAAAGCATCTGGTTAAACAAGAAGTATGAGTAGTTACTCAGAGAAGTAATTAAGTATATACAAATTTAGTGTGGGGTGAGATGTTGTGTGACCAATAGTGTCAAAAGAAAAAGGGAGCTGGTAAAGCAGGAAACCCAAATAGTAATAATGGATAGTATATCGTGAGTGGTGATTGTGTAGTTATTGAGCTGATGAGGGAGTGGTAATGCCGTAAAATCGGTTATAGAGTTTTATAGTTAGGTGTTAGCTGTTAAGCCTTTATGGCTTATTGTTGGATGTTGGAACCCTTGTGGTTTGATGCTGTTATTTTCTTATAGGGCCATATTACCGGTTCTTGTGATTGAGACCATCTTTCCGTGGGGTCACATACTCGGTAATTGTGGTTGAGACTATTTTTTAGGGCTAGTGACTATTGTCAGCAGTTGAGACTATATATATATATATTGTGACGGTTGTATGAGCAGTAATTGTGGTGGGACCACATACAAGTGTTGAGATGACCTAATCGGTCGGCAGTGCTAGGGTGTACGTTGAGTCTTTGGGACTCGATATCGTAGAGGGTTCAGAAGGGGACGAAAACTGAGTTAGTAATGTTATGAATATCATAACAAGTACATTGCATCTATACGGTCTATACTGATAGTTGTAAAATTATGTGAGTGTCGGAATGTACAAGAAGTATGTGTACATACTATACAAGGCTAGTGAGATTTCGGGGACGAAATCTCGTAAGGGGGAGAGATTTGTAACACCCGTGTTCCGGGTAATGTTTCATATCAAAAATAAAAACATTAGTTACAATCTCATATAAAAATCAGCATTGTATGCCGATCTTAGAAAAATCATAATTAATTCTATAAAAATCGGATTGACCTCAAACCAGTGCACAAAGTTTGCAAATTGAGTCTAGTTTAAGTGATAAAAATTTTGTAGATCGCGACGCGACGGGGTATGGGATCGCGACGCGATCTTTGTCGGCAGTGCCTGTTGAGTGCGTGATGAAGTAAGCGCTTACATATGAGATCGGGACGCGATCTGGGGTTGGATCGCGTCGCGACGGGGGTCCAGGAGGCCTATAAATACGAGTTCTCAGCCTCATTTTGAGGCACAACACACACCAAACACATATACGATATAGAGGAGTGTTTTGGTAAGGAAAATATGTTGAGGGAGGATGATGGGAGGTGAGAAACGAGTGGTAGCTAACAACGAGGTGCTCGGGAACTGTCAGCGGTTCGGAACGGGAAATGCGACAGGACTCCGAGAAAACTCCAACCTCAGGTGAGTAATCGCTACCGTATCTCCCTAATAGTTTATATGTGTTAAACTATAAAATACGAGGGATGTAATAAACTATTTCCTGTAATTCATAATTCCAAAAGTAATGCAGATTGATTTACTTACGAGGACGGTGTCTAGGCCGATTACTTGGGAGCTGGTTGTTGGATTTTCCGAAAGGCTAAAATGCTGAAAGGATCCTGCCACCCCAACTAATCTTCTACCTGGCCGTTCTTTACTTGATAAATCATGGAGCATAATGTTGGAATTATTGAAGGGAAATACAAAGCAGTATAATTAAAGTATTATAATAATACTTGGGTGGGAAACAGTCATGTTATCGTGAGGATGAGTTCGAGTTATACACCCGAAAGTATCACAAGATGATACTGAGCAGAGTGAATAAGTAATTATATATAATACATGTTAGGGGACGGCATGATTTACCATATACTATCAAAACGTGAGGTAATCATAGATGTACTATGACCATACTTGTATGAGGAAGCCGTTAAGTGAGGAGGTATACCGTGAGATGGTATAAGAATTCGTGAAAACTAATACCAAATAATAAATAAAAAGAGATGGCAGTATCTAAAGGTGTGAGTCGTGACGATGTAAGATAAGACTGTGTGGGACAGTCTAATAGTGAGTATTAGTGGGTGATACTGTATAGTGAGTGACGTCGGGTAATACGGTAGTTTCACAGTATGAATTACGTGTCGGATAGGACTGTGAAGCTGACAGGAACGGTGATCCTGTAACGTGTGTGACCATATAGGTCATATTGTGATTAGATTACTCACTAAGCTTTATAGCTTACCCCTTTATTTTATGTGGTTTTGCAGGATAGGTAACGCTTGGCTTGGATCATGGGACGATCCCTGGTGATATTATCTTGTAAATTCCAGGCTGAAAAACCGGGCGTTACAGTTCGATCCTCAATGTATGAGATACATTGCCAATTAGTTTCCGATACATTAATCTCTAAACCAGTCAGACCATATAAACCATATTCCAAACCACATCTTCGACTAAGTAGGTTTTGCAGACACTGTCTGAAATGTAAAGTTGGGATTGTCCCACTTGTACATTAAAGGTCCAGGGTCTTATAGTGTTCGTCCGAACCTCATGACTAGCCTGAACTTAATCAAAAATGTCGTTTCACTGGCTATCCCGCTGTACCTGGAAAAAGAAAGAGCTCTTTTAGAAAGAACTCATGTTCTAAGGAAACAGTAGGAGTTGGGACAGTCCTGAATGAGTTCAGGATTAGTCAATTGAAATAACCTTTAGTCATCACTAGGCTTAGAACAGAAATCAGATTTCTGTTTTAATACTGACATAGTCTTCTCTTGACCAGTAGTATTGATCACCGTCATAAGTAATTATGATCGGGGTGACATACCGAATAGTGGTAAAACACTATAGTTGGTACGGATTTACAATCCGACTACTTGGAAGCATTAGTGAGCCTGGTTGCTGCCAATTAAGAGAATCTTAGGACGAGATACAGTTTATGTGGCATTTTGATTGATTTTTACAACTGGTCTTAAAACCAGTGGGAGTAATTGAATCATCAAAAGAAACCAACATGGACAGAAACGTACCTTCAAAACATCTGGTTGAGTGAGATGATACTTAGAGTCAAGTACTTGACTCCGAGAGAAGCAATCTCAATAGAAGATGAAATCTGAAAGGATACTGCATAATGTAAGTCGTTACTGGAGCACGCGTGGATCACCGACACACTAATGGGGACTCACAAGAGTATGCGAGTATAAAGGTACGTGGGCCCGGAATTATCCCATGGGCATCTCGCTAGAAAGGATATTCAGATTCTCAAAATGTGCCAAAGGATTGGATTTTGAGAATGGGCTAAAAGATATCCATTAAGATGTCAGAAAGATTTGGATTCTCAAAATGTGCCAAAAGCTCTGGATTTTGTGAATAGTCCATAACCGTGTCAAAGCCAGTGGGAGTGTTGCTGTTATCTATCTCCATATGTGTGTTACATATTGTTTCTAGGAAACGTCTCTTTTCATTACAAAGTGTAATGACTTGGTGTTAAGAGACGGGTCGCTATGAAAGACCTAATAGAGATACGGCATACTCAGGTGGTTGTAAACATCTATGAGATAGATCGAAACTCTGCCAAAATGATCTTGAAGAGACTCAAGATGCATTGCCCTAGGAAATAGTTTCCTGTCATTGCAAAGTGTGATGGTTTGGCATGAGAGGTATGAAAGGTGCAAAGTACTCACATAATCCATTAACATATATCAGATAGATGTTGTCATCAGTATAGAACTGGCCATAGTAAGCATGATCTTGATAAGATTCAAGATGCATGAGAAAAGGTCTCCGAAAGGATATAGTTATTAAAAGTCGTGACACACGGATTATAAGTAATCCTGAGATTCCAAAAGATTTTGGAATAGGACTGGATCGAATCCAACAAGTTTCTTGGATCGATCAGAAGTGTCATGAACATGTCTTGATGACTTAATGCTTAGAGCATAGTGAGTCAGATTCAGGATATGACCTAGCTGGGAATACTTAATGGATTTTGTACATACATGAGAAATCATTGGAAAATGATTTGGGGTGAATGTTGATAACAATTTGAAAAGAGTTTTCAAATAAGGACTTAATGGTTAAAGAATTTTGTTGGCATTCCGATGGAGCGCGTGTGGCTCACCGGCAAATCGTAACACCTCGAAATAGTCTTAGGGTGCAGTCATGTGGACTAAAGATCCCGAGAACCATGGAAAGTCACAGTACATAGAATAGAGTTGTTAGTGAGAATGACGGTATGACCAAAATTGAAATATCATCTGAAGGATATCCGATCGGATGAAGTGTATCAATGTATAACATTTGAATACATAGAAAGAGTAAAAGGTCAAGTAGATATTGATACATAACACGAATTAAATAGTTTAAAAGGAATCTAGAAACCGATAATAGTTTTATGTAAAATCTGACTTGGTGATTACCTCGTGGAGACTTGGTAATTAGGCAAGAGTAGCCACCAATCAGATTTTATGTTTCAATTTTGCATGTTTTCACTTCCCGAATAATTTGATTATTCAAAAGTCCACAGTCGCTCATACTTTTCAGGAGTAAGTATGAATGAAGACTGTCGTGAATTGGTTTGTAGATTGTCCAAAGAGTTAGACATTGCAGTAAGACTGCTACAACATTCATGAGTACTTAGAAATAGAGATTTGAGTATTGGATAAACCCGCGCTCAATAGATTGCTTCATGTATTACATCACGAGCAATGTTGAGACGATAATATCGTATGATCTTGAAGCGGAGACATATGAGTTGAAATTTACGAGTCAGTTGTGCATTGATAATGCGAAAATGCATCAGTAACTCGATGTTACAAAACGCATTGTTGTGTACGATTTTATAAGTAAAAGACACAACCATATGAGTCAAAGCTTATTCGTTCCTTGACCCTGATGGGGAAACAGATATCTGTAGGCCTCTCGATGATTTTGAAGTTGACTTAAGTGCTGGCCAACCTGGACTAAATTGATGTGTTCAATTAGAAATCCGAAAGTCATAAGTAGAATCAGAAATCGGAAAACAGAGTATCGGATAGAGATTGATCTCAATCCATGTCTCGTGTCTGGAAATATCTTGTTCGACGAAGGATCATATGATCACTTATCTATGGACAGAACTGACTGGGTCAGAGTTCGGTAGCAGTTTCTTGAAAGCTGCAGGTTGTTAATTAATCAGAACATAAATTAAAGTCATAGACTTATCCAAGTGGGAGATTGTTGGATTAGGTGTCTAAGCCATGACTTTATATTTATATTTATCTTGTTAATTGAAGCAAAGTCTATTTGGGTTGCCCTCATAGCTCGAGGTCAGGATAGAGTTTAGTAGAGTAAAAGGTTGATTTATTAACTGTGTAATAAATCAATAGAATTAATTAAATGGTTTATTAATATATTTAAGTGTTAATATATTAATTAGAAACTATAATAATTAATTGAGATTTAATCTAGAATTAATTGGAATTAATTTAGTGATTAAATTAATTAATTAAAAGTGCAGGGACTGGTTTGTATTTATTCAATAGTTGAATAACTGACAAGCCAGTAGCCAGGGGCCAAAGTTGGCGCCAATATGGAGGGAAATCCATAGTTGGCGAAAAACCTAATTAGGGTTTAGAAGCCTTGGTCCAAATGGTCAACAGGATTGCCCATTAAGGAGGCTCCTCTAGGGTTTCAGCTATAACCCTTGGAGGCTATAAAAGGAACCTCCTGGCTCCCCTTTTTCTGCGCCACTTTCACCCAGATAAACTCTGCAGGAGTGTCTTCTCCATTGCTTGGGTGTGACTTACATTTGAGGCAGGACACTTGTGATGCTAGCTTCAAGAACAAGATTCAAAGGTTGGTAATTCTTGTTTTAAACTTTAGAAATTATTGTTGGCTTTTAGCTTTAGTTTATTATCTTCATAGAAGAAAACATAGATCTTTCTAGGGTGCATGTGAACCATAAGGAATTTTTGTGTTCATTGTTTGCTAGAAAACCCTTCAGTTTTATGGTTTCCATATCACTTCAGATGGTGACAAGTTTATCAGTGATGGTACATTGGTAAATCTAGATGAGCCGGCTAACTACAAGGAAGCAATGGCAAGGCCTGAGGCTGCTATGTGGAAAGAGGCAATGGACAGCGAGATCAAATCCATGTATGACAACCAAGTTTGGAACTTAGTTGCAAAAGTACCAGGTCGAAAGACAGTTGGGTGCAAATGGATCTTCAAGAAGAAGACCGACATGGATGGAAAGGTACACACCTTCAAGGCTCGACTGGTTGCGAAAGGTTTCACTCAAAGCCCAGGGGTTAACTATGACGAAACTTTCTCACCAGTGGCCAAGATAAAGTCTATTATGTAACACCCGGTCTTTAATAAAACATCTTCATTTAAATCAATATCAATTTATTCAATAATTAACATTTTGAAGATATTTAGAAATCATTTTAAACATCAATTCACTGCATGAATCCCCAATTAAGCAGCATCAGTGTGTACCCGTCATGCCTGTCCGTCATTTCCACATGTACAACCTGAACTGGTAATTTAAAAGGGAAAGGATAAGCACACTGCTTAGTGAGTTCCAACAACTACACAGCATATCAGCTACACATACTTTACCCCTAACAGGAAAAATACAACCACACATCACATAATCTGCTCTACCCAGTATATTGGATTATAACCTCCTATACGTATCTGCTCAGTAAATCTAATTCCCCTGCTCAGCACTTAAAGTCGTGCATACCCTGTACGTCGAGTCATGCGTATCTGCTCAGTGTATTTTGCACGTACCATAACCCAACCCATACAATTATAACAGAAAGATATATATATATATATATATATATATATATATATATATATATATATATATATATATATATATATATATATATATATATATATATATATATATATATATATATATATATATATATATAAATAATATACACACAACTTGGTACCATTTACCAACATCTTATAAACATCTTATATGCACATAAAATACAGTAAATGACATATAACGTCCACACAATGTAGTGAGAAACTCACCTGATTATAGTCGACTACAGCGTTTATCTCTGCTTCGTATTCCCTCTTTAACTGTTAACACAGTAAGACATTTATCACTCTTTAATTCTTAACTATCTTATAGTTGCATCATTAAACTCTTCCATAATTCCAACATGATACCTCGTGATTTATCAAGTAAAGGATAGCCAGATAGAAGATTAGTTGGGATGGCAGGATCCTTTCAGCATTTTAGCCTTTCGGAAAATCCAACAACCAGATCCCAAGTAATCGGCCTAGACACCATCCTTGTAAGTAAACCACTCGGTATTATTTTTGGAATTACGAATAGTATAACCTCTACATATTATAGTTTAACACTTATAAACTACTAGAAAAATACAATAGTGATTACTCACTTAAGATTGGCGTTTTCGCAAAGCCTTGGCACGTTTCCCGTTCCGCTCTTCCAACACTTCCCGAGCACCTCGTTACCAGCTACCGCTCGCTCCTAACTCCTCCTGACCTATTTTCCTCACCAGAACACTCCTCGATATCGTAAGGTTATTTGGTGTTTGTTGTGGGTTGAAATGAAGAAGTTGGGCCTCTATTTATAGGGCTTGAAAACACTATTCACAACGTCATCACGACATCATCGTCGACGTCATCACGACATCATCGTCGACGTCATCATGAGGTAAGCGCTTACTTCATTTCTCGGGTACTATTCACGCCGGAGTTACTATTCACGCCGGAGTTACTATTCATAATTTTTTTTTTGAAAAACGGTCGTTACAAATTCTCCCCCCTTTATAAGATTCCGTCCCCGGAATCTCCAACGTTGACATACACTTATTCTTCCACTCATTCATTTTCTATTTCAACACAATACGGTTGTATTAGTAAACCCAAAGGGTATTACAATACTGGCACATTAACCACATTTAATAAACTAGGCCAACCTATTGAGACTAATAAGTACTCGTTATGTAATCTCATATACTCACAATACTGACATCATGGATGCAAGGTACTTGTTATGCATCGTATAATCATAATCACATGTTCTCCACATCATATCACAACCCCTGCTATTCACAACCTCAACAGCTCAGCTATTCACCAGACACCCAACTGTATGTGTGTTAGAACTGCCAGCCAATAAAGCCATCACAACACTTGTATGTGGTCCCACCACAATTACTGCTCATAAGATCCACAACACATATGTGGTCTTACCAAATGTGGCCCCACTAAATAAGTGGTCACAACCACAAGTACTATTAACCCCCAGAATAAATGGTCACAACTACAAGTTACCAGTGGCCCCATGGAATAAGTGGTCCCAACCACAAGTACAAGTAGCCCCATAGCATAAGTGGTCCCAACCACAATACTAGTAGCCCCACCTAATAAGTGGTCCCAACTACAAGTATAAGTGGCCCCACAGAATAAACAGCTTTTCGCTCTAAAGGCTTAACGGTTAACACATATACGACTACACAGCTCTGCAACCAACCACATGACACAAAGAATCCTCATATCAGCTCAGTATCCACATACAACTACAAAATCTCCACCCACCATAGGATACCATATCCATGGTTATCACCACTTAATACTTACGTATTCGTCCGCACAGCTAATATCAACTAGATATTCAACCAGCTACCGACACAGTTTATCCACGGTTACTTGCCTACAAGTTACCTACTTAAGAGGTATTCACTTAGTCATTTATGAAACATATACACCTAACACACATATGCTAACAAGACAGTCATCTTGGTCAGTTAGCAATATTTCCTCAACTCATCATTTTCATATACTAACAGATTTCAAGTACATGATACACTGATAGGCCACATTTAGCCTATTATGATACATTCGTTCATAGTATTCACTACCTACATGAATACCCTTATGCCACACCACTATGTCATCTGCACTCTCACGAATTGTTATTATATGTCCATCCCGTATACATGTACTTCTCTTGTACGGGAATGGATAAAACTCTAATTCTGCAAACATACGACACCACGTATAAAACCTTATGTTTCTAGCATGTACACGTATCTCTGTACGTATATTTTTCACATCTATATACTGCTTTAGTTCACGTATGTCTTCTTCCAAATTATGCCATCCAGTTACTGGATCCTAATTTCTGCTGATATGCTCACATACATCCTCAGCCTTCATCATTATCGTACTACAGTCATCTGACACACTTTGTATATAAAACTTGTTAGCCAACAACTGTAGATGACCTGGAAGCCTCACATATATCTCCATATCTGGAAATGAAATTTGCGACTTATGCTCTTTTCTAAATAACATTCTGTTTATTTATAGTCAATCAAAATCGACTATTCTAGCAATCAACATCTTCTTTTTATCATCCACTACCTGTGCTTTTCTTAGTAACGAAGAGACTTAACGTGTCACTTTGCACAGCTCATCTACTATAGTCACATCAACTGTTCATTACTTAATTATTAAGAAATGAAACGTCACTAGATTCTCAATCTCCAGCGTCCTAATTGATCCCAATAAACTCTATGATTGTCAACCAATAGAATGGACAAATACAGTTTATCAGCATATACACCAATTAGTTATACCCTTAGTGTATTGGATTCCTTACGACCAACTCCCGATTCGAACGCGGATCCTGTGCTTTCAATAGTAGGAGCTCTACTACTATCTTCCACACCTACCCTCGTTCGTTTCAGAACTTGTCCAGAAGTCCCCAATTCACTTCTCACGATAATTTTACCACCTATACCCCAAGTTGTTTTACGAACATAGTCGTAGAAAATTTTTCACATAAAAGGATTTACCTTATGAATATCACTTATCAAGGAACATGCAACTTGGCCAACTCAAAAATTCTAGGACTATTTAGTTCCTACTGCCTACACTTTAATGGCATTTAAGCACACATATATTACAGAAATAGCAACAAAGACTAAGCACTTAACCTTTTCTCCACTGACGTCGGCTGACGGTACACACTGCGTCTTTGCAACAACATTCATTTAACCCCTTACTCGAAAAACAACTTATAATTTCTTGTAAAAATATTTCCAAAGAAAACTTTAAGTCTTAAGCTTGAGATCAAAACCCATCAAGTGAGTCTGATTGACTCAAGCCTTGGCTCTGATACCAACTTGTAACACCCGGTCTTTAATAAAACATCATCATTTAAATAAATATCAATTTATTCAATAATTAACATTTTGAAGATATTTAGAAATCATTTTAAACATCAATTCACTGCATGAATCCCCAATTAAGCAGCATCAGTGTGTACCCGTCATGCCTGTCCGTCATTTCCACCTGTACAACCTGAAATGGTAATTTAAAAGGGAAAGGATAAGCACACTGCTTAGTGAGTTCCAACAACTACACAGCATATCAGCTACACATACTTTACCCCTAACAGGAAAAATACAACCACACATCACATAATCTGCTCTACCCAGTATATTGGATTATAACCTCCTATACGTATCTGCTCAGTGTATTTTGCACGTACCATAACCCAACCCATACAATTATAACAGAAAGATATATATATATATATATATATATATATATATATATATATATATATATATATATATATATATATATATATATATATATATATATATATATATATATATAAAATATACACACAACTTGGTACCATTTACCAACATCTTATAAACATCTTATAAGCACACAAAATACAGTAAATGACATATAACGTCCACACAATGTAGTGAGAAACTCACCTGATTATAGTCGACTACAGCGTTTATCTCTGCTTCATATTCCCTCTTTAACTGTTAACACAGTAAGGCATTTATCACTCTTTAATTTTTAACTATCTTATAGTTGCATCATTAAACTCTTCCATAATTCCAACATGATACCTCGTGAATTATCAAGTAAAGGATAGCCAGGTAGAAGATTAGTTGGGGTGGCAGGATCCTTTCAGCATTTTACCCTTTCGGAAAATCCAACAACCAGATCCCAAGTAATCGGCCTAGACACAATCCTTGTAAGTAAATCACTCGGTATTATTTTTGGAATTACGAATAGTATAACCTCTACATATTATAGTTTAACACTTATAAACTACTAGAGAAATACAATAGTGATTACTCACTTAAGATTGGCGTTTTCGCAAAGCCTTGGCACGTTTCCCGTTCCGTTCTTCCAACACTTCCCGAGCACCTCGTTACCAGCTACCGCTCGCTCCTAACTCCTCCCGACCTATTTTCCTCACCAGAACACTCCTCGATATCGTAAGGTTATTTGGTGTTTGTTGTGGGTTGAAATGAAGAAGTTGGACCTCTATTTACAGGGCTTGAAAACACTATTCACGACGTCATCACGACATCATCGTCGACGTCATCACGAGCTAAGCGCTTACTTTATTTCTCAGGTACTATTCACGCCGGAGTTACTATTCACGCCGGAGTTACTATTCACAATTTTTTTTTTGAAAAACGGTCGTTACATATTAGGATAATGCTCGCCATAGCTGCATTTCATGATTATGCAATTTGGCAGATGGATGTCAAGACAGCTTCCTTAACGGAAAGTTGGCTGAGGATGTTTACATGAATCAACCAGAGGGTTTTGTAGATGCAAAGTTTTCCAATAGAGTGTGTAAGCTTGAGAAATCAATCTACGGATTGAAACAAGCTTCTCGTAGCTGGAATCTCTACTTCCATGAGAAAGTCAAAGAGTTTGGATTCTCAAGGAGTAAAGACGAGTCCTGTGTATATATCAAGGCTAGTGAGAATACAGTCACTTTTCTGGTGCTTTATGTCGATGACATATTGCTCATGGGAAACGATGTTCCAATCTTGCAAGAAGTTAAATCTTGGCTTGTGAAGTGTTTCTCCATGAAAGACCTTGGAGAAGCTTCCTATATTCTCGGGATAAGGATATTGAGATATAGGAAGAAGAGACTGATTGGACTCAGTCAAAGTGTTTACTTGGACAAAGTACTAAAGAGGTTTAGTATGGAAAACTCCAAGAAATAAGAGCTACCAATCCAAAGAAATGCCAAATTGAGTAAGACTCAAAGTCCTTGTACAGATGAAGAAATAGCATAAATGAGTCGGGTACCTTATGCTTCGGCTGTGGGGTCGATCATGTATGCTATGACATGTACCGGCCCTGACGTGGCCTTTGCCTTGAGCATGGTCAGTCGCTATCAGGGCAATACAGGAAAGGCACATTGGACAGCGGTTAAGAACATACTCAAGTATCTGCGAAGGACAAAAGACTTGGTCCTAGTACTTGGTGGCCTTGGTGGCAGTGATACGTTGAGAGTAAGTGGATACAGTGACGCCAGCTTCCAGATAGATAGAGACAATTATCGGTCTCAGTCGGGCCATGTATTTCTGTTAAACGGTGGAGCGGTTACATGGAAAAGTTCCAAGCAGGAGACGGTGGCTGATTCAACTTTTGAATCAAAGTATATAGCTGCAAGTGAAGCCACTAAGGAAGCGGCTTGGCTAAAAAATTTTATCGGTGACCTTGGAGTAGTCCCGACAATTTAGGAGCAAATGGAACTCTTCTGCGATAATGAAGGAGCCGTGGCCTTAACCAAGGAACCGCGAGATCATGGAAGGTCCATACATATCGACAGAAAGTACCATTACATCAGACATAGAGTAGAAGAAGGTCAACTCATTGTAAAGAAGGTCTCATCTGAGGACAACCCTGCAGATCCTCTGACAAAAGGTCTGAGCAAGGTGAAGCACTATCAGCATGCTAGGAGCATTGGCATGAGGGATGATATTAGTTTTTAGTAATTAGATAGCTATTTGAAACTTGTAACAAAGTAAATGTAATTGACATATGGTGATTAAATAATGAAAAATTATTTATGAGTATTTTCGACTACCATTTGTCAATAGTTCATTATTGTGTTTCAATTTTGCATGTTTTATTTCTCGAATAATTTGATTATTCAAAAGTCCACAGTCGCTCATACTTTCGGAAGTAAGTAGTGAATTAAGACTGTCATAAAATGAATTGTAGACTATCTAAGGAGTTAGACATGGCAATGAGAATTGCTGCAATATTCATGAGTACTTAGAAATGGAGGTTTGAGTATTGGACCAACCCGCTCTCAGAGAATTACTTCATGGATTATATCACGAGTAATTATGAGATGATAATATCTTATGATCTTGAAACGGAGACATATGAGTTGATATTTACAAGTCGATTGTGCATTGATAATGTGTAAACGCACCAGTAACTTGATGTTATAAAACGTATTGTTGTACGCGATTTGATGAGTAAAAGACACAAGCATATGAGTCAAAGTTTATTCATTCCTTTTGCCCTAACGGGAAAAGCGATGTCTGTGGGCCCCTCGGTGATTTGGTGATGACTTATAGTGATGGGCCCGGCCAGGACTAAATTGATGTGTTCAATTAGAAGTCCTATATCATCACAAATCAGGAATCGAGAAACAGAGTATCGGACTGAGATTAATTTTAATCCATGTCTCAAGTCCGAATGATATCTTGTAGAATGAAGGATCGTATGATCACTTATGTAAGGACATGTAACTGACTAGGTCAGAGTTTGGCAGCGGCTTTTGGAAGCTACAATTTGCTGGTCAATTTAGAAGCTATACAGAATTATAGTTATAGACTTATCCAAGTTGGAGACTGTTGGATTAGGGTGTCTAAGTCATAACTATAATTTAGAAATATACTTAATTGACAACAGCACAGTCCTTTTGGGTTGCCCTCATAACTGGAAAAGGACAAGATGACTTATATAAAGAGAAAGGTGTCTAAGCCATGACTTATAATTGTATTTATCTTGTTAATTGAAGCAGAAGTCCATTTGGGTTGCCCTCATAGCTGGAGGCTTAGTGTAGAGTTCAGTAGAGTGAAAGGTTGATTTATTAATTGTTTAATAAACCAATAGAATTAATTAAATATTTTATTAATATATTTAAGTGTTAATATATTAATTAGAAACTATAATAATTAATTAAGATTTAATCTAGAATTAATTGGATTTAATTTAGTCATTAAATTAATTAATTAAAAGTGCAGGGACTGTTTTGTACTTATTCAAAGTTGAATAACTGGCAAAGAGAAGTCCAGGGGCCAAAAAGTGGCACCACCCTGGAGGTTCCTCTAGGGTTGGCGAAAACCCTAATTAGGGTTTGGGGATCTGGTCCAAGTGGTCAACAGGCTTGTCCACTTTAGAGGCTCCCTAGGGTTTCAGCTGTAACCTAGGAGGCTATAAAAGGAACCCCCTGGCACCCTTATTTCCTGCGTCATTTTGACCTAAGAATACTCTGCTGGACTCTCTTCTCCATTGCTTTGGGTGTGACTTGCATTTGAGGCAGGATTTCTTTGCTGCTTGCTTCAAGATCAAAAGATCAAAAGGTTGGTTAATTCTTATTTGATCACTAGAAATAATTGTTGGCCTTAGGTTTTAGTTTATAATCTTCATAGAAGAAAACATAGATCTTTCTAGGGTTGCATGTGAACCATAAGAATTGTTTGTTCATTGATTACTTCAAAACCCTTCAGTGGTATCAGAGGTATGGCTTTGTTTTCTTGTGAATTGATTTGAACTGTTTTTGCCTTGAGTGTTTTTGCAAAAAACACCCCTTGGAAGAAGCCTTGATCGAATTCAAGGCTTGGGTTTCCTAACCCTAGCCGCCACCCTTGGTCCCCCTTGATTTGCTTGCCTTTTATAAGTAGGTTGTTATTTATGGCAATTATTGGATAATTAAAATAACTTGAACCCCTTATCTTTGCATGTAATTTTCGTGACCTAGGGATAAGGGTTAGGAAATTAATTTGATTAATTTTTGTGATTCCCTTATTAGATTTAATTAATTTAATTAATTGTTAATTAAAAGATAATTTAAATCAGCTTAAAGAATTGATTTAAATTTTCAAAAAAATATAATAAATTAGTGAAAATTCTGAATAAATTAATTCTAAAATATTTTAATAAGATTAAAATATATCTTATATATTTATGGTTAAAAGTTAATATTTATATATAAGATTAAATGGTTAGTCTTATCGTTAGTAGGCCTCATTCACAAAACTGTCCTATAAAGAGGGTATAAGGCGACTGCATATAAAATGACAGTCTAATAGGTATCTACTCTTACCCACCGCTCTCCTGGTCAGTTGAGTGTCGTTAGCCGAACGAGTTTGATAGAACCGCTAAGCCTTTTAAAAGTATAATGCTATAATTGAAAGTACTAGAACCTTAAACAAATCCCAATCTAGTTACTTTAGGTTTAAAAATGTGAATCGGTGCTAATCCATGAAATTGCACATTACACTTTGTGGAACGTTGATGGAGCGTGTGTGGTTTACCGACACGCCAACTTGGGTCCGCAAAGAGTCGTAATGGGTTTCTCGATTTTGTCATTATTAACGGAGCGTGTGTGGTTAACTGGCACGTTAATTAGAGATGACAATTGACTTCGAGAGTACCGAGCAATTTGCATGGTTATTCACACCCGGTTTGTGATCCTCGGTATCCCAGTCACAAATAGCGGGGCATTCCCGAGATTAAAACATGCTATTGACAGTTCAATAAATCTCAAAAGAAACTAGGAATTCCATTATAATGAGATTATTTTTCCGCGGTGGAATTGGCTGAATCGTCATTCGCCTACCTTATAAAATTTACAATAGAGATTACGACATCCCTCTTCGATATTGTAGATTGTTATTGTAGGATCCTAGCCTTATATTTATTCTTGGGTGAATATAAGGATTATTTAATAAATGTCTAATCAAAAATACCTTCTTCTTATTCAGATGTCTTCTGACCAATCCGTTCCCCACTCGAGTCCCGGTAATGTCACCTCGATTCTGTCATTGTGCTCAAAAGTGACGTTGGACGGCACTAACTACAATGACTGGATCCGTAACATCAAAATGGCTCTAAGGTTTGAACACAAAGAGTATGTTTTGGAAACCGAGCTAGTTGAGGTTGACCCAGATACCGCTACTCCTGAGGAAGTCGCCGCGTACACCAAACACTAAGATGATGGGACCAAAGTGACCTGCATCATGATCGCTACCATGAACCCTGAACTGCAGCCTATCTATGAGGACTATTGGCCTTACGAGATGCACAAAGAGCTCGCGGAAAAGTTCCGCAAGCAAGAACGCATCAAAAGGCGTGAGGTTGTAAAAGCTTTCACTAACGGCAAGCCTAAAGATGGAGAGTCCATCTACAGTCATGTGCAAAGGATGCATGGTTACGTGGAGAGGCTTAGGAAGCTAGAAATGCCTGTTCATGAGGATTTGGCTGTTGACATAGTGCTAAACTCATTGCCCAATTCTTATGACCAGTTCACACTAGCGTATCATTTGAGCAACAATCAGGCAACCCTAGCTAAATTACACCGCATGCTTTGTACTGCTGAAGACGGGATGAAGGGAAAAGGTCTGCTCCCTGTCAACCCGCCTGTCCTGGCTATTGGCTCTGGCAAGGGAAAGAAACGGAAGGGCCCTCCGAAGCAAAACTGGAGGGAAAAGACTCTTCTCGGGACATCTAGCAGTGCCCCGAGAGCCAAGTCTTTCGGCATTCCACACCTCACGAATCCCAAAGAAGCTGACTGTGTTTACTGCAAGGAAAATGGTCACTGGAAGAGAAGCTGCCCCAGGTATCTGCAAGACATCAAGGATGGCAAAGTGAAGCCATCACAAGCAGGTACATATTCTATATCTAATAACTCACCTTCTTCCTGTTCTTGGGTCCTTGATACATGATGTGGTTTTCATATCTGTTCCGATTTGCAGGGCCTAAAGGAAAGTAAGGAGCTGGAGCACGGTAGATTGAACCTGGTCATGGGCAATAGGCGAACGTCACACGTTACCAAGATCGGAGTCTATAGATTAGTGCTTAGTAGTGGAGTTGTTTTAGACTTACATAATTGTTGCTATTCGCCTGATATGGCAAAGAACATAAATTCCTTTCATGTATTGTTCAAACAAGGTTTTTATTATGAATTTAATAAATTGAATGGTTCAATTTCTGTTTTCAAAAATGATGTTTTTATATTTAATGCTATGCCTTGTAATGGAGTGTATGAATCTATTATGTGCGTTGATAATTATGGTAAAAATGTTTTAGCTATTGATTCATCAAGCGGTATAGAAAATGCGTGTCTATGGCACTGTCGCCTTGGCCATATTAACAAGAAACGGATCGCCCAACTCCAAAAGGATGGAGTGTTGGAATCATTCGAGCTCGGGTCGGATGATGTATGTGAATCTTGCTTGCTTTGCAAGATGACAAAATCACCATTCAAAGGTTCCTTTGAAAGAGGTGAAGGTTTGTTGGATATCATACACACAAATGTGTGTGGTCCCTTCAGAACAACCACAAAAGATGGCATGCGTTTCTATGTGACCTTTACTGACGCTTTTTGTAGATATGGGTATATCTATTTAATCAAGAATAAGTCAGATACCTTTGAAAAGTTCAAAGAGTTCAAAAATGAAGCAGAAAATCAATTGGGCAGAAAGATAAAGATGCTTAGATCCGACAGAGGCGGTGAGTATCTTAGTATCGAGTTTCTCGATTATCTCAAGGAATGTGGAATTGTTTCACAGTTGTCGCCTCCAAGAACACCTTAGTTGAACGGTGTTGCTGAAAGGCGACACCGAACCTTGTTGGACATGGTTCGTTCCATGATGAGTCGAGCTTCGCTTCCAATCCATTTCTGGGGGTATGCCTTAGAGACTGCCGCCCATATCCTATATCTTGTCCCAACCAAGAAGGTTGGGAAAACACGGCACGAGATGTGGACGGGGAAAGTTCCCTCGTTGGCACACATCAAAGTCTGGGGCTGTGAGGCTTTCATAAGACGAGAGACTCATGACAAGCTCACGGAAAGAAGTGAGAGGTGTTTCTTCATCGGATACCCGAAACAGTCATTTGGATACTTGTTCTGCAGACCGAGCGATGACGTGGTCTTTGTAGCAAGATGGGGGTTCTTTCGAGAGAGAGAACTCATTTCCAAAGAGGACAGTGGGAGTACAATCGATCTCGAAGAAATTCAGGAGACGCCCGATGAAACAACCTTAGAAGAAACTAGCAACCAACATGAGGAAGAGGTTCCTGTTGGACCCACAGACATCTCCTTGCCCCTTAGGTGTTCGGGTAGAGTTAGCATGCCGCCCGAGTTTTATGGTTTCCATATTACTTCGGACGGTGACACGTTGGTTAGTGATCATACATTGACTAATTTGGATGAGCCAGCTAACTACCATGAAGCGGTGGCGGGCCCCGAGTCTGCCAAGTAGAAAGAGGCAATGGACAGTGAGATTAAGTCCATGTAAGACAATCAAGTTTGGAACTTGGTTGACAATGTGCCGGGTCGAAAGACAGTCGGGTGCAAGCGGATCTTCAAGAAGAAGACCGACATGGATGGTAAAGTACATACCTATAAAGCTCGGCTGGTTGCGAAGGGATTCACTCAAACCCCGGGGGTTGACTATGATGAAACCTTCTCACCAGTAGCCAAGATTAAGTCAATCAGGATAATGCTTGCCATAGCTGCGTTTCATGATTATGAAATTTGGCAGATGGATGTCAAAACCGCTTTCCTTAACGGGAAACTGACTGAGGATGTTTACATGAATCAGCCAGAAGGTTTTGTAGACACAAAGCATCCTAATAAAGTATGTAAGCTTGAAAGATCAATCTACGGATTGAAACAAGCATCTCGCAGCTGGAATCTTTGCTTCCATGAGAAAGTCAAAGAGTTTGGCTTCTCTAGGAGTGAAGATGAGTCCTGTGTATATGTCAAGGCTAGTGGGAGTATAGTCACTTTTCTGGTGCTGTATGTTGATGACATAGTTCTCATGGGAAACGACATTTCGACCTTGCAAGATGTCAAGTCTTGGCTTGGGAAGTGTTTCGCCATGAAAGACCTTGGAGAAGCTGCTTATATTCTCGGGATAAGAATACTGAGAGATAGGAAAAGAAAATTAATAGGTCTGAGCCAGTGTACATATTTGGAAAAGGTGTTAAGAAGGTTAAACATGGAAAATTCCAATAAGGGAGAGCTACCAATCCAGAGTAATTCTAAGTTGAGTAAGACTCAGTGTCCGAGTACCGATGAGGAAATAGCTGAGATGAGTCGGGTACCTTATGCTTCGGCAGTAGGATCGATCATGTATGCTATGACATGTACTCGCCCCGACGTATCCTTTGCATTGAGCATGGCTAGTCGGTACCAGGGTAATCCTGGGAAGGCACACTGGTAGCAGTTAAGAACATACTCAAGTATCTGCGAAGGACAAAGAATAAGGTATTAGTCCTTGGTGGCAGTGATGACTTGAAAGTGAGTGGATACACAGATGCCAGCTTCCAGACAGATAGGGACAGTGGTCGGTCCCAGTCGGGCAGGGTATTTCTTTTGAACGATGGAGCGGTCACTTGGAAAAGTTCCAAGCAAGAAACAGTGGCTGATTCAACGTGTAAATCAGAGTACATTGCAGCAAGTGAAGCGTCTAAGGAAGCGGCTTGGCTGAAGAACTTCATCGGGGATCTTGGAGTTGTCCCGAGCATTCAGGAGCCGGTGGAACTTTTTTGCGATAACGAAGGAGTGGTCGCCCTGACAAAGGAACCGCGAGACCATGGAAAGTCCAGGCATATCGAAAGAAAGTACCACTATATTCGACATCAAGTAGAAGAAGGTCACCTCTTGGTTAAGAGGGTATCATCAGAAGACAATCCTGCAAATCCTTTAACTAAGGCACTGAGCAGGATCAAGCACAATCAGCATGCTCGGAGCATTGGACTGAAGGATGATATTAGTTTTTGTAATTAAATAGATTTTGAAACTTGTAACGATATAAATGTAATTGACTTGGTGATTTTATAATGGAGATTTATAAATGAGTATTGTTACTGCCTTTGTCAATTATTTATTATTATGTTTCTATATTTACATATTTAACTTCCGAAGTAATTAGATTATTTAAATTTCCACAGTCGATCACACTGTTAAGGTGTAAGTGTGAACGAAGACTGTCATGAATCGGTTGTAGATTGTCTAAGGAGTTAGACATTGCAGTAAGACTGCTACAACATTCGTGAGTACTTAGAAAATAGAGATTTGAGTATTGGATAAACCCGCACTTAACAGATTGCTTCATGGATTACATCACAAGCAATGTTAAGAAAATAATATCCTTTGATCTTAAAGTGGAGAGATATGATATGTAATTTACAAGTCGGTTGCTCATTGATAATGCGAAAACGCGCCGGTAACTCGGTGTTATAAAACGCATTGTTATGAGTATTCTGACTGGTAAAATGTATGGACATATAAGTTGAATTTATCCGTCCCCTGACCCAATGGGAAACAGATATATGTAGGCCTCTCGATGATTTTGAAGTTGACTGAAAGTTTTGGCCAACCGGGACTGAATTGATGTGTTCAATTAGCAGTCTTAAAGTCATAACCAAAATCGGAAATCAAGAAACAGAGTATCACACCAAGATTGATATTAATCCATGTCTTGAGTCTGAAAATATCTTGTTGAACGGAGGATCATCTGATCACTTATCTTTGGACAAAACTGACTGGGTCAGAATTCAGAAATAGTTTCTAGGAAACTTGTATTAATCAGAAGGTAAATGGAAAATTAAAGTCATAGACTTATCCAAGTGGGAGACTATTGGATTAGGTGTCTAAGCCATGACTTATAATTGTATTTATCTTGTTAATTGAAGCAGAAGTCCATTTGGGTTGCCCTCATAGCTGGAGGCTTAGTGTAGAGTTCAGTAGAGTGAAAGGTTGATTTATTAATTGTTTAATAAACCAATAGAATTAATTAAATAGTTTATTAATATATTTAAGTGTTAATATATTAATTAGAAACTATAATAATTAATTAAGATTTAATCTAGAATTAATTGGATTTAATTTAGTGATTAAATTAATTAATTAAAAGTGCAGGGACTGTTTTGTACTTATTCAAAGTTGAGTAACTGGCAAAAAGAAGTCCAGGGGCCAAAAAGTGGCGCCACCCTGGAGGTTCCTCTAGGGTTGGCGAAAACCCTAATTAGGGTTTGGGGATCTGGTCCAAGTGGTCAACAGGCTTGCCCACTTTGGAGGCTCCTTAGGGTTTCAGCTGTAACCTTAGGAGGCTATAAAAGGAACCCCCTGACACCCTTATTTCCTGCTCCATTTTGACCTAAGAATACTCTGCTGGACTCTCTTCTCCATTGCTTTGGGTGTGACTTGCATTTGAGGCAAGATCTCTTTGTTGCTTGCTTCAAGATCAAAAGATCAAAATGTTGGTTAATTCTTATTTGATCTTTAGAAATAATTGTTGGCCTTAGGTTTTAGTTTATAATCTTCATAGAAGAAAGCATAGATCTTTCTAGGGTTGCATGTGAACCATAAGAATTGTTTGTTTATTGATTGCTTCAAAACCCTTCAATAAGTAGATTCAGTTATATGATAAAAGTCTTATCATATCAGGAATTCAAATAAGGCAGTTATACTCCTTATTGTTTATCACCTGGAAACTATAAATAGAGGCCTCCCCCTCCCCTCATTCTCATGCCAAAAACAAGATCCCTCCCTTCTATCTCTTTTTTCTCTTGCTTGCTAAGTTCTCGGTGTGAGCCATTAGAGGAATGACACTTGTGGTGCTAGCTTCCAAAGGTCAAAGGTATTAAATTTATTCCTTTTTATTTTTATTTTGGCCTTAGTTATAGGTTCAATTGAGAAAAACATAGACCCATATTAAGGTGCATGTGAACTTAAGAGTTAAGCTCATTGTTTGCATAGAACCCATCAGTTTTGACATCCATCTGCCAAATTTCATAATCATGAAATGCAGCTATGGCGAGCATTATCCTAATAGACTTTGTCTTGTCTATCGTCATCATAGTCAACCCTAGGGTTTTGAGTGGATCCCTTCCCAACCAGGTGCGCCTTGTAAGTGTGCACCTTTCCATCCATGTCGGTCTTATTATTGAAGATCCATTTGCACCCAACTGTCTTTCGACCTAGTACAGTATCAACTAAATTCCAAACTTGGTTTTCATACATGGACTTGATCTCGCAGTCCATTGCCTCTTTCCATTTAGCAGCCTTAGGGCCTGCCACTGCTTCCTTGTAGCTAGTTGGCTCATCCAAATTTACCAGTGTTCTATCACTGACAAACGTGCCACCATCCGTAGTAATATGGAAACCATAGAACTCGGGTGGCATGCTAACTCTACTGGAACGTCTAAGAGGTAATGAGTTATTTATCGGCTCAACAGGAACTTCTTCCTCTAGTTGATTGCTAGTATCTTGTAAGGTTCCTTCATTGCTTGGCTCTTGAATTTCTTCAAGGTCAATGGTACTCCTACTGTCATCTTTGAATATGAGCTCTCTTTCTCGAAAGACCCCTCTTCGTGCTACAAAGACTATGTTCTCACTAGGTCTGTAGAACAAATATCCAAAAGACTGCTTTGGGTAACCAATGAAAATACGCTTCTCTCTTCCAGCTGCTAGTTTTTCATGAGTCTCTCGTCTTACGAAAGCTTCACAACCCCAAACTTTGATATGTGCCAACGAGGGAACTTTCCCCGTCCACATTTCGTGAGGTGTTTTGGCAACCTTCTTAGTAGGGATAAGATTGAGGATGTGGGCAGCTGTCTCTAAGGCATACACCCAGAAGTGAATAGGAAGAGAAGCTCGACTCATCATGGAAGGAACCATGTCCAACAAGGTTCGGTTATGCCTCTCACCCACACCATTCAACTGTGGTGTCATAGGAGGAGTCAACTGTGAAACTATTCCACATTCCTTAAGATAGTTGTAGAACTCGATATTAAGATATTCACCGCCTCTATCGGATCTAAGCATTCTTATCTTCCTGCCTAATTGATTCTCGACTTCATGTTTGAACTCTTTGAACTTTTCAAAGGTTTTTGACTTATACTTGATTATGTAGATATAGACATATCTGCTGTAATCATCTGTAAAAGTCATATAGAATCGATTAGCATCCCTTGTGGATGATCTGAAGGGCCCACACACATCCGTGTGTATGAGATCCAAAAAACCTTCACCTCTTTCATAAGATCCCGTGAAATGTGATTTTGTCATCTTTCCCAAAAGACAAGATTCTCATACATCATCCAACCTAAGGTCGAATGATTCCAACATTCCATCCTTTTGAAGTTGGGCAATGCGTTTCTTGTTGAAGTGTCCAAGACGACAATGCCACAAACATGCCTTTTCTATACTATTAGATGAATCAATTTGAAATACACTATTGCCTAAATTGTCTACACATGTCACAGTTTCATACACACCATTACAAGGTAAAGCTTTAAATATAAAACACTATTTTTATAAATAGAAATAGAACCATTCAAATTATCAAAAGAATATCTCTAACCTTGTCTGAACCATTCAAATTATCAAAAGAATTCTGTGTCATTCCTGACGAGTAACAACAATTTATAAAAATCTAAACTAACAACATTACTAAGCACTAGACTATAAATTCCAATCTTGGTAACAGGAGATGATTGCCTATTCCCCATCATCAGGTTCATCATTCCGTGCTCCACCTCTTCACTTTCTTTTAGGCCCTACAAATCAGAACAAATGTGAAAACCAAATCCTGTATCAAGGGCCCAAAAACGAGAAGATGAATTATTAGAGATATTGTATATACTTGCAGATGACGGCTTCACTTTAGCATCTTTGATGTCCTGCGGATACTTTGGGCAGCTTTGTTTCCAATGCCATTTCTTGTTGTAGTAGAAGCAATCGGCCTCTTTAGGATTCGGGACGGGAGGAATGTCAAAACTGGGCTTGGCCTATGGGCCATTGTTAGATGACCCGATATGGGCCTTGCCCTTCCAGTTCTGCTTAGGAGGACCTTTCCTCTTCATCCCCTTTCCATGTCGAATGGTCGGAACAGGAGCACTGGCAGAGGTGGAGGCTATACCTTTACCCTTCATACCCGCTTCAGCGGTCTACAGCATGTTGTGCAATTGAGCCAAGGTCGTCTCATTGTTGTTCAGATGATAAGCTAAGATAAACTGATCATAACAACTAGGCAAGGAGTTCAGGACTATATCAATAGCCAGCTCCTCGGCAAAATGTACATTCAGCTTCACGAGGCGTTCCACGTATCTTTGCATTCTTTGCACGTGGGTGCAGACAGACTCTCCCTCTTTCATTTTGCATGCCATGAGGGCCTTGACTACTTCATACTTTTCTTGACGAGCTCGCTTACGGAACTTTTCCATAAGCTCCTTGTTCATCTCGTATGGCCAATAGTCCTCATAAAATCTCTACAATTCTGGGACCATGATGCAGGCCATTTCGGTCGCATCGTCGTAGTGTTTTTTATATGAGGCGTATTCCTCAGGAGTAGCTGTTTCGTGATCAATTTCAATGATTTCTTTTTCGAGAACATAATCTCTGTCCTCGAATCTAAGAGCCATCTTTATGTTTCACATCCAATCGTTGTAATTGGTGCCATCTAATGTCACCTTCGAGCAGAGCGAAAAGATCGAAGAGAAGTTATTATGGGATGCGGAATGGGGAGCAGAAGCATCAGTAGAAGTAGACATCCATAAAAGAAATGTAGTTTTAATTAGATATATAATCCTTAATATATTAACCCAAAATGAAATATTAAGGCTAGGACCCAACTATATAATTCACAACTTAGAAGAGGGTGTCGTAATTTAAGTGTAAATTTATAAAGGTAGGTAAATGACGATTTACCCATTTCACAGCAGAAGATAATCAAATTAAGTGAAATTCCTAGGTCTTTTGAGATTCATTGAACTATTCAATGACATGTTTAATCTCGGATTATGCTATTCTATTTGTGACTTGGATGCCGAGGATCACAAACTAGATGTGAATAACCATGCAAATATGCTTGGTAACCTCAATGTCATTTACCATCTCAGTTTGATGTGCCGGTAAACTACACACACTCCATCAACAATGATAATTTATCAGATACCCATTACAACTCTTTGTTTGTCCCAATTAGTGTGCCGGTAAACCACACACGCTCCACTAACGACTAATAAAGTGTAATGTGCAATTTCATGGGTTAGCATATCTTTCACATTTTTCCTAAAGTACCTAGATTTGGGATTTTATTAAACAGGTTCTAGTACTTTTTTTTAATAACATTATACTTTTAATGAGATTTAGTTGTCCTATCAAATCCGTTCTGCTAACGACCCTCCACCAATCAAGAAAGCGGTGGGTGAGAGTGGACACCCATTCAACCGCCATTTTATAGGCAGTTTCCTTACACCCCCTTATAGATCGGCTTCGTGAATGAGGCATACTAGCGATTTGACTGACCAGTTCTTATACATATGAATATTAACTTTTAATAATGATATATATAAGATGTATATTAAACCTTTTAAAATATTTGGTTTATCTATTTAAATTTTCGAATTAAACTATTTAATTTAAATTTAAATTTAAATTTAAATTTAAACCTAAATTGATTTAATGTTTATCCTTTAATTAACAATTAATTAAATAAATTAAATCAGATAAGGATTATCAAATTAATCAATTAATTTTAATCCTACTTATATCGACTAAATTTTGAAAAACAAAAGGTATAGGGTTATCCATTTATTAATTAATCATAATTACCAAATTAGAAAAACCCTAAAAATACCTATGTCAACATCAAAATTTTGGGTAGGGGCTAGGGTTTCAGAGACCCTAGCCAAAAACGACAGTTAAAGCAAATTCAACAGAAAACAAGCCAATAGGCTCTGATACCACTTATAGGAAATATGCATAACAAATAAACTTATACTCTTAAGTTCACATGCAACCTAAGGATCTATGTTTTCTCTAAATGAATATATAACTAAAAACCCTATGTGAAAATCGATTTCTAAAAGGATGATAAGAATTACTAACCTTTAGTTTCTTTTGTTGGAAGCAGGCACCATAAGTGTCGTGCCTCAATTGGTTCACACCCAGAACAAGCAAGCAGGAAAATCACTTGTGTGTAAATGGCGTAGAGAAAAGGGGATCCAGAGGCCCTTATTTATAGCCTCAAGGGTTTAGTAGATAAGCCTTAGAGATAAGCTTTATTTGAATTCAAACCAGATAAACCTTTTATCTTAAATTCAAACCCTTATTTATCTAATATATATTTCGAAAATTATAAGGATAAATATCCTTAAAAATTCATTCACATACATATATATATATATATATATATATATATATATATATATATATATATATATATATATATATATATATATATATATATATATATATATATATATATATATATATATATATAATCTATTGCCCAATTATTGAACAATTACAAGTTCGTCCTGCACTTTTAATTAATCCAATTAATCCCAAAATTAATTCCAATTAATTTATGATTAATTATTTATTAAAATTACTATTTCTAATTAATATATTATCCTCATAATATATTAATAAACTATTTATCTTGATCTATTAATCATATAATAAATCAACCTCTCTATCTAAAAGTCATCCTGTCCAAATGCTAGCGTTGAAGGCAACCTAAAAGAACTGTGCTACTATCAATCAAGTGTATAACAATTATAGTCATGGATTAGACACCTCAACAGAACCCACAGGGAGTTCGTGGTCAAATTATTGTGTAGAAGCAGTCAAACAAGAAAAGACAATTAAAGTGCAATTGCAAAAGAGATATGGAAACTAGCTTATCAATGAAGAAAAATAGTGACTTCCGGTTCAGTATCAGTATCATTGGTAACCTAAGACTCACATATTTATCTTCCATTACGTTCCAATTTAATTATGAAAAACATAACTAAGGTTAATTATTATTGCAACTAATAACTTTTAGCACACGATATGTCACTCCACTAACTATCTTAATCCCTATTGCTATTTGGACTCAACATAACTAGTGATATACCTATATTCGGTTTTACCCTTACCAATTATGACAGGTTGTTTAAAGTCAAATTAAAGTTTGGCATAATGCATGTTAATTCAACCAATCGTCTTAATTACTATGACCTTGGAACGATTAGTGAATGAAAGATACATTATCTTAGTTGAGAAATCACACATTTCTAAAACCCAACTTTAATTATCACACTCAAATTCATATGTGAAAGTAAATGACCATTAAAATCTATTGGAATGAAAGTAATAATCAAAACATGATTGTCATTTTACCGTCAACATTCCCAAAAGTTACCCTGAAGGGTTTAGTCTTCCATTGTTGATGAAAAACTGGAAACAATCAAAAGATAATCTGATTTCACAACTAAAATAAAAAAGAACTTAAATTCATAAACTGAAAATGTTTAACAATTGTTCAAAACACAAACAATGTAACCTTAATGTGTCCTGCCTAGATTGAAGAAATGATTATAATCTAGGTGTTGAATGCTTCGCCTCCAAATGATACTCAGAGAATTAAGATGCTTAGAGTAACCCAAAGGTTATGAATCCTTTAAAACACCGAAACGAGACTTTTAGGACCGACTAGGTTTGACAAAGGGTCGTGGAAACCCTTTGGACGACTGATGTAATGTGTGTGAGAGGAAAATGATTGTAGATGATTAGTGGCTCCCGTGGATGATGAGTGGATCTCGTAGATGATGGCCTAGATTGCTGGAATTGGCTATTTATAAAGATCTGATACAGGTGTATATCGCGTCATTAACACCGTCGATAGCCTCTAAGGTAACTAACACCCCGATATTACGCGAATGTTATCTTGTTTTTGCGTCGTGAGCTTATCACCTTAGTGTTGCGATTAACTACTTAGCGGTGTTATGATCATTTTGATAGCGCCTCTAGATCAGCAATTCCATATTTCTTTTCCATGCTCCATTTTCGTTCCATGTTTCCTCCTTTTTGCTTGACAATCCTTCTAATTCTGCAAAGATACAGTTTCCGAGTAAAGTGAGTATATTATGCTCATTTTGATCAGATTATTACTTAAGAGTCACCTGATATCGCTCGAAATATTCGCAACAATAATGCATGCGATATGAGCCTTCTCAAATTTGGTGCACTAACAGATGTAATTGAAGGGTTTCTATGCAATCAATGAACACAAAATAACCTAAGGTTCACATGCAACCCTAATATTGATCTATGTTTTCTTCTATGAAGATTAGAACTAAGAACCTAAAGGATACAATTCAATTCTAAAGAAGAATCAAGAAAAAACCAACCTTAGATCTTATGATCCTTTTAAGCAGCAGCAAAATTATCCTGCCTCAGATGAAAGTCACACCCAGGGGATGGAAGAATCAGTCCAGCAGAGTAAATCCAGAGAGAGGTGGCGTGAAGAATGAGGTGCCAGGGGGTTTCTTTTATAGCCTCCAAGGGTTACACCTGAAACCCTAAGGAGCCTCCAATTTGGACAAGGCTTTTGACCACTTGGACCAGGCTTACCAAAAACCCTAATTAGGGTTTCGCCAAACCCTTGGAGAAGCCTCCAAGGTGGCGCCACTTTTGGTCCCTGGTTTTTCCTGGCCAGTTATTCAACTATTGAATAAATACCAAACCAGTCCCTGCACCTTTTAATTAATTAATTTAATCTCCAAATTAAATCCAATTAATTCTAGATTAAATCTCAATTAATTAATATAGTTTCTAATTAATATATTAGCACTTAAATATATTAATAAACCATATATGTATTTTCTATTGATTTATTATACAATTAATAAATCAACTATTCTCTCTACTGAACTATCTTTCCTCCACCCATGAGGGCAACCCAAATGGACTTTGCTTTTAACCATAAGATAAAAGTTCAATTACAAGTCATGGCTTAGACACCTAATCCAACAGTCTCCCACTTGGATAAGTCTATGACTTTAATTGTCTGAACTCTGACCCAGTCAGTTCTTGTCCAAAGATAAGTGATCAGATGATCCTCCGTCCAACAAGATATTTTCAGACTCAAGACATGGATAAAATCAATCTGGTCTGATTCACTGTTCCTCGATTTCCGATTTGCATATGACTCTTAGACTACCAATTTAGTCCCGGTTGGCCAACCATTTTAGTCAACTTCAAAATCATCGAGAGGCCTACAGATATCTGTTCCCCGTCAGGGTCAAGGGACGAATAAGCTTTGACTCATATGCTTATGTCTTTTACCAGACAAATCACTCACAACAATACGTTTTATAACACCGAGTTACTGATGCGTTTTCATATTATCAATGAATGACCGTCTAGTAAATCATAACTCATATGTCTTAGCTTAAAGATCAAAAGATATTATCGTCTCAATATTGCTCGTGATGTAATCCATGAAGCAATCCATTGAGCGCGGGTTTATCCAATACTCAAATCTCCATTTCCAAGTACTCACGAATGGTTCAGCAATCCAATTGCAATGTCTAACTCCTTAGACAATCTATTACCAATTCATGACAGTCTTACTTCACACTTACTCCCTTAAAGTGTAATCGACTGTGGATATTTGAATAATCCAATTATTCAGGAAGTAAAACATGCAAAATGAAACACAATGATAAGGTACTGACAAGAGTAGTAAACCATAATAAATCTCTATTATTAAATCACAAGAGTCAAATACAATACATTGTTACAAGTTTCGAACCTATCTAATTTCTAAAACTTATATCATCTCTTAATCCAATGCTCCTAGCATGCTGATTATGCTTAATCCTACTCAGAGCCTTTGTCAAGGGATCTGCAGGATTATCTTCCGATGATACCCTCTTTACAAGGAGGTGACCTTCTTCTACCCTATGCCTGATGTAGTGGTACTTTCTGTCGATATGTCTGGACTTTCCATGATCTCGCGGTTCCTTTGTCAAGGCGACCGCACCTTCATTATCGCAGAACAGTTCCAAGGGCTCCTGAATACTCGGGACTACTCCAAGGTCACCGATAAAGTTCTTCAGCCAAGCCGCTTCCTTTGACGCTTCACTTGCTGCTATGTACTCTGATTCGCACGTAGAATCAGCCACTGTTTCTTGCTTGGAACTTTTCCAAGTCACTGCTCCACCGTTCAAAAGGAATACCCAGCCCGACTGAGACCGACCACTGTCTCTATCCGTCTGAAAGCTGGCATCTGTATATCCTTCAACTCTCAAGGTATCACTGCCACCGAGGATTAACACCATGTTCTTTGTCCTTCGCAGATACTTGAGTATATTTTTCACAGCTATCCAATGCGCCCTTCCAGGGTTACCCTGGTACCGACTGACCATGCTTAAGGCAAAAGCCACGTCAGGGCGAGTACACGTCATAGCGTACATGATCGATCCCACAGCCGAAGCGTATGGTACTCGACTCATCTCAGCTATTTCCTTGTCTGTACTCGGACTTTGAGTCTTACTCAGCTTCGCATTACTTTGGATAGGCAGCTCTCCCTTCTTGGAATTTTCCATACTAAACCTCTTTAGTACCTTATCCAAGTATGTACCCTGACTGAGTCCAATCAGTCTCTTCTTCCTATCTCTCAATATTCTAATCCCAAGAATATAGGCAGCCTCTCCTAGGTCCTTCATGGCGAAACATTTCCCAAGCCAAGCCTTAACATCTTGCAAGGTTGGAATATCGTTTCCCATGAGCAGTATGTCATCGACATACAGCACCAGAAAGGTGACTATACTCCCACTAGCCTTGACATATACGCAGGACTCATCCTCGCTCCTAGAGAAGCCAAACTCTTTGACTTTCTCATGGAAACAAAGATTCCAGCTGCGAGAAGCTTGCTTCAATCCGTAGATTGATCTCTCAAGCTTACACACCTTATTAGGATACTTTGCATCGACGAAACCCTCTGGCTGATTCATGTAAACATCCTCAGTCAGCTTCCCATTAAGGAAAGCGGTTTTGACGTCCATCTGCCAAATTTCATAGTCATGAAATGCTGCTATGGCCAGCATAATCCTAATAGACTTTATCTTAGCTACTGGTGAGAAGGTCTCGTCATAATCAACCCCTGGGGTTTGAGTAAAACCCTTCGCAACTAGTCTTGCCTTGAAAGTGTGTACCTTTCCGTCCATGTCTGTCTTCTTCTTGAAGATCCATTTGCACCCGACTGTCTTTCGACCCGGTACATTGTCAACCAAGTTCCAAACTTGATTGTCATACATGGACTTGATCTCGCTATCCATGGCCTCTTTCCACTTGGCAGACTCAGGGCCCGCCACTGCTTCCTGGTAGTTAGCTGGTTCATCCAAATTTATCAGTGTCCTATCACTGACAAAAGTGTCCCCATCCGAAGTTATATGGAACCCATAAAACTCGGGTGGCATGCTAACCCTACTAGAACGCCTAAGAGGTAAGGATACATCTGTCGGCCCAACAGGAACTTCTTCCTCATGTTGGTTCCTAGTTTCTCCTAAGGTTGCGTCATCTGATGACTCTTGAATTTCTTCCAGATCAATGGTACTCCCACTGTCCTCTTTGGATACGAGCTCTCTCTCTCGAAAGACTGCTCGTCTAGCTACAAAGACCACGTCCTCGCTCGGTCTGTAGAATAGATATCCAAAGGACTGTTTGGGATAACCAATGAAGAAACACCTTTCACTTCTGTCTGCGAGTTTGTCTTGAGTCTCTCGTCTAACGAAAGCCTCACAACCCCAGACCTTGATATGTGCCAACGAGGGAGCTTTCCCCGTCCACATCTCATGAGGTGTTTTCGCAACCTTCTTAGTTGGGACAAGATTGAGGATATGGGCGGCAGTCTCTAAGGCATACCCCCAGAAGTGAATGGGAAGTGAAGCTCGACTCATCATGGAACGAACCATGTCCAACAGGGTTCGGTTGCGCCTCTCTGCAACACCGTTCAACTGTGGTGTCCTGGGAGGTGTCAACTGCGAAACTATTCTGCATTCCTTTAGATAGTCCAGGAACTCGATACTTAGATACTCTCCGCCTCTGTCGGATCTGAGCATCTTTATCTTCCTGCCTAATTGATTCTCTACTTCGTTCTTAAACTCTTTGAACTTTTCAAAGGTGTCCGACTTGTGCTTGATCAAGTAGATGTAACCGTATCTACTAAAATCGTCGGTAAAAGTCACGTAGAACCGCGTGCCATCCTTTGTGGTTGATCTGAATGGACCACACACATCCGTGTGAATAATGTCCAATAGACCCTCACCTCTTTCAAAAGACCCTTTGAAAGGTGATTTAGTCATCTTGCCCAACAGACAAGATTCGCATACATCGTCCGACTTGAGGTCGAATGATTCCAACACTCCATCCTTTTGGAGTTGGGCGATGCGTTTCTTGCTGATGTGGCCGAGCCGACTATGCCACAGACATGCCTTTTCCACGTCACTAGTAGAATCAATATAATTTACACTTTGTCCTAGATTGTCAACACATTTCACAGTTTCATACACACCATTACAAGGATAAGCAGTAAAATTCAAAATACCATTTTTGAAAACAGAAATAGATCCAATATTATTATCAAAAGAAAAATGAAATCCTTGTCTGAATAATGCGTGAAATGAAATAATATTTCTTGCCATTTCTGGCGAATAGCAACAATCTAATAAATCTAAACAAACTTCACTACTAAGCACTAAACTATAAACTCCAATCTTGGTAACAGGGGACGATCTCCTATTGCCCATGATCAAGTTCAGTCTACCGTGCTCCACCTCCCTGCTTTCCTTTAGGCCCTGCATATCAGAACAAATGTGAAAACCACATCCTGTATCAAGGACCCAAGAATTAGAAGATGGTGAGTTTTTAGAGATAGTGTATATACCTGCTGTCGATGGCTTTACTTTCCCATCCTTGACATCCTGCAAGTATTTGGGGCAGCTTCTCTTCCAATGACCCTTTTCTTTGCAGTAGAAACAGTTTGCTTCATCGGGGTTGGCCACACAAGGAATTTGGGAAGTCTTGGTTCTCGAGCCATTACTGGATGACCCGGCCCGAACCTTTTCCCTCCAATTTTGCTTAGGAGGGCCCTTCCTTTTCTTTCCTTTGCCACTTCCAATGGCTAGAACGGGCTGATTAACCGAGGGTACACTTTTACCCTTCATCCCGTCTTCAGCTACTCGAAGCATGCGATGCAACTCAGTCATATTAGCCTGATTGTTGTTCAAATGATAAGCCAGCCTGAACTGGTCATAAGAACTCGGCAACGAGTTAAGCACTATGTCAACGGCCAACTGTTCCGGTACAGGCATCGCAAGCTTTCTAAGCCGCTCCACGTAACCTTGCATTCTTTGCACATGAGCGCAGATGGACTCTCCATCTTTGGGTTTGCTGTTCGTGAAGTCCTTGACCACTTCGCACCTTTCGATGCGCTCTTGCTTGCGGAACTTTTCCGCTAGCTCCTTGTGCATCTCATAGGGCCAGTAGTCTTCGTATATTCTCTGCAATTCGGGGTTCATTGTGGCGATCATGATGCAGGCCACTTTGGTTGCATCATCAGTATGTTTTTGGTACGAGGCAATTTCCTCGGGAGTAGCAGTTTCTGGGTCGACATCGACAAGCTCGGTCTCGAGAACATACTCTTTGTTCTCATACCTCAGAGCCATCTTGATGTTTCTAATCCAGTCATTATAGTTTGTCCCGTTCAATTGAACCTTGGAACATAGTGAGAGGATTGAGGGAACACTGGAGTTTGATTGGGGAGCGGATTGATCAGCAGAAGACATCTATAAAAGAAGGTAAGTTTAATTAGATACTTGTCGGTCCTTATATTAACCCAATATAAAATAAGGCTAGGATCCAACTATAACAATTTGCAACATAGAAGAGGGATGCCGTAATCTATAAGCAAATTTTATAAAGGTAGGCGAATGACGATTCAGCCGATTCCACCGCGGAAAAATAATCTTATTATAAATGGAATTCCTAGTTTCTTATGAGATTAATTGAACTGTTCAATAGCATGTTTAATCTCGGATATGCCCCACCGTTTGTGACTGGGATGCCGAGGATCACAAACCGGGTGTGAATAACCATGCAAATTAGCTTGGTGCTCTCGGGGTCCATTATCATCTCAAATTGATGTGCCGGTAAACCACACACGCTCCATCAACAATGATAACACCCGAGACACCCATTGCCACTCTTTATGAACCCCTATTGGTGTGCCGGTAAACCACACACGCTCCACCAACGTTTCATAAAGTGCAATGTGCAATTTCATGGGGTAGCATCAAATTCACATTTTCCTAAAGTAACTAGATTGGGATTTGTTTTAGGGTTCTAGTACTTTCAATTATAGCATTATACTTTTAAGAGGCTTAGCGGTTCTATCATACCCGTTCAGCTAACGACACTCGACTGACCAGGAGAGCGGTGGGTAAGAGTAGATACCCATTAGACTAACATTTTATAGTCAGTCGCCTTATACCCTCTTTATAGGACAGTTTTGTGAATGAGGCTTACTAGCGGTAGACTAACCAATTTTCTTATATGTATTAAATTAACTTTTAATCATAAATACATATAAGATATATTTTAATCTTATTAAAATATTTTAGAATTAATTAAGTTCTAATTTTCTAAAATTATTACTAATTTTTTGAAAATATTAATTAATTCTTTAATCCGATTTAATTGGTCCTTTAATTAATCAATTAATTAAACTAATTAAATCTAGGTTACAGATTACCAAATTAATCAAATTAATTAATCTGTATTGTCCCTTAGATTTTCGAAATTCACATGCCAAATAAAAGGGTTCAAGTTATTTTAATTGATTTAGTTACCAAAAATAACAACACACAAATAAGGCAAGCAAATCAAGCAATCAAGGAAGGGACCAAGGAGGGTGGCGGCTAGGGTTAGGAAACCCTAGCCTTGGGATCGAATTTAGCCTCCTCCCAAGGGTTTATTTTCGCAAAAACCCTAAGGCACAAAACAGTTTATGCAGTTCATAATCAATCACAAGAAAACAACCTGGCTCTGATACCACTGAAGGGTTTCTATGCAATCAATGAACACAAAATAACCTAAGGTTCACATGCAACCCTAATATTGATCTATGTTTTCTTCTATGAAGATTAGAACTAAGAACCTAAAGGATACAATTCAATTCTAAAGAAGAATCAAGAAAAAACCAACCTTAGATCTTATGATCCTTTTAAGCAGCAGCAAAATTATCCTGCCTCAGATGAAAGTCACACCCAGGGGATGGAAGAATCAGTCCAGCAGAGTAAATCCAGAGAGAGGTGGCGTGAAGAATGAGGTGCCAGGGGGTTTCTTTTATAGCCTCCAAGGGTTACACCTGAAACCCTAAGGAGCCTCCAATTTGGACAAGGCTTTTGACCACTTGGACCAGGCTTACCAAAAACCCTAATTAGGGTTTCGCCAAACCCTTGGAGAAGCCTCCAAGGTGGCGCCACTTTTGGTCCCTGGTTTTTCCTGGCCAGTTATTCAACTATTGAATAAATACCAAACCAGTCCCTGCACCTTTTAATTAATTAATTTAATCTCCAAATTAAATCCAATTAATTCTAGATTAAATCTCAATTAATTAATATAGTTTCTAATTAATATATTAGCACTTAAATATATTAATAAACCATATATGTATTTTCTATTGATTTATTATACAATTAATAAATCAACTATTCTCTCTACTGAACTATCTTTCCTCCACCCATGAGGGCAACCCAAATGGACTTTGCTTTTAACCATAAGATAAAAGTTCAATTACAAGTCATGGCTTAGACACCTAATCCAACAGTAATTTGTTAATTTTTTTCTTCGGTTTTTGCTCTTATGTAAGCTACTTTCCGTTTTTGGGTAAGCTTCCAAGTGGTCTTTAGTTTTAATATATTTTTGCTGTTATAAAAAAATTCCAATCCATTCTCATTCCTCTAAAACTTTCACCAAAAACATAGAACCAAAATCATTAACGAACCAAAACCGCTCATGAGTAGCGTATTCTCCGTGCCTCTCTTTCACCTTACAAAGCCCCAGTCGTCTAACTCTCTCCCGATAAATCCTTCAACACACCCTTTAATTAAGTTGTTCCTCCATACTCAAACTCACATACTATTCTCTAGTGTATGGCTTCATCAAAAGAACAATCAGATCAAATTGTCGCCACTACGCTATTTCAAGTTAAGGCGATTGGAAATGAACATTGGCATTCAAACTTGTAACTACCTCATTTCATCATCATCAAATATTGTCGCCAATACTTATTTTTCAAGCTTACCCTCTCTCTCTCTCTCTCTCTCTCTCTCTCTCTCTCTCTCTCTCTCTAACCACTGTAGATGCTTTAAAGCAAGTTAGCAACAAACCATATATACAATTATCAATATTTTCTATGAAGTTTGATTATATAAAATATAGATGGTGAGCCCTATGTGTTTTCGGGTGAAATTTTTATCGATTTAATTTCTAATTTTGTATGTGATATTTGTTTCATCTAATTGAAGAAGTTGTATGTGTTGAAAAGATAAACACCACATACTCCTTTATCTTTGCAATTGTTAAAAGTGGCCATAGTTGCCCTCTTTTCTTTTCCTAAAACCAATAATTTTTTGGTGTAAGTCTTAAGTGTATATGTTTTTATCATATGCAACTAAAATTACGCTTTTGATATTGTTTTATCCATGAAGCAAGTTGTATTCACAGTTCTACCGATGGAAATTGTTCAAATTAGTGGAGATACTCTTGAAGTGAACTATTTTACAACATCAATTGCTATTCAGGCTTCAAACTTATTAGTTGAGATCAAGATTTTGTTCCTTGATTTGTAACATGTAATGTGTCATTAGTGTTAGGAATCGGACAGGGTACACGCAGCGGAAACACACTATCACACACACACAAACTCACGAAAATAAAGCAATAAGAACACAAGGATTTTACGTGGTTCGGATTCGGTGTAAATCCTACGTCCACGGGCTGCAACTAGATTTTTCTTATTAACTCAATAAGATTACAATTTTATAATTGTTGGTGCATTTTGCTTCTCAACCAAAGCCTTGTATTTATAGGCTTTGAGAGAAGAAGAAAATTGATGTGAAACAAGAAAAATAACCAGGCGCCCATCTTCTCCTATTGTTGACTTTTAAATGTTCTCATTTAGCACCATTTACTTCCTCCTATTTTCTCCACCAACTTTCTCCACCAACCAACAATCTCCCACTTGGAGAAAATAACCCAACAATTCTCCAGTAATCTTAAAAAAAACACCAAGTCTTCCAAGCCTCCAGTTCCTAAAAACAAGCTAAACTTATTCAATTTCCTAGTTACAGCCACCCCTCATTATCAAGTACTAGAAGGGCCAGTTGAAGCTCCCACAAGCTCCAACTCAGTCGTGGCTAATCCCACCACCGACTCATCCTCTGTCTCAACAGGTTTGGACACTCCACCAGCTCCAGAGATACACCGAGGACCACTAACACTCTCCAAACTTTGCAAACTTCCAACAGGAGAGAATTTTTCAGTCTTAGTCTTCAAAACCCAATGGCTCTTTGTAACTGTACCCGGAACACACCCCGTGCTCCCACTGTCACAAAATCCCCTGAATGGTTTAGACTTTCCGACTCGTTCAGCTAACATCCCCTTGGCTCCAGAATTCATGTTTGCAAAATGAACTCTCTTAGCACTAGATTTAGCGAACCAGATTTTTCCATGCTTAACCGGGACGGTCATACTTCCCTCAGCAGGTACCTCAACCATATACAATGACCCACGCTTCATACCTTGAGCAATCACCGAATTACCATTGACCACCCTCCATTTACCGCCACCAAACCTTACTTCCAGTCCTTGTTTATCCAGCTGACCAACAGAAATCAATTTCTTCTTCAGCTCCGGAATCACCCTGACATTCTTCAGGTTCCATGTAGTTCCCAATGAAGTAACCAGATCAATATCTCCCATGCACATTACTTGAAGCATCTCGTCATTTGCTAACCGTACCTGTAACACCCCTTTCTCAAACCATATTTTAATATAGTTTATATTACAAAAACATTACACAACTGGTGACTATGAAAGAGTCACTTAAATTTTTTTTTACAAACTTTATTCTTAAGGGGATATTATAGACTCAATACAAAAAATCCTAATTTAAACTTACTGTATTTACACTGGTCCCAACTTCAACTCCCACTTCTTTCACCTAAGTACATAGCATTTAAAAATATAATACGTGAGACATAAAGCCTCGTGAGTAATATGTGTTTTAGACCCAAAACTTTTCTGCTCAAAACTTGAAATATAAACAAGTAAACTGCTTAAAATTTATTTTCATAATAAATCTCAAATCTCTTTACTTTTCTATTTTCAAAACTCAAAAACTCTTTCTTTCTCAAAAACTGCTTCTTACTTTAAAACTGTTTTATTCTATAAAACTGTTTTCTTTCTCATATACTTGTGACCAACTGAAACTCATGAATTATTTTAATTTAATTCATTCAACTAGCTCCCCTCACGGGACAGAACAGATCCGTCCGCTCGGTTATGCTCATTCTGTCTCCCCTTTGTGACTTGGAACGGATTCAAGCACAAGGGTATACTAAGCTAGACAACTACTTCGCGACGAGAGGTACCTTCCCAGTAGTGTCTTCTGATCCCCCGATTATGTGGGTGATCCTAGTCCGGACAACTGGCTCTTACTTTTTTCTTTCTTTAGTTCTTATTTCATTACATCTCAAATTGGTCAAAATGGGACACAATTTATAAATAACTCATGCTCATACACTTTATAACTCTTTACTGAAAATACTTTCAAAACTGATTTTGACATCTTAGTTCACATAAGGAACTTCTTTAAAAATACTTTGTAAACTACACTGCTTTAAAAACTCTGCTTTAAAACACTTAGCCCCTATATAGAGCTACTTTAAAACTGTTTCCAACTTTAGTATTTAAAAGTATTTGGAAATCTCATTTTCTGAAAATATCATTTTGCTATGTACTAGGAAAATCCTCATAAAACTCACCTTGATATAGCTATAGGTCTCTAGGCTTCTCGTACTCCTTTCCCCTTTCCGTGCTCAACAATATTCGAAGCACCACCTATACAAGTAGTATATATATATTTAATAAATGCACACTACAACCAACTCTATAGTTCTAAGGTCTCATATAATACAACTTCAGGTCATAACAAGTGTATAACCATTAATATACTCATTTTATAATTTTTTTCTCCGAAATACACGTATTTTGCTACAGTACCCCCGAGGGGTCGTATTTCAGTTCCGAAACTTTTCCATGAAATCTTAAGCCATATTAGACTTGTGTTTCAAATTTGAAGTCAATTGGACAAGTCTAGCTCAAATTTCAAGAATCAACGTTTTACAGAGACACTCGTATTGTTCTACAGTGCCCCCGAGGAGTCGAAAACTCAATTTAGTATTTTTCCCAGACTTTTCAAACCATTAGGGACTTATGGCTCAAGTTTGAGGTAAATCGGACAAGCCTAGCTAAGATTCACACTTTTGAAGTCCTTGTCCGGAGGGCGCACTGCGCCTGGGCGCACCACGCCTGGAACCTGGGCGCACTGCGCCTGGCGCCTGGGCAGGGTTCCAGATCAGTCGCGATTTGGCACTGTACCATGCAGTTTTGACATTTTAAGTCCTTAATACACGACTTAATCAGTAGGGGTTTGTTCTAGGACCAAAACCCTTGACTAATAACTAGTTTTAAGCCATTAGAAACACCTTAATCACACCAATTCATGATTTAGGGTTCTTGAGCAACATTTCAATTTATCAAGAATAGCAACCTACTTTGCTGTTTTTAACATATGTTCTTACTACATGAACATGTTTAAGCCCAAAAATCATATACAAACCCCATGGATTTCACTGAAATTGCAGATTTCAGTTTACCCACAAAACTCACCAAGAACACTTCAAGAACTTGGAATACTAACCTTGTTTAACTTGGGAATCACCAATTCCACACCCCAATTCCTTGCTAGATCTTCCAGAAATTCTTCTTCTCCCGTGCTCTCTCTCGCTCTCTATAGTTCTCTCTGGATTCTTCCACTGGTTTCTGGACATAGAGAGTAATAACTCTCTTATTTTATATTTAAATTTTTATAAGTTAATTGCACTTTAGTTCCTTGGTTTCTAGCTTTTCTACAAAAATGGTCCTAAGACCCAATAACTTTGCAACCAAGGTTCCATTAACTTCTAGCTTGACATTTTCTTGACAATTTGGTCATTTCCATGTCAAATGACCATTTTGCCCTTTTTGGTCAAAATTCACTATTCACGCGGTAAAACTCCAAATTTCACATAATCTCTTATTTCTTATATTATAATTTCACAAATACATATTATTTTACATAATAGTCTTATAACGTGTTAAAAGACCGTTTTGCCCTTTTACAACTTTTTCGCGGGTTCTTACAGTACCTTCCCAAAATCTCCTTCTTTTAGATTCACCATCGTTTCTCCGTTGTCCATGGCATGAAACGAAGCCCCTGAATCCATGACCCAAGAGTCTACACAGTTTTCCATACTGAGTATCAATGCATCTTCCTGATAAACATTCTCAGCACCAACACTGTTTAATTCTTTCTTTGGACATTGACTCTTAACATGTCCCACCTCTTGGCAGTTCCAGCACTTCACATTCTTCCAAGTTCTAGATGAACTTCTTCCCCGACTCCCACTGCTCCCACTATTCCTGCTATTCCCTCTACCTTTTCCGATATTTAATAACTCAGAAGAAGACGAGCCACCTTGATTCTTACGTCTGGTATCCTCGCCTAGAACCAAATCTCGAACCCCTTCAAACGTCATACCACTGGTCCCCACGGAACTCGTAACAGCGGTTACTGTTCCAGACCAGCTATAAGGTAGTGAAGCTAGTAGCAGTGAAGCTTGAGTCTCGTTATCAAATTTAATTCCCACAGATGACAATCTGGACAGAATTGAATTTAGATTGTTAATGTGAACAGTAACAGAACTTTCCTCATTCATCCTTGTAGTGAATAACTCCCTCATCAAGAACACCTTGTTAGCCGCCGACGGTTTCTCATACATGTTCGTCAGAGCATCCATCATACCACGAGCCGTGGTTTCCTTCATGATGTTGAAAGCAACGCTCCTTTCCAACGACAATGTAATAACCGCCTTAGCTTTCTTGTCCTTTGAGTTCCACGCATCTTCAGCAGGTTTTTCCATTTTCTCCGGTTTGTCTCCAAGTACGACGTCCAAATCTTTCTGACATAGCAATGCTTCTAATTGCATTTTCCACCAGCTAAAGTCAGAACCGTTGAACTTCTCGATTACAACCTTGTCTTCAGCCATTACAACAAACAAGAGACAAATCTTTTATAGTACTTTTGTGTGACAGAACAGTACCCTTCAAAGTACCGAGACACCTTCAATACAATTAATAGAAATTAGTTTCTGGTGTGGAAGATCAGACAAAACTGCAACCACAGAGCATACTTTAATTTCTAAAACTGAGACCTCCTCCGAAACCCGAAGCTCTGATATCAGTTGTTAGGAATCGGACAGGGTACACACAGCGGAAACACACTATCACACACACACAAACTCACGAAAATAAAGCAATAAGAACACAAGGATTTTACGTGGTTCGGATTCGGTGTAAATCCTACGTCCACGGGCTGCAACTAGATTTTTCTTATTAACTCAATAAGATTACAATTTTATAATTGTTGGTGCATTTTGCTTCTCAACCAAAGCCTTGTATTTATAGGCTTTGAGAGAAGAAGAAAATTGATGTGAAACAAGAAAATAAGCAGGCGCCCATCTTCTCCCATTGTTGACTTTTAAATGTTCTCATTTAGCACCATTTACTTCCTCCTATTTTCTCCACCAACTTTCTCCTATTGTTGACTTTTAAATGTTCTCATTTAGCACCATTTACTTCCTCCTATTTTCTCCACCAACTTTCTCCACCAACCAACAATTAGGACTCAATATCTTCTATCCACATAAAATTTCTACTTAGGTGCAAATACTCTTAATAAGATTCATAGAAAATAGAACAACAAACATAATACACTCATTTATTCAAGAATTAAGAAAACTCGTAGTCACAATATTTGTGATTAGTATTTCGTATCATGCGTCTAAATGATTCTCAATCGAGCTCAAGTAAGCCATCTTGGTCATGACAACAAACGAAAGCAATGTGTTTCTCCATCGCACGATGGCACTCAGGGCACCGCATACCTTCAGGGACTCTACCCGCTCCCACAGAAAACTCAAATTTGCAACAATTATTCGCCGCAACATGAAGCTTATTATGGTACTCCATAAACGACAAATCAAACCCCTTCGACTCAATATCTCCCTTCCACACATCAAAGTCACCCGGTGTTTGCATCATAGTGGTTCCATGTCCATTAGTCAAAATCTTTGACCCTCTAGACAACAAAGCCCACGACCCATCCTTATCGTAACTCAACAACTTCTTGATCTCTTGCATCATTGGGTCTTGATCATCCGCCTTTTTTAATTGAATCTTGGAGTACAACATACTCTCTAATCGCGTCCAAAAGAACCACATCAATGTCGGTTCCTGCCAGCAGTGACTAAGCTTTTCAACAGTAATAGTGGCAATAGCCCTACGCACACTTTCCTTTTTCTTGCTTTTTCCAACGTACAACATCTCTAACGGGATCCGGGCAGCAGTCGCCATTGCCCGAGCCGTGTTCGTGAATTTACGAATCCACTCGATGTCATCGCCTCCGTACAAAAATATGTACTTGTCTTCTCTTATCTAAAAAAAATATCACATTTATCACATAAAAAAAAAAATACTAACATTATTTAGATTATTAGTTTAAAGGAGTTTAAATAACTATAAGTATAACTATAACTCACCCAATTGACTATGTTAGGGTCCATACCACTAACTAGCAATTCTAGCCTCCACGTTTCATCCCTCCACAATAATTCCTCTTTTATACTCGTAAAAGGGAACGCATTACTTCCCCAAATCCACATCATATGAATCGCATTAGGGCTCAATTCTCTTCCCTGTGGATCCAACACCACCAAAATCGGCTTGCTCCGGAAGTGCCACCTGTCTCCGATCGACCGGACAACCGCCCTGTCTATTATCGAAGGGTGGGAAACAGAGTACCATGGCATTTTCTCCTTCATCTCCTCAAATTTCCTGTCCATTTCACCGGTGTAATTTACAGAGGGGTCGACAATTGGGATCCATACGACTTCGTAAACAGCATTCGTCTTTGTTCCATGAATTCGAGACTCAATGTAAATTTCTTCAAGAATCGAAAGCTCCTCACGAGACATTTCTAGCCCTGATATTAGCAACAACACATTCCTTCTTCTCAGAACTTCCAGACTCACCTGTGTGTGGAAAAAACGTGAATACCCTCCTCAGGTAACAAATCATAAACTTTTGGATAATGTTGAATGTTGATAGTATACCTTTTCTTTAGTATTTCCGTCGAAGAGTGGTTGTATATCGTTCCTGGAACTAATTAGGATTCTGAGGATTTTCATGTTATCCATATGGCTTGTTTCAAAGAGTTGATTGAATGACCTTCTGAATTCGATTTCTTTCTTGTCTCCTGTATCAATCAATCGAACAAGAAAATAAGATACGCATTACGATTTACATGTAAGTAATCGAATTTTGATTATGTTTAATGGATCTATAACATACCAACAACACGAAGACAATTTTCCAGTTGTTGCTTCAGAAACTCGTATATATGATCAATCTTCAAAGTCAATGACGATATTTCCCACGATTGCAACTCCGAAGACGAAATCCCGTACCTGAAATCCCTAAACTTTACATGTCTTCTTTCAACATTATAAATACGATTTTTCGAAAATGGATGAAGTTTACTTACTCATGGCCCATGCTAGTCAAGTGAGCAATCTGAGTGGCGCAAGTGATGATGCCTCTGATTGTCCAGTAAACAGCTGTCGGAATGGTATTGATTGCCGATGTCATCGCCGGCATATCTGGAGTTATGTACATAGATGGAAGCTCCTTGAATTCAACAATACATTTCGTCAGTTCCAAAATCGAGTGAACGAGTTTGTTAAGCGCATCAAATCTAGGTTTCAATGGCGCCGTATGTTCCATGATTGATGGAACTTGTTTAAGAATCGCCATCGATTTAGCAAGTTGATTGGATGAATAAATTTGAGCCAGTAACCAGAATTCGCCATAGTTGAGAGCAAAAGCGGCGAGGGTTAGCACCAATTTTGCGTCCCAATGGAAGTTTCCGACGGTGTGGAATAATGCAAGAGCGGTTGTGTGTCCGTCTGTAACCGTTAAGCACTTTAACGCCATCTGAATAATCACATTTCAGATTTTATTAATTAAATAAAAAGAAATATTAGTAAATGTGTTGTGTTTTTTAATAAAATAATTATATATATATATATATATATATATACCTCACTGGCTAGTTTGTCGATTATATGAGATAGTGAATGAAGCATCACAATGGCATTCGTGTGATGTGGTTTACCGTTTGGTTTATCTCCATTTGTATGTGGACCCTACAATAAAATAATCACAATTAATTGGAAATGTAATGGAGATTAAGAAATGAGTAAAGAGAATGACTAAATAAACACTCCATTTTATTTGATATACATTTGTATTCAAAGTCAATTCTTTTATTTGTTAAAACTGCATTGTTTTCGGAAAAATTATATACGAATTGTTGAAAACAGTTTGACTTTTGTTAATGGGTGTATATTTAACAACACCCATGTGTAAAGTAGTAACAAATACCGATGAAATCGAATCAGGATGTATGGTGGAATGTTGGAGAATATCCTGTATGATATCGAGAAGTGGTTTGACATCGACATCGGTGCCATCAGGGAGATGAGTATCCATAACTTGCTTCATTATCACGTTGTCGTCTGATGTACTGAAGATCGAGTTTCCATCATTTCTAGTGGGATGCTGATGCATCGGATTGTGTACGGGTCCCATCATCAATTGCTGACTTGCGGGACCCATGAGTTGTTTTTGCGATTGTTGTTGAATGGGGTTTGTGGGAGGATTCGTGGTGGTTGTTAAAGGCTTTTTTTCTGTGGTAAGTGGTGGGATGCCCTTCATGAAGTTAGAGAATGACTCCATTTTTTGATGATTGGTTTTGGGTTTGGTTGTTGAGGAATAAGGAGGTTGGGTTTTTTTATATAAGTGTTTAGAATGGAATAAAGTGAAAAACCAACTTATTGAATCAACTTCCTTGCTTCATGGAGTTAAACTCCATTTTTTTAATACTTTTTGGGGCTAATTGCAAGTAATAACTAATAACCGTAAATTCTTTCAATTAGAGTATTTTTTTTTTTTTTTTCAGATTTTATTTTGAAAAATTACTTGAGTTATAGAAGTGTACTTCGAAGCCTTTTCATTTTAGAATATTATACTCTGAAAACCACCTAGTTGTTGCATTTATGTTTGATTCTATTTTTCTTTTTACGAAATTAAAACATGTAAGACCTATTTGGTAATAGCATTATGCTTTCAATTATTTTCTTAGGATATTATTATATTTTGAAATATCTAACTAGTTATAGTGGTGAAACTTGCTTTCTATTTGGATGACAATAAATTAATTTTTCAAAAGGAAGTGATAGATAGACAACAATATTTGAACATACACAACAATTTATGCATTAAAGAGATTGTACATTATATAGAAAATACCTTAAATTGTTGTGTATGGTTAAAAACTGTTGTTGTAGTGAGAATAAATTAAAGTACCATGCAGTCCATGCTATGCTATAGTAAAAAAATTGCCATTTTGTTATATATAACCCTACTTTTTTTATTAATTGGAGACCAAGAATCTCCAAGTAACATGATTCATGGGATTGATTAGTGCTGTTAATGAATCAACAGGGATGGAAACTGAAGACAAAAGTAAAAGAAATCACGTAGTTTAAGATATGTTTTTGACTTTATTTCTTTCTTTTTTTTCATCTTTTGCTTTGTAAGTGTTTTATTCTGAATTATAAAAAATATAACGAATGATTCTTTGCTTCTAAATCTAATTGCTTTGGCAGGGTATATATTTTGGTAAGACTAGTAAAGGATGAGATTAAATGTTAAAGTTACCGGATTGTCCCAAAATTACAATGATTCTCCGTAGATTGTTTCCAACGTTTCATTTAGCATATAATGAACGACACATATGGATTAATATTCAAATAATTCTATGAATGTGCACTTTTGTAGTGGAGTAAAACTCATTTTATCTCTCGCATCTCACGCTAATCTAAAAGATGTAAACTCTCTCTCCAAATTTGTAGGAATAGTTGTGTGCTCATCCAAAACTACCGCCTAAACATGTTAGCATCATATATGACATTCTCGACAAAGTAGTCTCATACTAGACGATTGTGTGCAGCTTCATGATCTTTGTTCAAAACAACTTTTCTCGTTCTCGAATGCAAACTTTCAGCATCATCAGCCAAAAGGAGCGTTGTTTCTATGATTGTTGTGGAAACTATTGTGTTGCGCTCTCTCAACCAATGGTCCGATGAAGATGATGACGGAAATGATTCTATCTTTGAATTCTCAAACTTATATAAACAAATTTGTAGTTACAGATAGTAAAATTATGTTTTGTGTAAAAAATTTGGATAGGTAATGAGCATTTATAGTAGTTGTTGTAACACTCATTGTCAAAGGTATTGAATTAAAATATCATTTTAAACCCACAATTTTTCATCAATGTCTATAAATCATCTCAAGTAGAGTTTTAAACCCAAAGCACAGGTCCGGTTCAGACGGTGGGAGATCGCCAAGGCCCATCGTCTTAGGAGGTCCAAAAATTTTATATCATATGTAATATATATGTATATATTTGTCCTCTAACAAAATACAAGTTGTTGAGTACTTTTTCTAATTTTTATAAGTAGATGATACTTCGGGGTTGAGCCTTTTGATGAATTATTAGACACGTTGAAATTGCTACAGCTTAATATGAATGATATAAGAGGTCAATGTTATGATAACAGTTCTAATATCAAAGAAAAACAACAAGGTGTTCTAAAATGACTACTTGAAATTAAACATAGTGCTTTATACATGTCATGTGTTTGTCATAGTCTTCACATTACGGTTAGTAATATGACACTTTCCAATAAGACGTATTATTAAAAAAACAATTTGACGAAACTAATTATGAAGAATAAATACAATTTGTCGAATAGCATCTTAAGGTTCATTAATTTTTTGGTTGTTGTGGATATGACAATTATTTCATTATATAATAGATTTAAACAACTAAAAAATTTTGAAAATAATTTTGGATATATATATATATATATATATATATATATATATATATATATATATATATATATATATATATATATATATATATATATATATATATATATATATATATATATATATATATATATATATATATATATATATATGACAATTATTTCATTATATAATAGTAGGGTTTAGGGTTTAGGGTTTAGGGTTTATATATATATATATATATATATATATATATATATATATATATATATATATATATATATATATATATATATATATATATATGATTCAAAGAAATTGAAGTCCTTAAATGAAAATGAACTTAAAGAATTTTGTATAACGTTTGCCACTATTTTTCAAAATGATAATCTGTCTGATGTACATTCAAATGATTTTTCATTTGAATCAAAGAAAATTTTGATTTGGCTATCATATATATAGGAAATATATGTTAAATAAAATTGTTTTTCATAATGTTATTAATTATTTTGCATCTAAAAACGCTAGAAGATTTTTATAATTAGTGGCTTTTTGTATTGGTATAGCTATATGTATCTTTAAAACTATTATTAATGAAAAATGCTAGAAAATATATATTTTTTAAGGGAAACATCAAATAAACACCCCAATTATACTTCATATACACCCTAAATGTAAGTCAACTTTTTTTATTGGTTGAAACTGCATTGTTTTCTGTACAAATAAGATATAATTGGTTCAAAATAATTGACTTTTGTTAAAAGGTGTATATATGGTGTATCTATAGTAGCACCCTTTTTTAATTTTTTTGCTATATTTTTGTCTTTGAGGGACATTTTTTTCCTCTCGTCCCAAGCCCCAAAAATGTTGGATCGGCCCTGCCAAAACCTCTAAAAAGTGATTAGAATACTTAAACACCCTTGGTTAAAATAATTTAAAATTTCACTTTAAAAACATTTCAAAGTCCTAGGTTGCGGAAAATCATGCAGTCCCAATTTCAAAACAAGTTTGTTTGTTAAAGAGCGATGTCGTTACAAGCCGAATACCATTACATAGTTTAAATGAAATCACACAACCGGTGACCTTCTAAATCCCTACATAAGTCATCATTAATCATCAACATGAGTATATGTCAAAATAAGTTAGGCAATGAAAATGCCTAGTGAGTCTACCCGAGGCCAACCCGTTGAGAGTTAAGTGATGGCAATCATCGTACTCGAGTCAAAACCCCCAAAACCATTTTTAAAACACTTGTACGTCTTAAAATGGTTTGAAGGAAAACTTGTCTCCAAAATCATCTTTTTCAATATTTAAATACAACTTGCAACATCGAAGATATAGTTAGGGACTTATCCCAAAATCAACATAATTAACTTGTCAACATAAAACATTATTTGTATCAAAATATCATTTCATCTAAAAGGGTAAAGTATGCATGTAATGAATGCATATACAAATAACCCAATCCCCATGTCCATCTCATTAAGTCAAAGTTCACCATAGTGGTTGGAAGGAACCATCTGTTGCTTTCATCAAAAGCAAGCTACTTACAAACCACTAAATAAATACCACACGTGGAGTAGCGAGCCTATACACGTGTAAGTGGTGATTATATAGAAATCTAACCACACATCATTCGTCAATCTTCATAGTCAAGTTTCATATGGATATGAGTGACCATCTTAGACTCCCATCCTAAATGAAAATGCAATGCACAAGTAGGATGCAACTTTAGTTTCAAAACATCATTTCATCTTCATTAGTCTGGAAATCATCTTTCTAACACCTTAAGTTCAAGAACATCTTTTCAGCTTATCAATTCAAAATTGTCTTTAATGCATCATAAGGTTATCATCATGAATGAACACATGTACTTATAGTATATCATATAGCACATTGATTGAATACATAAAAATATTTTTTAAAATAACACACACCAAAATAAATTTGAAGGACATGTACTCGGGTAAACTCACATTAGCTTTGGGGCTACTTCAAGTGCCTTCTTCCATCTTAGAGTACTTCAATTACCTCCTAAAGATAACAATCAAAGTTGCTAAAATGACCAAAATATCTATGAGAGGACACATACACAATTTAGAATCATTTTACATGTTTCCACACCCTAAATGGGTTATGGTAACAATTGAAGGTCTAGGGAACAAGGCGGGGGCTTAGAAATGTTTATTAGTGACCACAGAACATTACACGGTCGTGTAATATTCCTCATGAATATAACAAGGCCGTGTAATATTCATCATGAATATAACATGGTCGTATAATGCCCAGTAGCCCCCTCCCCCCAATCTAAAATTTTGCATTTTAGGCCTTGCGCTCAGCTCCACTTGTTCCCAAACGTCACCAATGGGTTCTAATGACCTAATAACATGTTAAGAACATGAATTCCCTCTTATTAGATCTTACTTAGTTCATTGCTTAATGATTAAGACCTTAAGATGTCACAAGGGCTATAAGGAAGCACATATGCACACATCATCAATCACAAGGGTCTAAAAGGCCCAAATGGATTCTAATTTCATTACTTCTTATTTCTATAAACCAATGAGCTTTAACAACACTTCCGAATCCTTATTTTAAACTTCTTAAACTACCTATTACCATGCAAGATGGTGATTCCATTCCAAAGAAGATTACCTCATGGAATCCTCAATTTCAATCATTGATCCAAATGGTGGAAACTCATGGAATGTCCGGTTCCAATCATGGTTTCATTAAACTTCAAAGATCCAAGATCAAGCATTAGCTTAGGATCATTCTGAGCACTTGTAGAATCAATCTAACTAATACTAATGCATCAAGAATTTAAGGTACAACTTTCTAAGGCCAATGCACAACACATTCACAGGTCTAGAATCTCAAACACCTAATTCCATCATAGATATAGTGGTTCTAGAGTTATCTCAACATCTTTGATTGGGAATCATAAGGAAACCATCCATAAATTATCACTTTCATCCACAACACCTTTAGGGAATCAAAACACATATTGGTTTATCCATATCTTAACTAGTGTTTCAAATGTCGCTAGGCGTTGCCAGGTCAGCAAACTAGCGAGTAGCGAGAATCGGCTAGGCGGTGAGTACATTTCATGAAAATATTATAAGTTCATAAAAATTTATAACCTTGAAACACCTTAAATCAAACTGACTTCTGGCATATGATCGAACACCTTACATCCATACTTAAAATTCTAATACATGCATACTCAAATTTATAGGAAATCAGGACAATATTACATCAAAAGTACATCCTAACAGACTTCAACTATATATATATATATATATATATATATATATATATATATATATATATATATATATATATATATATATATATATATATATATATATATATATATATATATACAAACACACACACACACACATACACGTGTTGAATTAACACACAATCACAAACCGATTGAAACTGCTTCTTTTTGTACTGACAATATGCAAATCCGATTCTTTCAACATCAAAATGAGATTCATCACATCAAAACAAAAGTAAACACAAGTTGAATCGACGAAATTAGAGCAACTAAAACCACAAGTTGAATAGATGAAATCAGGAACCTTAAAATCGATTCTGGTTATCTTTATTATATTAAAGAAATCGGGAAACTTAAACAATCGATATACTTCAAAATTGAAAATCAATGAACACTGATAAACACAAGATAGATTCGCTTGATACATTCGATGAACATTAATAAAAGAATTTAAAAATCAATGAACATTAATAAATAGTTGAATGAACTTGCAATGGAATTCACGGTTGAAGGCATCAGTGGGTGATTTAGGGACCGAGTTCACGATTGAAATGAATCTCCAATCAAAATCACGAGCATCAATCGAAATCAATCTCCAATAGAAAGTGTGCATCAATCTAAAATCAATCGGCACTCACGATGGTGCATCTGAAATCAAGAAACAAGGATAAATTCAGAAACGCTGACAAATTTGAGATCTCCTATAATCAAGCATATCATCTGAATTGTTGAAATCAAGAAACGGGTTCACCATTGAACCAATGATGCGATCCCCGCTTTGTTTTTCGCTCTCCATCACGGTCCTTTGAAGGCAGAAGAGAATAAGTGTGTTGAGTTTATTGAAGGCAGAAGCTTGATCGATTGGTGATCGTTTGGTCATAGTCATAGTGTCATAGATGTATCCCACATCACCTAGAACAAGAAACATGAGGGCATCCTTTTGTTATAAATAACAGCTTAGACTTTCTCACATTTCAAACTCATACAACCGGGTTAACTCCTAGTTTTAATGATTTTGGTCAAAATTTTAAATTTTTATAAGGTTGAACCGGGTTTATAAAGGCAAACAGGTCCGACTTGGTCCGATTTGGACCGAGTTGGTCTAAGTTGGGCTAATGTTGACTGAGTCCAATTTTTTAGGTCGAGTTAGGTAAACTCTCCTTAGGGAAGGATCGAGTGTGATTAACTCGCCATGTACTCGACCGAGTTATTGGAGTTTTACAACCATGATCTCAATATATCAATGGTTCCAGGGTTCATAACACCCAAGACTTCATTAGAGGTGATATCAGGTTATCCATTGATTGGATAATGATCACATAATGGTCAAAAATCATAAACTAACACTTGGGATCCTAGGATTTACCTCACCCAACTCAGAATTTTCGGATTGAACAAAACCCCAAACCCTAGAAAGGGTTTTCAAGCTAGAAAAGATGAAATTTATACCTTAGTTTGCTAGGAAACTTAAGAACTTGGATCAATCTTCAAACCCTAGCTCAAACCCACATCAAATCCATGGAAAAATCTCCTCCTCTACTTTATCCTCTCTCAAATTCGTCTATATCAGAGAAATGGGGAGAAACCTCCATCTAATACATCTGAACTTTCAAGGATTGACAAAAAAAAGGTCCTTATGGTTTGATTCTTCCAACAAGCAACACCAAATGACTTCCCATTTTAACAAAAGTTTCCAACTTTAGAATTTTACCCAAAAATACAATTCATCTTTCATTTAGGTCATTGATTAGGTCAACCCTAACCCATACTTTAGTCATTTGACAAAAATTGTCATTCTCACTAAAATTTCTACAACTGGGTCATTTTTTTGTTTAAAGGTAATGTCTAATATAATCCAACTTTCCATTTCAAACCCTCACTATAAATTCTCTATCTTCTTAGTACTTGACCAGTCAAAGCTAGATATGCGAAGTTTGACAAAATTGATAGTTTTAGTCCCTACTTCTTAATTTCTCATTTTTGGTTCAAAATGGGTTTTTAAATCTTCAAGTAGATTAAAACTTTATTTTGGATCTTTAAACTATAATTCTAGTCATGATATAAAGTTTTAAATTTATTCTTATTTATTTATATTTATTTAAATATTTCTGAAAATAAAAATTTAGTTTTTATCGATTTTAGCCCAAAATACATACGTTACAATTATCCACCACTTAAAAATGATTCCATCCCCAGAATCATCAAGAAAGAATAATGTAACAATTTTCCAAAATCCAAACTATCTTTAAAGGAAATTTTGTAATAAAGCTTAACACACTTACTCCAAATAGATATTGGACAAAAATCATTATCTTTATGTAATAATTATTGTAAAAATAGTTTATTATTTTTGAAGTTAAAATACTCGATATGATTTTGAATATTTTTATTTACATAAATAAGAAACTAGTCCATCCTTGCTCACTTCATATCAAAAGTTTTACCAATATTCTATAAAGATCATCAATCCCAAGTATAAACTACCGATTCATGATGGTCATGTTGTCACTCTGCTTCATGGAATTTCAATATTTTAGTATACTATACTCACCCAAAATGACCCAAAAATTTTACTTTAATTCTAGTAACATCTTTGGAAAGTTAAACTTTACATCGTTCTTATGTTATTTGTTATGATGGATTGAGTTCACTAACACGTACACCTTAAGTTCAACTATTCCTCCTTCTCTTATAATTATTTATGCATCTTCAACATATATATTGATACACCATTAACTCTACTAAACTTCTTTTCCTCAAAAAATTCCATATGTAAATCTTAGTATCACAGTTTAAGATCTAAAGTCCAAATGTCTCATAAGTTCTATTGGTCAACTAGGTCGTAATTTGCTACTAGGGAATACATTAATTCCAATTTTTGTTTGATATCATTCTTTGAAGCTTATCAGATTAATCACTAAGGAATAAAGCCAGGTCCCTCTTAAATGCAACCATCTTTCTTGATCTAAGGTAAGGTCAAATGATTGACAAAACTGACATCATTTGAAAGGGAAAATAAAACCTCTTTTAATCCACTACACCGGTATCTTATCCAACATGAGTGATATCTATTGTATTCCATCATCATCTTCCATATTCCAAGGACACTTATGGACATCGGGTCCAAACTCTTGGCAACTAATCATCTTCACACACTAGTCCCACATATTTGCGAGATGCTCATCATTCTTCAACTCCATAAACTTCATTTCCTTAGTAGAAACTTGTATAAAAGTCCTTATCATCATGAGTAATGATACATGCTACTTCTAATTCAATAATTAAACAACTAGAAACTTAAATACATATAAGTCTCACCACCAAAATTATAAGGTTAACTACCTTAGGGTTCAAACATTCTCAAGAGCATTATAGTTTAAGTCTAAGCAATACACTTAGTACCTAGTTCACTTAAACTCATACTCTGATACCAAACTGTAACACCCCTCGCCAAGGGTATTTAATTAAAACATCATATTAAACCCACAATTTCTCATCAATGTCTATAAATCATCTAAAGTGGAGTTTTAATTCCAAAACATCTCAAAAGCGGTTAGAATACATTTAAACACCCTTCGTTAAAATCATTTAAAATTTTACTTTAAATCATTTCAAAGTCTTAGGTTGCGAAAAATCATACGGTTCCAATTTCAAAACAAAATTGTTTGTTTAAAAGTGAGGTGGTCACAATTTGAATACCATTACATAATTCAAATGAAACCACACAACCCTTGGCGTTCTGAAATCCCAAGTTCTACATAAGTCATCATTAATAATCAAACTATGTACATGTCAAAATAAGTTAGGCAATGAAAATGCCTAGTAAGTCTACTTGGGGTCAACTTATTAAGAGTAGTTGATGTCAATCATCGTACTCGATTCAAACCCCCCAAAATCATTTTAAAACACTCGTATACCTTAAAATGGTTTGAAGGAAAACTCGTCCCCAAATCGTATTTGTCAATATTTAAATACAACTTGCAATATCAAAAAAGCATCATCGATATAGTTAGGGACTTATCCCAAAATCAGCATAGTCAACTTGTCACCATAAAAAGATTGTTTGTATAAGAATATCATTTCATCATAAAAAATAAATTATGCATGTAATGAATGCACATGCAACTAACCCAATCCTGATGTTCATCTCATCAAGTCAAAGCTCGTCATAGTGGTTTGAAGGAACCTTCTATTTCTTCAATCAAAAGCTATATGAACTACTACACAAGAACCACACGTGGGGTAGCGAGCATCTACACGTGCAAGTGGTGATTATCTATAAATCAAACCACATATCATTCTTCAATCGTCATTAGTCGAGTTCTATATGGACATGAGTGACCATCTCAGACTCTCATCCTAAATGCAAATGCAATGCACAAGTAGGATGCAACTTTAGTTTCAAAACATCATATCATCTTCTTTAGTTTGGAAATCATCTTTCTAACACTATAATTATACATAGTAACGAACTTTGGTTTGCAAAGATAAATATGTCAAATTTGAAATTTTACATGTTTTCAACAACCCTATATGCATTAAACTAAATATAAAAAAATTGGAAAGTGAATTTGTAACAAAAACCCAATATGTAAATGCAAAAAAATCTTAAAAACATGTATAAAAACAAATATGTAAAATCCAAATCATCTTAAAAACATGCATAAAAACGAAAACCTGAAAGAAAATGTAAAAACTAAATCTTCTAAAAAACCAATTTTGTAAAAATGAACTCATAAAACACAAAATTGTAAAAACTTCTAAAACATTAAGTTTTAAATTCCACAAAAAATGAACATGTAAAAGATAAATCTTTACTTTTTTTAACAACACTACATGCAAGAACAAATCGGTAAAAAACGAGGAAAAAAAAACTTAAAAAACAATCACAGAAACAAACATGTAAAATCGGAAACATGTTTAAAACATGCATAAAAACAAAAGCATGAAAAATTTGAAAAAATCATTATTTATAAATGATAAGTTTGTAAAACGGTTTGATAAAACAAAAGGTTGTAAAAAACTTCTACAAGGGATATATAATTTGGAAAATGATTTTGTATCAATAAATATTCCGTAAATATTAAAAAAAAAAACATGCATACAAACGAAGATGTAAATATAGTAAATCTTAACCAAACGTATTAAAAAAAATTGTAAAAAAAGTTATATTTTAAAATATTTTTGTAAAATAAATAGTTTTATAAGAACGATTCCGTAAATAACAAAGTTGTAATAAATATAAAAGAAATGGCAAAAAAATAATTTAAAAAGCAATATTTAAAAAACATAGAAAAAATATGTAAAAAAGTTCAGAAATTTTTTTAAAAAAGTTTAGAGTAATTGGCAAAAAGACATAAAGATCGAGTAAAAGTGTAAAAAGAAAGATGTTGAAGCTTATATAAAAGAAAGCTAATGTGTTTAGGGTGGGAATCGAACCCCTCCACGTTCTTTGGCATACCAACTCAATATACATGCCACTATGTGTAAATCTTTCACAAACTGAATAATAAATAGTATTAAAATATCGTTCATCATATCTTATTAATATTGAAATTTATATGGGATATATAAAAGTTATCTGGAAACTTCACATGTACCGTAAAAGCTTTCATGACCACTCCAAAAAGAATAGAAATAGTTAATCGGTGAAATTTAATTGTTCTGAATTTTATATATATATATATATATATATATATATATATATATATATATATATATATATATATATATATATATATATATATATATATATATATATATATATATATATATATATATATATATATATATATATATATATATATATATATATGTATACCAAATTATGTGTCGTGTTCTTGATGGCACTTCAAATTACAGTTCTTTAAAGCAAGAATTACTAAAATGGTATCTTATTAATTTACAGAATTATAAAATAAAAATAGTAACCGTATAACAGTAAAATTATAGAATTGGTCCGTTTTTCTTCATATTTTGCATGAAATAGACAAAATTATAGAAATGACATATATGTAATACTAGGAAATTTAATAATTACATAAATGATTTTTGTATATAGTAAAATTACAGAAATAATCATTATGCATTACATTTTGCAGGAAATAACGTTTTGTATTAGTTTATTAAGTCGAAAATAACATTTTACACTTATAGGATTAATAAACTCTCGTCATAACGCACACGCTTAAAACCAATAATATTATGACATGGTCCACATGGAATTAAAAAATATTTTAAATAACACGTATATCAACAATACATTTGTTGATAATAAGTAATTTAGACTTGAAGAAAAAAAAAACATTCTCTTTTATATATTTTTAGAATGCAATGTCTAAAACAATAAACATATTATTCAATATTCGTAGGAAAATTCCACTTTTATGACATATTCTCTAAATTCTTTTATTAATTTTTATGTTCTATTATATTTTTAGAATACTGCATACACACCCTAACCCTAATCATAAATCTACACATTTGTTAATCATGGACTTTAACTCTTAACCATTAGTTTGTTTTTTTTTTTTTTGGAACCGGCAAATTGATCTCACCTGAGGGTACTCAGTCCCGCAACCCAGAGCGGTTGACAATTACTTATGGCGCAAGAGCCTTTCCCCTCCACCTGTGCCTCGCATCCAGAGAAAATCCCCCACATGGGCGTTAGTTGGAGTCGAACCCCAAACCTCCACCCAGTGGGTATATAACCCAGGTGCATCAACCCAGCTAGGCTAGGCATCACTTGCCATTAGTTTTTTTTACAGCCAAAAATCGATTTATTACAAAAGGACCGTCAGTTGGAAGCTGGCCCAAGATACAAGAAAGCAATACAGGGGAGAAATACAAAGAGATGAACAACTATAAACAGATTAAGCTAGACTGGTCTGTGGTGAAACAATTACTACCGAAAATAACAATCAACTATGAATAGCCCCCAATAAAAGGCAATGCACTTAATCCAAAAAATGCAGGGCCAAAACAGAACCCAGAGAATCCAGGTGCAAATTCGACTAAAATCTTGAGCCTCGAGCAGACGGCGAACCAATGTGAGATCTTTTTATGTTGCAAACTGGAATCGTCGATTCCGGATAAAAGTCTATACCAAGGGTATTTGTTGTTTAACATCTTTTAAACCTTTTAGGAGGTGTATGTTAACGGTGACTTCAAATATCACCACTCCAATCTACTAAAAGAAAATACACACACGAAAAAGTGCATCCTCGCAACAGGAACAAAAACATGACACACTCGACCACAACACACCTATTTGATGTTCTACCTCACGAAAGAAAATTGACACACATCAAAGTAGGCTCTTGCGAGAGGCACTACACCAAGGGACACCAAGAAATCTGACTGACCTACCCTTCCCCAAAAATTATTATATACTAACTAAACTATGCCTCGTTGATGAAACAGAAATATACACATATTCACAACTCTCCAACTCACCAGGAACACTCATTAACAAACAAGAATTCATCACCACACTTGCTTAAGAGAAAAGGCCAAAACTAAACGGATGGCTGCACCAAGAAAACCGATCCAAATTGTGTAACTTTCCCCTGAACTTTATCCAATTAAACAAATTGAGCTGAATATCATCAACTATAATTTTCGGGTTTCGTTTTTCTTCCTAAAAGTCACTTTATTCCTTGCCTTCCAAATTGCCCAACAAGATGCTTGTATTAGAGCTGAATAGGGGTGAGCGTGGTCTTGGGACCGACCTGACCATGACCGAACCCGAGCCGGACCGAGACCGAGGGAAGACATTCAATGGAACCAAGGACCGACCAAACTATGGGACTTGGTCTTGGGTTCGGGAACGAGATTGCTCGGGTTTGGTCGGGTTTTACCCGAACAGGACCAAGCGTAAAAATTTCAAATGCCTACATTATAATCTTAATGTCTTTTAAACTTTCTGTCGGTTCCATACCCGAGAGCCCGACAATACCGAAGGACCAAGACCAAGAAGGACCAAGACCGAGAAGGACCAAGACCGAATTTAGCCACATATACGGACCGAGTACCGACCAAGTAACATGGTCGGTTTCTTATCTCGGGTCCGGTTCCTCGATTCTTGGGCTTAGGCTCGGTTCCGAGGACCATTTACACATCCCTAGAGCTGAATATAAATTCTTTGCTTTCTACGATTTGGAATGTTAGAGAATATCAGCAATTGGCGATTTTAGACTATTCAGATTGCCCCTCTCGCAACCACACCATTTGCTGATTGAGTTCCAAACACAATGTAATAATTCATAACCCACAAACACATGATCAACATAATTATATTCCATTCCACAAAGCGAACACTTGATATATGAAATTTGAATCCATCTATATGAGAGGTTTATTTTTAACGGGATTCTGTTCAAAGCCAACCTCCGGGAGAAGCAAATAACCCAGCATGAACCCACGAGTTCCACTTAAACATTTTAGGAATGTATTCATTCTTTGAAACTTCTAAGGCTTTCCTTAGAGATTTGACATAAAATTGCCCATTTTGCTCTATAATCCACTCCCAACTATCATTCCTTTTAGAGAACTCATATTTTCGCATAATCTCTAAAATGTTAGAAAATCCATTTTTTCTAGATTTGACATGACCCTTTTTTTTTCCAATCCCAGTTCATTTCAATTACCATATCAGTATTAGTCACCACCCAACCCATAACCAAGCAGTTTTTTCCGCTTTCGATCTTGTATACTCTTGGAAAATTTTCTTCTAAAGGAATGCTTGTTAACCAAATATCTTTCCAAAACCAAGTTTTAGCGCCTCTCCCCACCTTCCTTCTAAACAGATCCCATAAGCTAATTCTAACTTCCAAAAACTCTTCTTCGATCTTTGTTACATTCTTCCACACACCATTGTAATTTTTTTGCAAGTTTACGATCATCGTAATCATTAAGCATGTGGATGCTTCGAATCACCTTTGGCCATAATGAAGATGCATCTTGCTTTATTTTCCACCACCACTTTGCTAGGAGACTAATGTTGAAATTTTTAAGGGCATTGACTCCTAGCCCACCCATGGTTTTAGGAGTTATCACTTTCTCCCAAGCCACCCAGTTTATATATATCTTGTCTTCCGAACCTTTCTACAAGAACTTCCTTCTTATGCATTCTAGATTTTCAATCACTTTCACCGGGGCTTTGAAGACTGAAAAATAATATAGTGGGAGACTACCAAGAACCAAGTTAACTAATGTTAGTCTTCCTCCAAATGATAGAGAGTTTTTGTTCCATGCGTTTAGTTTGTTCTTAAACCTCTTTATATTGGGATTCTAATTCTTTGTTAATTTCATGTTTGCCCCAATTGGCAACCCAAGGTATGTGAATGGAAAACAAGCTGCTTCAAAACTTACATAATTCGCAAATCTAGATGGCTCTTCTTTGTCAACCCCAATCCCATACACTTTACTTTTGCAAAAATCCACATTATGTCCTGATCCTAAATGGAAACATCTTAATAAGCGTTTAAGATTTTAGAAGTTAACGGGTGACCATTCTCCAATAAACATGATATCATTCGCATACATTAGATGAGATAGGTTGGGGCCATTTCAGGGAGCTAAATGCTATGAAAAATATGTTTTTCACAAGCAGAATCCATGACCACATGTAAACCCTCCATTGTCATGATAAATAGAAAATGAGACAAAGGGTTTCCCTGTCTCATTCCTTTCTCAATCTTGACCCGAAATTCATTTGGACTAAAACTGACCCCTAGCCGATTTAAGCAATCCACGAATCGAGCACTTCCATCTTGACCCGAAATTCATTTGGACTAAAATAGAGTCCAGGTAGTTCCAATCTAAGTCAAATGTTTTGTCTAAATCAACTTTGAATAGTACCGATTTCGTTTTTGACCGGTTACATACCTCATTTAGTATGAAAGGTCCATCTATAATATTCCCCCCTTGGATGTAGGCCGACTATTCACCACTCACAACTTTTTGGATTACTTCCTTTAATCCGCACGCTAACATTTTAGAATGGTCACCCGTTAACTTCTCAGTGAAGAACTTATGGACAAAGTTTTTAACTTCAGCCGGATCGTTAGTCCAAATACCATTTTCCATAATACCATTGATCATTTGTTTTCCTTTTATTCCCATTTATAATCCCATGAAAGAATATCGAGTTTTCATCTCCTTCAGTGTCCCACTTAATCCTAGATTTCTGCTTTAAATCGTGTTTTTCTATTATTTCTAGCTCCATCAATCGTGCTTGCTTTATTTTCCATTATAGGCATTCCTCAGAAGTTAGTTGTCTACTTTCTGCCTCTATTTCCAAATTCTATATTTCCTTCTTAATCTCACATTCCTCTTTCCTTTCTTCGTCTCAATGTTTGAACCCCCACTTTTTAAGCTCTTCTTTAACCCTCATTAACTTCTTTAGGAAAACTGAGTCTTCATTCTCAATTCCAACATTCTCTGACCATATTTTTCTCCCACCTCTTTGCAACCGATGATCGATGACTAGGAGTTATAGAACTAAAAGGGGTATGGGCTGAAGTCTACATGATCGCCAAGCAAGATAATTGGGTTATGATCAGAATATTGTCTAGGAAGCGCAATGTCACGGGCTAAAATTCCGTGACCGTGTTAGACCGAGAAAAGGAAGATCATGCCACTGGATTATACTGTCATTGGGTTCAAAAGGGGGCGACCTAGACCAAGGGCGTTGTTCTGTCTAGTCGCTGCTGTCTGGCCGAGTCGTTCGGGGCCAGGAGGGCAAGACTGTGAAGGGGACCGTAGCGGGTTAGACACAACTGGTCGGGGGCTAGTGCCGCCTCCCTGATGAGCCCATGGCAGGGCGAAACCGGTTGGCATGCGTATACGGGAGGGCTGGTCTCGGGGTTTTATGGGGGACCTCGGGACGCCGCACGGGCAAGGAGTGTTGCCGAACTCGTGTCCGTGATAGGTGGTATCAGAGCTTCGTTCGATAAAGAGGACCCTAAGGAAAAGATGGTGCGCTGGCCGTTCTACCTCGCAAGTACCCGAGAGAAAGTGGGTGCGCTGGCAGGAGATATGCGCAAGTACCGAAGAACCTTAGGCGCTTCCCAGAATCACAAGAAGCATATGTTAAACGGTTCAAAACGGGGACGGAGCATGACAAGCGCGATGGTACGCGATAAGGTTGATAAAGAAGTACTCAAGAGTCGAGAGTTGCGCGACGAGTTGAGTCCTTTCTCCCGGCACGAGGACGTGCCGATTCATTAGGTGGGAGAGAGTGTCACGGCTCAAATATTTTTGCCGTAACCGTGCTGGCCAAAGAAGAAGACGTGTCATCTGGTTACCTGCTATACTCGCTCAAAGGGGTGCGTCGCTTAGTCCTATAAGGAAAGTTCTGTCGACCCCGTGATGTTCCGGTCCAAGTCGCCTCTCGGCAAGTCAAGTGATGCTAAGATCCGGGTGGAGCCGGGGAGCCTTGGCGCTGGTCGAAGGTCGGAACTTGTAGGGACCATGCGGGTTAGACACAACTGGTCGGGGGCTAGTGCCGCCTCCCTGATGAGCCCATGGCAGGGCGAAACCAGTTAGACACACGTATCATGGCAAGGCCGTCACCGGGATGGAGATCATATCATATACGGAGCCCGGGACGCCACACAGACAGAGATCATCATGTCGACTCGCATCCGTAAACATGCCGCTAGCCTCTGACGTACTTGGCCCTTATCCGACTGCAAGTGTTTCATGCCCAATCCGAGTCGCATTTGACGGCTTACTCGATCCTCCAAGCAGGCAAGTCGGGTGCCGCACGGGTCCAGAATTTGACCCCGTGATAAGTGGTATCAGAGCAGACGACGAAGGGACATATCGGGATAGTTGTGCACTTTCGTGGGGTCCGTTGAAGTATATGGCGGACTAGCGGGTGGGTTGTCGTGAAGTAAAGGGCACCTACAGGAGATCGCTCCATCTCTCATTGAAGTGGAAGTACGGAGATGGCCACATGGAGTATGGAGGTGTGCTGCTATACTTGGTACCTAAATAGAGAAGAAACATCACTTTGAAAAGACAAGAGTTCCTCTTCTACCGCACGAGGACGTGCGACAATTTGGCGGTGGGAGAGTATCACGGGCTAAAATTTCGTGACCGTGTTAGACCGAGAAAAGGAAGATCATGCCACTGGATTATATTGTCATTGGGTTCAAAAGGGGGCGACCTAGACCAAGGGCGTTGTTCTGTCTAGTCGCTGCTGTCTGGCCGAGTCGTTCGGGGCCAGGAGGGCAAGACTGTGAAGGGGACCGTAGCGGGTTAGACACAACTGGTCGGGGGCTAGTGCCGCCTCCCTGATGAGCCCATGGCAGGGCGAAACCGGTTGGCATGCGTATACGGGAGGGCTGGTCTGGGGGTTTTATGGGGGACCTCGGGACGCCGCACGGGCAAGGAGTGTTGCCGAACTCGTGTCCGTGATAGCAAGCACTGTAGCGGAGCTCCATTTGTCTATGAAGTGTTTGCAAACTAGAAATAGATCAAGTTTACTTAATTTTTTTCCGTCATTACTGATCCAAGTAAACCTACGCCCTCCCATAGTGAATTCCACTAGTCCTGCCTCCTTGATAAAATCATTAAACACTGGAGTACTAGACTCGGAGAAGAAAACGGATAATTTGTCCTCTTTTTCCTTACATTGTTGAAGTCTCCCATAAAAACCTAAAGCCCTTGGGTTGATACTTTAATTTCCAGCAACTCTTTCCAAAGTTTCTTCCTTTCACCTGAATTATTAGGAGCATAAATGTTAACAAAGTTGATGGTCTCGTTGTAACCCAACCATGTCCCAGATATCATAATGAAATATGCATTTATAATGGATTGTTTGTTTAAATGTCTTTGTTCCATAAACAGAATATGCCCCTCGATCTCCCTCTGGATCTCGAACATGTTGCTTCAAAATCAAACTTATCATAATTCTAAAAGTCTGAGTAATTTATATGTTCCGTATTCACCATCTGTGTCTCTTGAATACGTACGAAGTTTATGTTGTGACGCCTTTGAAATTCTCTGACATGCATACTTTTTTCCACATCCCCTGCTCCTCTAATACTGTATGTGAGAAGATTCATTTTTGGTTTCTAATGACTTTTTCGTCTTCAATTTCTTATCTCAACAGGTATTCAAACCCGTCTAGATGAAAACCAAGCTCTGATCTAATTTTTTTGGTCTTGGCTATTTTAATGGAGGTGGAGTTACTCAATTTGTTGGGCCTTGATTGGTTTGTTTGAGATTCGTCTATCCTCGTCGATCTTTTATGGTTGTTTGCTCGCACCATATCTGTTAATTTCATAGATACAGGGATGTTTTTCATGTTAGTGGATTTCTTCTGCCTTCTATCTTTATTCCTCATTTTATGAGATGTACCCTCAGTTATAACCTTTGTCGCACCTTCACCCGAATCCCCCTACGAATCTATTGGCTCCGTGTTTAAATCCAGGGAATTGGATGAGGGCTCGCGATTTTGGCGATGTGCAGGTTGTTCGGTTCCAATGGGACTTGAATCAATTTTCTCAACAGGTATTTCCCCAGTAAATTGGTATTTTCCTTTACTTTGTCTTTCATTAGGCCTGGAATTGGATAATCAAATTCACCAAATAGTGCAATCCGATTGCTCAGATGAATATCGTCGATATGGCCAGTTAATGGGCTACTTAATGGACCATTTCCATCATCTGGGTCGTTCTTTGTTATGATGGTATCATTTGGGTGTGGGGAAATTGGGTCCGATCTATTTTGAGAACTCGAATTAATATTCGAGTCCCCCAAACTATAGTCTTTTCTGATTAGGTGATTACGAACTCGCCGTTCATTTCATCCTCGTTTCCCACATCCTTTAAACCTCTTCCTTCTTCCATTTCATGCGAGCTCCCATCTTCTACCAACTTCTATTGTTCCCTGGTGTGATCATCCTTTTCATTTCATCCATTGATACTTCCGGCTAGATCTTTATCGTGTGTTAAAACATACTCTCTTTTTGACTCTGGATATATTTCGTTTTCCCCTATTATTTCTCCTTATTCTCATTATGCATCCCCAACATCGTTATCTTTATCAAGAGTGTGAGATTCCATCAATTTCGTCCTCTGAATCTTAGTTTGGACTATTAGGATTACAAATGACTGTTCCCACCCATCCTCATCCTCTTTAATCCATACATTTATATCTAATTTTCCTCATGCTAACATGTAATGGTAGATTTATGTATGTGCTTATTTTAGTTAGAATACATACTCTGCTATATGAGACATTTTCAACGTCTTTTGAACATTCGTAAGGGATCAAAACTCTTCCGAATTTGCATGAAATGATTGTATAGACCTGAGGATCCCACATTTCCACCGAAACCCCTGATATTTTACACGGCTTTCAACTTTCGAGTATTCAAACCATCCCACTGTTTAAGCCATGTGAACCAAGTCCTCCAATATTAATTATGTTCTTCAAGAAATCTGTCAGCTTCATAAAAATTCTCAGAGCCTATTCAAACCATCCCCCTTCTCTCTTCTTCTTCGACAATTCTTCTATATTTTCTTCCACTTCTTGACCAACGACTCTCTCCCTCTCTTCTCATATGGCAGAAAAACTTCATCCAGCTCTGATGATCACTAACATCAAAAACTTCATACCACTTACCCTGGAGATGGAAAGTGGTCAGTATACTTCCTGGGCCGAATTATTCAAAATACATTGTCGCACCTTCCAAGTTCTTGATCACATTCAACCAACGACCCCTTCTCCTACCCCTGCTGCAGTCGACGACAAAGATGCTCCCAAACCCATCGACAAAGAACTGTGGTAGCGTCTTGATGCCATAGTTCTATAGTGGATTTACAGCACTATTTCCAATGATCTACTTCATACCATTCTCAAACCCAATTCTTCGGCTGCCCAAGCATGGAAAGCTCTTGAAAGCATTTTTCAAGACAATCAAAATGAGCATGCCCTCTACCTTGAACACAAAGTGGTTACAACAAAGCTTGCCAATTTTTCTAACTCCTCCGCTTATTGCCAAGCCTTAAAAATGTTGTTAGGGTCAATTATCTAATCTTGGTTCCCCTATTTCAAACCAACGATTCGTCTTAGAATTGATTGCAGGTCTCACGGAAGCATACGAAGGCATTGCTATGTTGATAAAACAAACAAAGCCTCTTCCCGATTTTTATGACGTCCGTTGCTGATTGATTTTGGAGGAAACCCGCAAGGAAAATCATGCAACCCAAGCGGCTGCTAAAAACTCCTCCACCTTCATTGCTCAAACTCATCCCCTCGACCTTCTTACCAATCCTCCAATTTTCAAACCAATTGTGGACGTCGAGGAAATAGAGGTCGCGGACAGGGTAGACGAGGCGGTGGACAATATGACAACAGTCGTGGCTAGCAACTACAGTCACCACGGAACGGACAACAATCAGAGTGGACTGCTCCTTATACGCAATTTTAGTGGCCCCCTAAACACACACCTCCCTTCCCTTAACCCATTACTCAGACACGCCTATTTACACCTGCACTGTCCATGGCACCAGGGCTGCTTGGATCCAGACCACCTGTGCCACAAGCTTATGCCACCTTAGAAGCTTCTTATGCCCCCACTGATCTTGATCAAGCTTTTCATACCATGAGACTTCACCTTCCGGACTGCTCCTTATGAAAAATTCTAGTGGCCCCCTAAACACACACCTCCCTGCCCTTAACCCACTACTCAAACACGCCCATCTACACCTGCACCGTCCACGGCACCAGGGCTGCTTGGATCCAGACCACCTGTGCCACAAGCTTATGCCACCTCAGAAGCTTCTTATGCCCCTACTAATCTGGATCAAGCTTTTCATACCATGAGACTTCACCCTCCGGACCAGAATTGATATTTAGAAAGTGGCGCCACTTCTCACATGACAAACAATGCAGGTAACCTCTCATCTTATGTCATTAAGGGCATTTTCCATAACATCATTGCAAGTAATGGCGTATATATTCCAATCCAAGGTACCGGTAACCTATGTAGTTAATCGCGCCGGTATAGCGCTGGTATAGCGGTTCGCGGTGGTCAGCATAATCGCGGTTCACTTTAGCGGTGGAAAATAGCGGTACCGGTATAGCGCCGGTATACCACCGCGATTTACCGCGATTCACCGCGATTTACCGCGATAATGACCGCGATTTACCGCTATTATCCGGGTGGAGAAATTTTTTTTTTTTTTTTTTTTGATATTTTGACATTTTCTATATTAGAATGTTATATTATGTGACTTATTTCTTAAATTAAGCATTATGTGATGTTTTTTGAATGACTTTTATGATATTAATTCTATTAGTAATAGTCAAATATATAAATTCTACATATTACTAAAAAACCGCTATACCACCGCTATACCACCGCGAGAACCGCAACATTAAATATCGGTAGGTTACCGCGATTACGGTTTTGACCGCGATAACTGCATAGCCGGTAACCACACCCTACTCCACCTCTTTCCTCTTTTATTTCTAAAACAAGTTCTTCACGTTCCTAATATTATTAAAATTTTATTATCCGTAAGGCGTCTCACAACAGAAAATCAAATATCTATCGAATTTGATTTGTATGGTTTTCATGTGAAGGATTTGCAGACACGGACGCCTCTCCTTCGATGCAATAATTTTGGGGACCTTTACCTACTCACCCTATCGCATCCTTCTCAACTTTCATCTCCTTCCACATTTGCGGCTATCACTTGAGACCTGTGGCATTTTCACTTGGGACTCCTAGGAGCCGACATTCTATATTCTTTGCATAAACATTTGTCTTTTCCTTTTCGTATTAAAACTACTTCGGTTTGTGAACCATGCATTATAAGGAAACATATAAAACTTCCATTTCATGCTTCAAGCTACAAGAGTGATATGCAAATATTGCAACACTATAACTTTGTATATAAATTATGCAACATTTTTCTATAAAAAACTTACCAAATTGCATCAATGTCATCCAAATACAAACCAGTTTTCACTATTATATCTTTTAAAGTTTTAAAAATATAATATTCTAACAAGAAAAAAAATACCAAAAGTACGATCCTATAATTTGATAGATTTTCAAAAGACAACGCCTAAATAATAATAAAACAATTAAAAGTACAAGTTATAATAAAAAGAAACATAATTAAAATATATTCTTCTACTAATAAAACAAACCTTATTCCACTTGACACCATTCTAATGTGCCAAAATGACACGTGTCATCATATAAATCAACACAGAAACTTTTCCCGCTCAATGCGTCTACGCTTCGATTGATATTCTTTGGAGATTTATTCAATCAATATGCTCAATCTATTCCTATTTTTTCTCTCGCTCTCTCTAGAAATCCCCTATGCCCTTTCTATCTCTTTAAGTGAAACGCTAACTGAATTCCAGCATAGTCGTTCTCAATTTCACGGGTACTATTTAGGGTCCGGTTCCGGTGATGACTCTTTTTTCGGTGAGGACTCGCGAGGACACCTTAAAAAATTGAAAAAAATATAAAAAAATACAAATCATAAAATCGAGAATAGTACTATATCATTATCAAAAAAAAATTAAAAAAAAAATTTGCATCATTGCAAAACGTAATGATGCAATTTTTCTGTTTTTATTTTGGATCATTATTTCATTATAAAAAAAATAATGATCGAAAAGTTTTTTTTTGAATCTTTTTTTTCTCCGATATAGTACTATGATTCATTTTATTATTTATATTTTTTTTATATTTTTTTCAATTTTTTTAAGGTGTCCTCGCAAGTCCTCACTTTAAGAAGAGTCCTCACCCGATCCTGATTCATTTTCTGAAAAACTAAATAGATTATCAGACATTCTTCTTCTTTGTTGAAATTGGGGTTATTGATAATTCAAGCCTCATGGGGATAGTCATCTTCGTAGCAAGTACTCTAACCGATATCGTTTTAGTTTGATTTTGTTTATCGGAGCCCTAATATGCTCAATTTGTAATAATGGTTCTTTACCGGGTGTTTCGGGGTTCTTAATGGGATTTCTGACAGAGGTCAGATAATTCGAGAACATCCTCTATATCAAACAGGTCGTCAATATGAAGGTTTTGAAAATCGAAATATTCCTCCATTTCAACAAGTTCTTCTTTTAATTTAACATCTTTTTCATCTTCCTCTTCAACCTCTCTTTTCACTCTAACAAAAGGTGAGTTACTGGTTACCACCATTTCTTTTCCCTTTTTCACCTTCTCAATCCGATATGCATTCAGATCAAAGAAAAAAAGGAGGGATTTTAGGTACTGGGTATATAAGTATACGACATTGATACTAAAGAGAAGCCAATGAGAGAGGAGACTGTTGGGATTGAACCTATCAGTTTGCAGCGATGACAGATGATTTCAAATGGTGACAGTTGCAACGCTTCCTGGAAAAGGGTAGGATTTTATAGATTTGCCCTCTTTTACTTTTTTTTCCTTTGTTCTATCAATTTGTATGATAAAAAATTTGAAAATTATTGGGGCAAAATCGATGGCTTGATGGGAATTGGATATGTACAAATTGTCACAATAATAATTATGCATCTCGATCCAAATTCAATAAGTAAGTTTTTTTTTAGAATTTTGAACCTGATAACATAAAAAAGGGTTAGATGCAAGATTTAGCAATGTACTTCCGTTTATTTTTGCTTATTTGAGTGTTGTTTTTGTTTAGGATAAATCATATTTTTGTTTATTGGAGGGCATATTAGTCATTTTATATGGACTTAACAACTTAGCTGATACAATAAATTGTCCGTGTATAGTTTTTATATCGCCCCCTTTTTTTGCTTTTCGTGTTTAGATTCCACTTCCCACTTTCGAGTTACTATGTAGATCAAGATACCCCTTTTCCAGAAAAGAACGAAAATTTTCCGTATAATTTAAAAAAATTACAATAACTTTCATTTTCACACATACTTTCTGACAAATTTTTATTTATTCCATGGTGATCAATACAAATTATTGGTGGAATTGTCTTTTTATTCATAAGAATCTCATATATTTCAAACCCCCAACTTCTTCATCCTCCTCATTACATCTGCTATGTTTTATTTGGTTCTGATTATTAGATCTAGGTTCTATTATATTTTGGTTCTAATTTTAGTTTTTTAAATACTATCTCTACATTTTAGTTATGAATCTCCTGAGGGACAACCTCGCTTTGTTGACTTGACTTCTTAGAGTGATCGGTTAATTAAAACCAGAAACTCAGGTTTTCTTGGCAGTAAGGTGTAACTTAAACACCCAGCCCCTGCACCTTTTGGTTGTGTGCATGTTTTTTTTCCTTTTTGACACGTGTAAACACAGCTTATTTGAACATCTTTTCTGTTGTTACAGGTGATCAACTCCACAAATGTAAAATTTCCCTTCTTTGAGTTCCTTTTGAATGAATAATCAATGTTTATTTTGTCATAGGTTTGTTGTTCTATTGCGGAATGTATTGTTTTCTTGTGTAAATGTTTTCCAACGGGGTTTTCAATGTTCTTTCATTTATTTTGTTTTCTAACATAAACTTTAAACATGCACCCATGTGCAAGGATTAGATGCAGTGATTTAAGATTATATGAACTGGATTAGATATATATGCATATGGAAATAGATTTTTCACAACCCACTTTTATTTTTCACCATCTTTCCACATCTTTCACCTATGGAAATAGATTTTTCACAACCCACAATACCATATCATATTTTCTACTTTTAAAATGATTAACTAAATAAAAAAATTAAAATAACATTTAATTTATTATTTCAAATAATATTAAAATGTAATAAAAAATAAAAAGACAAATAATATTAAATAAAAAAACGCACCGTCATATTTCAATACATATCAGATTAAATGATTCAATAATATATTTTCTTGCCAAGTAAATAAAATCGACAATTCTCTTAATATAAAACTATTTAATCATCAATACACGGGATTTGCTATAATATACAAATAAGTAAACATACATTTCAGTTTCTTACATTTAACCCTTTCTGTAATCAAACATATATCCATAAAAATCGGATACACTAACCACTGAACCATTTATTGAATTTATAACATTTTTATATTGTTAGTTACACATGCTTTAATTAGGTCGCCAAATAATCCTACAAGACCGAATTAATCTTAACCAAGTCCTACTATAACTTGTACGCTAAGCATCAAAAGTTGTACTTTTGTCAATTACACATAACATTTATAGACTTGGTATTTACTATTTACTCATCATCCGGACACTCATCAAGAAACCGCCTTACGATATCTCGCTCGTTACTTGTTAAATCAAAATCATCAGACCCCAATCTCCCCCACAATACACTGCTTACACTCTCTGTGTCGTTATCACTTACCTATATCATTTACCGATTAGGGTTTCGTTATTTTTCCTACTAAGTGATAGCGACAAATTTGAGTAATTGGAAGAAAATAAATAAATAAATGAAAGATACCTGGATGTAGTTGTTGACGTGGCCATCTTTGTTGACAGGAGTAAGAGGTTCGTTTTGATTGGTTAGCCATTCCCCATTTACAATGTACTTGTATTCATAACGCCCTTCCTGTTTTACATGAAATATTTTACTTTGTGTTTTTATTGATAATAGCAACCTACTTTCCAACAATTTGACATATTTCTATTGGTTTTGTAGATTATATAATAAACGAGATGATTACCGGAAGATCTTTTTGGAGAATCCATGAGCCTGCCTTCTTGTCATATTTCAGTGGAATTTTCTGCAATAAACATTATTTTTTTTTTTAATTTCAAAAAACTTGTGTATAATAATATTTCAGAGGTAATTTTCTAGAAATCTGACCTGACCCCACCCAATATCGAGACCTGATATTTCTACTGTAGACGATTCATCGGCTTTCCATGTCAATGTGACAGGTTTCTTTTTAAGGCCCGTAAGCTGTAAAAAACAAGATAAATTCAAGAGCAATTACTATACGGATGATTAATAGTAACTTGACTTGAAAATATTGCATGTTAATTCGAAAAGCATATAATTTGTGGGTTTATGAAATATGAGTAAGAATGACTCACGATGTCAGCTGTTGCACTTTTTATAGCATCCACTTTTGGAAAACATGAACGCTTACTCTGCATAAAAAAGGAACAAATTGTATTAGTCTACAGTCTACAGTCTACAGTCTACAGCCTACAGCCTACAGCCTACAGCCTACAGCCTACAGCCTACCAACCAGTTCGTTTATCTACTGTCTACTGCCTACAGCATGCAACCTGCAGCCTGACAATTTGTCTGCTTGTCTATTGTCTACTGCTTACAGCATGCAGCCTGTCAGCCAGTCTATCTGCTTGTCTACTGCCTACTGCCTACTGCCTACTGCCTACTGCCTACTGCCTACTGCCTACTGCCTACTGCCTACTGCCTACTGCCTACTGCCTACTGCCTACTGCCTACTGCCTACTGTATGCAGCCTATCAACCAATCTGTCTATTTGTCTACTGTCTATCGTCTATTACCTACTGCCTACCGCCTACCGCCTACCGCCTACCGCCTACCGCCTACCGCCTACTGTTTGTCAACCAGTCTGTCTTTTTGTCTACTGTCTACTACCTACTACCCACAGGCTGCAGCTTGTCAGCAAATCCGTCAGTTTGTCTACTGTCTACTGTCCACTGTCCACTGTCCACTGTCCACTGTCCACTGTCCACTGTCCACTGTCCACTGTCCACTGTCCACTGTCCACTGTCCACTGTATTATTTGAATATAAATGATGGATGATGTTACCAGTAGAAAAGTGACAGCATCATTTAGCTGATAACCTTGAACCCAAAACATGTATGCCAACTGTAATCCACAAAATCAAATTAGTACTTTCCCAATGAAATATAGTCTAAAAAGTTGAGATTGTAGGCATACTGCAGTCGCAGGAGCTCTTCCAAGGCCAGCCGTGCAATGTATATAAGCAATCCCCCCATTTCTATTGATGGCTTTGTGCAATTTGCTCACCACATATGGAAGCCTCAACCGCATATCAAATGCATCAAAATCCCTACACATAAAATCAAAACCGCAAAAAAAGATTCTCTTTATAAAGGCCAATAATAGTTTAATGGTTTAATCATGACAAGAAATACTTTATTGCTTAAATCCAAAAAACGGATAAAGTTATACGTTGTGTTTTTCTGTATTTTAAACTTTAAACAAAAAGGTTAGAATTAAGAGTACAAAAATGAGGACAAATCATACCGAACCTTATTTCTGCACGTATGTGTTCAATGTCATTAAAAGTAGAGGCATATTCACGAATAGCACCAATGTCCACACTAAAATATCTAGAACACAAGTAAAGGGAAAAAAAATTATCATGTCCCCATAACATTGAATGCAGCATGGAAGAATAATATATTGATGTAAGAAGATAGTTTTTTGTAATTTAAATTTGTTTTGGATACTCGAGATCTGAATCTTGTTGTAAGCAAAAAATGGTTTTCACTCCAATACTTCGAAGCTTGTCAACATCTGCTGGAGTCTGTGATGTAAATAAAATAAGTTAGAAGTCAAAACTCATGAAGTAGTCTTTTAATGGAGGATATAAAAAATTAAAATCACCTGCAGACATGAGCCAACGATTAAATCTGGAGTTATGAAGTCGTAGTTCATTCCTAGTTCATGCCTATAAGTCAAAACTGAAATCAATTTATTAGCAACAAATTGTTTGCCAAAACTTCAGAAATTCAGAGATTATTGATTATAAACATTAGAATTATGAAGGAACTAACCAGCTCCCATTGCTTCTGTCATGTTAGTACTATAAACATCAGATTTCTCCTCACTCTCTTTAGCACCTTCCATGTCGATACTGGATGTTGAACTAGGTGTTGCCTACAGAATCAGATGCAGATGATTGGGTTATAACAAAATAATGATTAGTTAAACTGATAGCTTGACGTAAATTTCTAAAATACGAATACTTAAAAACAGTCTCGTTTTGATTTCAAATAAAGTTTACTCTATGCTTTTTAAAAGGTTATCGCGTTAGGTTTTGTTTGATTGCTCAAAATTCTACTCCCAATTGATGTATTTGAGAAATGCTGGCCGTTTCCGGCATTGATAGGACAAGGACAAAACCACGAACATCGAATATTTGTGACGATAATTGAATTCAGTAACTAGAAGTTTCTCTTACGCTAATTTGATTTTCTTCAAATTATACACTTGTGCTCAATATAAATCGACGAACAAGTTCAAATTGAGAAATTAAATGAAGCTTACCTTAACTAAACAACTTCGACGGAGAGCAGTAGCATTCATCAACCGCTTTTCATGATGATTTGTCTAAACATATAAAATTACAACCACGCAGAAATCGTTAGTGATAAACATATATTAATAGATATAATATGCACAAATTGGAAAACGAAAAGTAGTTTACCGTCGTCTTAACAAAGCACTGATGAATTGTAGATTGAATTCTGAAGTTCTGTGACGGCAAAACAGTAGACGATCTGGAAAAACTCAAAATGTTAACACAGTCATAGCAATCAGTAGATGAATTAGCACTAATGATAGTGAAAATTGAAACAAACCTTGGGATATTTTGAAGGCAATTCATGGTGTATCTGTGCAAAGTAACAAATCTAAGAAGTTGAGTTGTGGGGACTGGGGAGAGGGAAGTTAGATTTTTTATGGGGATTGTTTATATACCTTGGATTGATTAAAAAAAGGGGCCGCCTTTCCCAAGATTCTCGAAAATGCCATTTTGTGTTTCCTAGACGTGGTCACGTGCTACCATGCGTAATCGTTCAACGGTGATCTTACTCCGTCTAATGAGACACTAATTAAAGTTATGTTTGATGATTTGATCAACTTAAATGCCATTAGTTGTACGTGCAAGTAATCTCTCTCTCAACTTTATATAACAAGAATTTATTTACATGTAAACCTAATATAGGTTAAGAATGATATCGTACTAATCGAATTTCTTTTTTGAGGATTTGCTTTTGAGATAATGTGATTATGATATTGTCTATTAGATAAAACGAGAACCTGATTAATTGTGGTATTGTTTTGGGTGTAGCACTTGGACCATGTAACACCTAACTTTTACTTGATAAGAAAATGCATTGAAGTAATGATGCATGATATATTAGATGTTAAATTTGATGACCATCTGTAACATCCGTGTTTTGGGCCTAAGAGTTTTGGGCTTAAATCGACAAAATAAAACGTATTTTGTAAATAAAGAAAACAAATGAATAAATAAATTTAAAATTTTGTTATATTTTTATATTGTGGATAAATGAGTCAAATATAGTTTTAAAATCAATTTGTAATCAAATGTGAGAAATTTTGTCATAAGGACTAAAATTGTCAATTTGGCCAAACTTAACCGGTGAACTTTGACTAGGCAAGGATTTATAGGATTCCAACCAGATTAAACCTGAGAGACAAGGGTATTGATCTGGATTCTTTGTTATATCCTACGTGTGAGATTGGAGGTGAAAACTTGGAGCATGCGTTTGTTAATTGCAGTTTTTCAAGTGCTATTTGGAATAAAGTTGTTAAATGGTGGGATATCTTTTGGTTAACATGCATTCGGTGTTGTCTTTATTGTCTTGGGCGGATGAAACGAATATGAGGGCGGATCAAAAAATGATATTTTATGCGGTGGTGGATGTTACTTTTTGGAACATTTGGAGCTTTCGTAATAAGCTCGTTTTTGGAACGGATTAACCATGAAAGACGAGGTCTCTGATGAGATCAGATCCACTTCTTTCTTTTGGATTAAAAGTAGACATAGTAAGTGTAATTTAAATTGGGATAGTTGGGTGTCATATCCTAAACTTGTGATGTCAAACTTGTAATCTTTTTGTTTTTTCTCTAGCTCATTGCTAAAGAGTTTTTTAATAATAATCATGTATTCAAAAAAAATCTTTGTGTGTAACTTAACATTTAATCACAAAGTTCTTTCACCTCGTCTCTCTCTCTTAAGAAGACCGGTGTTAACGTACTCCAATGATGTCTACTTGTTGTATACATGTAAAGTATGCTGAGTTTTTTTTTTTTTTTTTTGGAAAACGGCAAATATGAAATCATTAAGAGAGACCCACATCTAGCAAGGGGCTAGATGGGGAAAAAAGAAATTACATACAGAATAAAGGGGAAGAGTACCATGCCTCCCAATCTAAGGATGAATTTCTTCCCCTACATTTTACCCACATATACACCATAGATTTTACTTGCTCAACTAATAAATAAACCGGGGTAATATGTCGATTAAAAACTCGATCGTTCTGACATTTCCATAACCACCAAAGCATTCCGATGCAGATTAGCTTGAACCTTGAGCCCACCTTTAATTGGATCCCCCTTGAGTTTGCAGCTTCAATCAGTTCGATTACACTCGAGATTTGGGAATCAGATACTCCGCACCACTTGAAAATTTCGCTACGAACTTTGACAGCTAACGGGCAGTTGATTAGTACATGGTCGGCGTCTTCAGTCATCAGATTGCAATGAGTGCAGTTAAGCCCATCCAACCTGATCCCCCTGTGCCATAAAGCGCTAGCGGAGGGAATTTTACCGTTTATTGCACGCCAAATGAAACAATTAATCTTAATTGGGACTACTTTCTCCCAATTATACTTGTACCCCAGATTGTTGACGGAAGCATCATCAATGCGTCTTCTGACCGCAGCAACTGTGTAAACACCGTCTTTTGTTAGCTCACACCTCCATCTGTCGCAAGAGTTGTTCAAAACAGTAGGCCTAATTGAGTCCTTTAGCCGCTCGAGCTCATTAACCAACCCGCGAGGGACATGGTTTGAACGCCAATCCCAAACGAACCCGTTACCCGTAATTCTCTCAGACACCAGACAATTCTTTGACTTCTCGAGCTTATAGAGAGACGGAAACTGTTCTCTCAATGTTCCCCCACTTATCCAGTCATCTAACCAGAACTTAGTATCGGATCCCGAACCAATTATCTTTCTCATTATCTCCTTGTTTTCAATTCCCGTTTCCATCAATATCTTTTCAGCACCAGCAATGCATTTCCAAACACCAGATGCCGATCTCTTGGCCAAATAGTTAGATGATTTCGAATGAAGGTTGTGTATACCAGACACCACTTTAGACCATAGAGAGGATTGATCGGTTCTCAACCGCCACCACCATTTGACCAGTAAGCCTATATTTAGTGCTCTTAGGGAACCGACCCCCCCAGCCATCTCTTTCTTTTGGTGCAATCACCTTGGACCACGGAACCCAGTGTATCTTTGATTTGCCTTCGCTACATCCCCATAAGAACCTCCTACGAATTTTCTCCAGCTCGTCTATTACTCATTCGAGGCATTAAAAAGTGACAGGTAGTATGTCGGGAGGTTGCCAAGGACCGATTTTATGAGGGTTATTCTGCCACCAAACGACAGGGACTTTGATTTCCAGGTGGATAATTTTGAATTGAATCTATCGATCACCGGTTTCCAGTTTTTGATCAGGTTCATATTAGCACCGACTGGAACACCCAAGTATTTGAAAGGTAAGGATCCCGCTTCACACCCGATGTGGCCAGCCCATCTAACTGTTTCTTGAGATGGAGCGCAAAGCCCGAAAACTTTGGACTTATGAAAATTAACCTTGAGACCGGATGCGATATGAAAACATCTCAAGATACGGTTCAGGTTCTTTATATTGCGTCGGGACCATTCACCTACGAATAAAGCGTCGTCCGCATAAAAAAGATGCGAAATGATTTTGTCACAGTGAGGAATCGTGAGACCCCTGAATAGCCCCTTCTCCAATGCCGCCTTCATTGCCACATTCAAACCTTCCATGGCTATTAAAAAGAGATAAGGGGAGAGGGGATCCCCTTGGCGAACTCCTCTCGAAATTTTGAACTCTTTTGTTGGGGATCCGTTAACAATCATCGGGGCTTTAGAGGAGCTTAAGCAGCCGTGAACCCATAACCTCCATTTCTGTCCAAAGCCCATTTGCATAAGAACCGAGTCCAGATATCCCCAATTGACCGAGTCGAAGGCTTTTTCAAAGTCGACTTTCAGCAATAAAACTTCCTTCTTTAACCTCTTCGCCCATGAACAAATTTCGTTGATTATGAGAGGCCCGTCGAGAATATTCCTGCCCTCAATAAACGCCGACTGGGTATCGTCAATGACCGTTCCGATTACCCGTTTTAGACGGATTGCTAGGACCTTAGTAATAATTTTGTACATACAACCGATGAGGCTAATCGGCCTGTAATCACCCAGTTCTAGTGGGTCGTTAACTTTAGGAACTAGGGTGATGAATGAGGAGTTGCAACCTTCCGCTAGTATGCCAAATTGTTCAAAATATTTCATGCAGTTCATAATATTGCCAGAAAGAACATCCCAGAATTTTTTCAGGAGCTTAAATGTAAAACCGTCTGGGCCCGGGGCCTTCTCACTTCCGCAGGCCCATACCGCCGCTTAAATGCTGAGTTGCTGACTCGTATCATTGTGTAGACTGTAGAGTGCGATGCAAGTGTGTCTTGCTTCTCTTTGGACCCCCATCACACGTTCATTTATTGCAAGTGAAGCCCAGATCAACTGGGTGGATGCATCGGGTTATATACCCAGTGGGTGAGAGGTCCCGGTTTCGAGCCTGGTTGACGCCCCATGTGGGGGATTTTCCTTGGCGTGGAGGCACAGGCTGCAGGACCCGGGCCGCCGGCTAACTGCCGACCTGGGGGAGCAGAAGGTGGTTTTACTGTGTCGCGGGTTCCAAAAAAAAAAATCACACGTTCATTTATTGAACTAAGCTCACGTTGGGCCTATTTCTTAAATGCCCCATAAAGTTTTCGTATTCCTCTAGAAGACTTCATATCTTCCAACTATTTATTATTTAATGCCTTTTTTCACAATAAAAGCATATATTTAAGCTTTAAGACATGCGTAATATATTTGACACACGAAAATGAACAGATAGATAACAAAAGACTATTATTGTTTGGAATAAATTATCTATTTACAATGATATAATATATTGTTAACGTTCAACAATTATCCGTTCGTGATGGCGCCACTTGTTTTTTAATATCTTTTATTATAAATACAAAGATCACACTTCACACAACTATAATTATAAACAGCTCTTTCTTTGTAAATGATAATAATAATGACTTTTATTATAAAGCATTGCAGAGAAATATAACTAGTATTTATGTTGGCATGTTCTAAGAATAATAGTATTTATTTATAAACTAACTTTCATTTTTTTCATTTGTAGTTACGTCTTTGGACCATTATCAAATATATAAAAAATAGTATTTAATCGAGAGCCAATTATCTAAAAACAATTATGTTTCTTTATCTAAAATTACCATAAAAAATGCACACATATTATGACTCTTCATTTATATCATTTTGGACACGGAATATTCACTTTGATAGCGTGCATAAAATGACTACAAACGAATAACCAAAAACTATTATTTAGTAAAGCATGCTAAACATATTTATAAATAAAACTTATTTTTTTTTCAAACTATTGTTGATGAATGACATGTTTATCTTGTGTTCTAAAATTATTTTCTTTGATTCATTAGAACTTCCCACTTGGGAAAGACCAGCCACCACGTCCAAATCTACCATCTTTTCACGAGACTCATTTGATGACCAAAATATGTGGTTTTGTTATATTTATATGGATGTAGAAAGAATTTTGCTTTTTGGTTTTATGTAGGGCCATACATGGATCCTAATGTCGTAAATTACTATATGGGCTCAACCACTATGGGTCTACCTTAGAGTTTATAGACTTTTCTAGTCTTCGGACAACCTCTTTTATTATTATTATTATTATTATTATTATTATTATTATTATTATTATTATTATTATTATTATTATTATGTGTTTGTAAAAAAAATAGGATTCCAGTCCTTAAACTTGTAATTTTTCATAAATAGTTCTTATGTGCATGTTTCATAGATAGTAATATAGTATTCACACAAATACTTAAACTCATGTTCATGAGAAGAGTTTGTAATGTCATTGCCTACAACTCTTAAAACTCAACGAGGTCATGGATGTAACATAGCCTTGATATAATCAACGATTTAATGAGAATAATATTCCTTAATGATAGTGATTTCTACACGTCTCCATTTATGACTTTTCTTATCGTTTATGTTTTCTATACTTTAGTTCTAACAATTCCAAAAAGACCTGCAACAAAAAAGCACAAAAACCAAGCATACCAGATAAACGCTACTCTTCAAAGTTAATGCCATTCAAAGATTATCTGTTTTCATATGGACATGCTACAAGCCGATAATAGTAAAACTTGAGAATTTGATATAAATAGTTAAAAGGAAAATAACACCTGAAATTTGATCATTATCTGGTTGCGTTTGAAGTTTCTCAATAGTTTGGGACCAAAAATCGGTCCACGTTCTTAAGACCGGTGTTTACATAGTTCAATGATGTCTACTTGTTGTATACGTGTAGAGTACGCCAACTAATATCATTTTGTAGTGTGATCGATGCCATGCATGTGTCTTTTTCATTCTTTGGGCCCCATCATACATCCATTTATTGAACTAGGCTCACGTTGGGCCTTTTTCTTAACTGCCCCATAAAGTTTTCATATTCCTCTAGTCTAGAACTCTAGATCAACTTTAATCAATTTAATACCTTTTTCTCAATAAAAAGCATGTATTTAATCTATAAGACATATATAATATATTTGGCATACGACAATGCAAAGATACATAATAAAATACCATTATTGTTTGGGTTAGATTATCCATTTACAATGATTAAATAATCGCTGGTGCTCAGCTAGAGGGAGCATATTTACCGTTTTAAACTGGTTTTGGTTTCTTGTGGGATCGGTTTTTAAATAAATCGGTTATGGTCTAACCGGTTTCGGTTTTAACCTAACCGGTTTTAGTCAGTTTTTTTCAGTGAAATGCATAACCGGTCCAACCAGCTTCGGTTTTGCAAAAACCGGTTATTTTAAAAACCGATTTCGGTTAACCTAAAATAAAAAACCTATTTTATACTAACCATCAAGGGGTAAGTGGGAATTTTGGAGGTTAAAACCAGTTATTTCCGTTTTTTTTTTCATTCGGTTATTTTCGATTTAAAAACCGGCCCAAAAAAACCGGTAAACACAATATCCTTCAACCGGTACTAAACCACCGGTTCGGTTTAACCTAAACCGGTTATACTCCAACCGCTTATCCCAAACACCGGTTTCGGGTTTTTTAAAAACCGGTTCATGATTTGCACCTCTATGCTCAGCAACTAATCCCATGTGACGGGCTGTGGGACAGGTTCGATATGAATAATCCAAATGATGTGACTTGTCTTTTTTATTTAATTATAAATACAAATTTCACAATTATAAATATAAACAAATTTTTTATACATAATTATAATAACGACTTTTATTATAAAGCACCGCAAAGAAATATAACTAATATTTATTTTGGAATGTTTTAAGAATAATAGTATTTAGTTATAAATTAACTTTTATTTATTTATTTGTAGTTTTGTCTTTGGACCACTATCAAGGTTGGACCACTATCAAGTACATATAAAAAACATAGTATTTAATCGAGAGCCAATTATTTACAACCAATTATGTTTCTTCATTTAAAATTATCATAAAAATGCACATATATTTGTATTTAAAATACATGACTCTTCATTTCATATCTTTTTAAACATAGCATATTAACTTTGATAGCTGCCTAAATGGACAACAAATGAATAACCAAAGGTTATTATTTATTAAATCATGCTAAAAGCATTTACAAATAAAAACATCTTTGTTTTAAAACTTATTGTTTCTGAATGGCATAGTTATCTTGTATTATTCTTTTGGAACTTTCCACTCCTTTTCGGGGAGACTCATCCGATGACCAAAGTATGTGGTTTGGTGATGTGTATAAAGAAAGATGAGCAAAAAGAAGTGTATAAATTTACTTCCAAGATTTTCTTTTTCCTTTTTTGTTTTATTTAAGGGGCCATACATGGTTCCTAATATCGTAAATTACGATATGGGCTCAACCACTCAGGGTCCACATGAGAGTTTATAGACTTTCTTAGTGTTCGGGACATGGTTTTTTTCTTTCTATATGGGTCCCATGCGAAACTCGTGTCAAAGTTGTCTATTTGTCCTATAGCCTCCTAGGGCATAGGAAGTGATTTTATTGAGAGAAAAAAAAAATCAAATGTTTTAAGTCTCAAAAATTGTGATGTGAGTTCTATGTAGATTGAGTTTCTTAGTAGTTACCTTGTAGGTTGATGGGGTGTTGGATATAATATCTAAAAATAAATAATTTATTATATTGCTAATTTATTTGTGAATTTATTGGGTTAAACAAAAAAAAGGAATAAATGAATTAAATAATTAGTTATAAATATTTACTGATCAAAATAATAAAACTATATATTTATTGAATAAATAAAATAGTTTATTTATTATACTTAATTAATTAATTAACATAATTACTTAAATGAGTTTTTGCTATTTCTTTAAATGACTTGAAATGCTTTCTAAAACTTTCACCCATTAGGGTGACTATTTAGATAATACAGGTAAGAATTTGTGGTCTAAGCCATATGAGAAACTTTAAGGACAGTTTGATAATTGTTGATTGAGTAAAATCTGATTCAGTCAGACTCATCCTAAATCTAACCGGGTAAGAGGCAAATCAGAGGAGTCATGACCAAGTAATAGGCAGTTTATGGAGGTATCAAACGTACTGATTCGGACTGAGTAAGACATTACCTCTTACTAGACCTAGTAAAGATATATCAAACGACCCTTAATCTACCCTCCCTCACCTGTACCCAAAAATGGTAGAGCCTTCTTCCTCACTCTTGTTGATCATCGACTAAAACTAAAGGAATAATAATAGGTGGCTTCCTTTTGATTGGTGTCTAACAATAATTCTTGTTTTTGTATACATATACTCTTTTTGAACTGTTACTCTAGGTTTACCGGTTATATTGGTATTATGAGTTTTGATAAGATAACATTGTTATCAATTTGTACATATGCAGTCCCGAATGTTTTTGTACACATATAGTTATTTTACATACGTTTTTAAATATGGTTATTATATATATATATATATATATATATATATATATATATATATATATATATATATATATATATATATATATATATATATATATATATATATATATATATATACACACACACACACATTTTTATACACAATTTTTATAAAAAACATATACAAAAAAATGTTTTTTACACGTGTTTGTAAATATATGTTTTCAAATTTCTTTTTTAATATACATTTTTAAATACGTTTTGTAAGTATAAATATGTATTCTTTTTGGACGTATAAATACATGTATTTACTTCCAAAAATCATAGAAAAATGTGTATATTCGTATTTATATAGGTAAAAAAAATATTTATATCTTTAAAATACAATTATTTATTTACACGTAAAAAAAAAGAATGTAGAAAACGTATTTGAAAACATATATTTCAAAACATATAAGTTCTTTATAAAAAAGTATGTAAATGTATAAAATACGTATATAAAATACGTATATACTAAAATACATATATAAAAGTGTATATAAAAAATCATATTTAAAAAACATATATAAAATGACTATATGTGTACAAAATCATTAGAGATTAAACGTGTACAAATAATTATCCTATCAAAACTCTTAATATCAAAATAACCAACGCCAAGGATCTCCAGCCTAGCTGGGTGAGACATTGGGTTATATACCCATGTGGGGTGAGGTTCCGGGTTAGAACCTGGTTCCAAGCCCCTGTGGGGGATTTTCCCGGGCGAAGCGGTTGTGGGGACGAAACAGAGGCGATTGCGGCCTGCCCGGTTACCGGATCCGCTCTAACGTTCTGGAGTACTCCAAAAAAAAATTATATTCCGCCGGTTCCAAATAAAATAACCAACTAATATTGAGTAGCAGGTCAATATATATATATATATATATATATATATATATATATATATATATATATATATATATATATATATATATATATATATATATATATATATATATATATATATATATATATATATATATATATATATATATATATATATATATATATATATATATATATATATATATATATATATATATATATATATATATATATATAGGGATGGGTTCAATGCAGAACCAAATTAAATCACCTAACTGCAGAACCATGTTTTTAACCGTAAGATTGAAATCTAAGTAAAAGGGTACGATTGTCAAAAATCTTAAATTGCTATGTTCATCAATGAACATATGTTCATCAATGAACACATGTAAATTACATGAGCAATGTTGTGTGTTCACTCTTGTATTTTTGCCGTTTCTCTCTCCCTTTAATCAAAATACAAACAAAAGTTCAATCCCAATAAGATCAACCAATACATTGATCAAGTCTCAAAAAATTACATGAGAAAATTTAAAAGAATAAGAACACAACATCAAAGTCTCAAACAAATGAAACAATGTTCATATATGAATCATGTTCATATATGAACATTACATGACAGTTCTCAATCACTCTGTTCTTGCTTTTATACATTCTTGCTTCTATACATCTTCAACATCGAACGAATCCTTGTGTGCACGTCATATTGTTGATTGACCTGTGAGCAACGAAGCATCAAAATCGATTAGGTTCTTGGTGCTAAAATCGTATTCCCTAAAATACATACGAACTTCACCAAAAACGTGAAAACGTTAACCTGTAAACAAACATTGCTCAAAATCAATATATGTTCATTTATGAACATATGTTCATTTATGAACATATGTTCATTAGTGAACATATGTTCATTAGTGAACATATGAAATACAATACCAAACAGGATACCACAATACCGTGAATAATTGAACACATATCGGACTCCCTTCAATACAAACTCAAACGAAATATGCAATTCCAGTTGAAATAAACCAAATTGCTAATTTGCAATTCCAATTGAAAGAACTAGATATTGAAACCAGTTTGTAAGCAAATGTTCATTAGTGAACATATGTTCATTAGTGAACATATGTTCATTAGTGAACATATATTGAAAACGAAATATGCAATCGGGCTCCCTGTAATACGAACTCAAATTGGAAAAAAAAATGTTCATTAGTGAACATATGTTCATTAGTGAACATATGTTCATTAGTGAACATATATTGAAAACGAAATATGCAATCGGGCTCCCTGTAATACGAACTCAAATTGAAAAAAAAAATCACATTACTAATTTGCAATTCCAAATGAAAGAACTAGATATTGAACTAGATATTGAATTAGATTTGCAATTGGTATTGAATTAGATTTGCAATTCCAATTGAGATTTGAGTTTAAAAGTTTGAAGTTCCCACCATTTGCGAATTAATGTCGTCGAGGATTTGCGTCACAGCAGCCAAATAACCTCTTTGGGCTGCTAAGTGGAGTTCGGTGTCATTATGCCTTCATGTAACTTGCTTAACGTATTTCTTCTTCCCTACATGGTCAATCCGCTTCCCGGAATTCGTAAGTACCAGTGTCGGAGCAGAGGTGGAAGATGGAGATGGTGATGGTGATAGATCACTGATTGAGTTGGATTTTTGAATATGCTTTGATGGAGTCATGTGCCTTTTCAATAAGCCTCCTATTCCTGAATGCCAAATTGAAAGAGAAGCCAACTTAAACCTAAACCAAACTAAGAATATTAATCGATTTTGAACATAATTTCCGTTTCATGTGACACGAAAGGCATTAATCCAGTTAATCTTCATCTCAAAACACCTAAAACTTCGATTTATACATTTAACCTAACAACATGATACGAAAAACTTCAGGAATTCGCATACAGATATTGTAATCGGTTACAAAATTAATAGAAAGCAAGTACATGAATACACGCATTTTAAGAGCAAGAAGCGTACCTTCATCTATGGTTGAAAGCATGTTTGGATTTAGAGAAAGGAAAACTGCGACCAAACTCTAGAATCTGAGGTGTTTCGCAGTTATTTACAAATGCAAGAGTTTCAATGGCATTTGCCTAACGACTCGACACTAATGGCGAGAAAGAAGCGAGACGAAGGAGATGAGAATGCCCCATTATGCCCTTGTTTGGATAGTATTCCCTACATAAGGAGTATAATTCTTTTGGTACACCCTTTTTAATTTAGACCATTGATATAATGATCCAAGGGTTATAAATGTGGTTCTGCAGTTAGGTGATTTAATTTGGTTCTGTATTGAACCTATCTCTATATATATATATATATATATATATATATATATATATATATATATATATATATATATATATATATATATATATATATATATATATATATATATATATATATATATAAAATTCAATAGTATTTTACAGGAAAAAACATTAAAAAAATAAATATGTACCAATCCAAAACAATATTTACGTCTTTTAAAAATTAAACCTCCATTCGTATCACCTGTAGCAAGTAGATTTATGTGGACGGGCTTTTGGGCTTAATAAAGTTACATGTGCGTCACGTGAGTTGTGATCTATTATAATTATTTAATTATCTAAATATATAACTTTGGGGCCGTCACCAGCTCTTGCATCATCATCTTTGTTGGTTTGGCTCATGAGGCTGGAGGGAGTAGTCGGCGAGCTATCCCTCGTTAAACTGTGCCACGACGGCGACGGCGAAGGCGAAGGCGAAAGGCGAGGAGTGGTTAGCGATGAGTTTGGCGAGAAGCTTGGCTGAGATTTCAGAGTAAAAACAGTTTGGCGAGCTCGTTGAAATGTTGGCGAGGGGTCTTCAGCGAGGGCGAGAGCGAAGGAGCTCGGTGTGGCTCAGCGAGAGAAGGCGAGGGTGAAGGCGAGGGGGATGGCGAGGCCACTCCCCCAAGCCTGAAGGCATCAATTAGGGAAACTATATGTAAGCACACAAGTGTTTCCCATAAACATTAGATAAAAACTACACATTATTTAAAAATAGTTTTCACAATTGCAAGTTGAAAGGTGTATGATGCTTTAGCTTTAGCAGGTTTGACAAAAAAATCCATTCAAATTTAAACAAAAAAAAGCTGACCCATCTGGCTTAAATAAAGCATAATTAATAGATGCTTCTCATTTCACATGGTTTAAATTAGGGGTGAGGAGCGAATAGAGTATTTGTTTTTAGAACCGGAACAATATTAAGCGGTTCTAGTTTCTAAAATGATGGAATCGTCCAAAGCGGTTACAATTCCGGTTCTTATTTTTTTGAAGCCGTTACCTACCGTATACCCGCTATTTAAAAAAAAAATTAATGTGGTGTTTGTTTTTTAGGAGGTAAATAATCTACAGTGTACGGACCATATCTGCAAAAGAATAGGTTGCTCAAATGTCTGTAATCTGCAAGAAAAAAACTGTTTGTTTTTTAGAGTTTGTGGAGTATTAAAATAAATTGATGTATATTTGTATATCTAACTTTTTATTTTGTCAATTACTTTTTCGGATAATGCTACAGTATCCCATCGAAATTTTCATTTTGAATCGATTTGGTCCCTTAAGTTTTTTATTACTGTCTAGGGGCTTAATGTTTATACAACCAAGTTTAATTGGTCACCCGAGGTTATTGTAGCAACAGGATTTGCTACAGTACCCCCACAACGTTTTGAAAATGCATCTAAATGCTCCCTGAACTTTTTCAGATTTTTCTCTATTGCTCGGTTTTTGAAACCTTAAGCCCTAAAGAACAATGAAAAAACCTAAGGGACCAAATAAATACAAAATGAAAAGTTCGATTAGTTACTGTAACATTATATATATATATATATATATATATATATATATATATATATATATATATATATATATATATATATATATATATATATATATATATATATATATATATATATATATATATATATATGAAGTTAGGAACTCTTTTGTTGTTTATAACTTATATCACACCGAACTATATTTACTTTGCTATATGTAACATTTTATAATTATTATTGGGATTATATTTACTATGTAATTTGTAACTTGTATCGTAATGTAATAGTTATAATAGTTAAGTCTTGTTTCTATGAATAATATTTTATTTTTGTAATGACGAAACTAAAAAAAATGGTATAACGGGATTACCCTGTCATAGAACTGGAACCGGCTTCCTAATATTTAATAACCATTTAGACCGGTTTCGATTCCGATTTCACATCCAACTTTACAGGAGCCACCGGTTTTGATTCCGGTCAAATTAGATGGGTACCCGCCTATACTCATCCCTAGTCTAAATTAAAAAAAGATTAACCTAAAAACCAACATTATCTTCGATATTTGTAAATGTTTGAATTTAGAATTCAAGGATTTCATCCTCTAAACAATTTGTAATTCTTTTCTAACTCTTTGCTAGTTATTAATGTATTCAGTCGTTCAAAAAAATAATAATATATAAAGGATTTCAAGTGCACGATCGGGCCGAACTACTAAAGGTACTTTGCAAAAACGTCCGACCCACCAAGATTTTGTTGTTCGTTGCTCGCACACTCCATAATTATTTTTGGATAACAAGTTATATTCTTTTGAAATTTACAGTTGTTTCCACATGTTTGGTACGATCTCCATTTTCTCATAAACATGTTAATCAATTACTTAATCAATTCCGCATCAATTACTTTAAAATATCATGATTCGATCGAGCTCATGTAGAATGGTACGTTCAAGCTCAAATCTTTGTTTGTTCTTACAATCCCATGTAGAATTAAAAATAAATAACTTCCACGAATATATAAAAAATTTATCTTTGAAAGTCGCCATCTGATTTGAAACACCACAAGTCCAGTTCGACTAGAAAATATGTCATCTCATATAAAATACGTGTTGAACGGGGTTATTATTATTTTTCTATGGGAGTCAATTTGTCAAGAAAAAAACTATGTGCTAAATTTGAGATTGGCTTGTATTATTAAGCAGATATTTCTAAAACTTACAATTGGTCCATCTTGGCAACGTCTTTTTCCACAAATAGGTCAAATGAATGTACTTATGTTGTCCCTACACTTACGTTTAATCGATTAGTGGGTTATGGCATACTTTTGCAAATTACTCATACATTTTTGAAGTTGTATTAATAACTCGATTTATCCGAACATGGATAAAGTAAACATGCCACACATAAACCAAAGAATGTATCCTAATGCAGAGTATTATATTTAACTTCTTGTTGAATTCGCCATTAGGTTTTCATGATTTTTTTTTTTTTTTGTATAACCTAAAGATTTTATTAGGAAAATTTAGCAAGAAGCTATATAATGAATTAAGTTTGGTTTTTTTAGCCAATTAAACAAAAAATCTTTTAACTTACTATAACAAGAGAAAAACCATGAAAAGAAATAGACATACTCCATATGCAATTCCCCCCTCCACTCAAAGTATAGGTCACCTCCACTCAAAAACCTATAATGTGCCCCCATAGTGGGTAAAGGGAATCAACTCGATATATATTTAATCATCTTCTAACACATAAAATATTAAAAACCGGATGGCTAACGATGTTGACACACATCATCCAAATTTCAGTTTGAGTCCCATTAGCAACTTTTCTAGTAATCGAATATTGTAATAATTAACATGTATACTTTCTTGAGCCCACAAGACGTGACCAATGAGTTTATTGGCCCTCCCCTTGTTAAATGTCTAAAACCGGCATAATTTGTTGACTAGATAATTATGATCATGAGTACCTTTTATTAAACTTACCTAAAGAGACCCGACTCATTAAAAAAAATAATGATATATAATGGTAATAAACTTTTTCCCGTATATACATTTAGTGATTAATGTTTTTTTTGTTTATATTTAGTCATTTACGTTTTTTGTGCACATATAACCATTAAACTTGTTTTCTTGTACACATATGACCATTTAACTTTTTTGTTGTACAAATATGACCATTAAGTTATTGACATATGTGTACAAAAAATAAGTTTAATAATCATATGTGTACAAAAAAAATATAAGTGACTAAATATGAACAATTTTAAAAAGTTCATGGTAAATTAAGTACAAAAATGAGTTCAATGACAAAATGCGAACAGTTTTAAAAGCTCGTTATCCTATCAAGTCATTATCCCTTTAAAAAAATGACATCTACATATGATCAGAAGAGCGAAAAAATAATGGTATTAATCAAGACTCCTAAGAGGTAAAGTTTATGTTTATGGAGAAGGGAATTGTCAGGACCCGTGGTGGCTAGCAATGTGCGGAATAATACATATCTCAAATATTAACGGTAAAAATTAAAAACATAAGATGAGTAATTTGATAATTATAGATTACAAAAAGAGATAATGTAACGCCCCAAATTTTCATAAATTTTTTTTAAAGCGCAATAACGCTAAAAGCGCATTAACGCTAAAAACACAATAACTAAAAAATCTAATATTTCAAAAAACCGTGTTTTTTTATAAAATAAAATGTTTCTCATGACCTCGTGTCATGCCTTAAATTCCAGTCCCAACAAGACAGGTAAGTTTAAAAATATTCAAACAACATTTAGGGGTTACAAAACTCATATCAATACCATAGAAAAGCAACATGACATCTCAAGCTAATGTCCCGTAATTACTCAACAATTCTACCGAAAATTCGGCATGACCTTTGGGCTAAACGGATAAAAACCATACTTACCCGACTAAAAATCAAAATAGCCCAAAAGCATTACGGAATATAGCAAAACTTTACAATACAACTACAAGGGTTGTTCTAACCATAAATAATACATCTCTCAGCTACATATGATAACTATACCGCTTTAATGGTAATTCTATCTTCCGGTCCTCTTTTCTATATATGTCCCCATGAGAGCTTCTAAGTCTTTTCTTTCTATCCTCTGATGTCAGTCATCCTGTTCCTGAGTACATAGCATTTAAAACAAAAATACGTAAGACAAATATGTCTTCAATAAAATATTTCATAAACAAATCATGTCATAATACTTGTTATCAAAACCTTTATAAATGAAATATATTGTCATTTTGCTTGTAAAGCCTTTCCATAATGAATTTAATAAAAATCTTACCAACATAAAACTTTCATTACTTAAACTTGACTGGTATTCAATCATAACTGTATTTTTATACTTAGGGCATTAATCACCTTAAGTGATACCCCAAGTCTAGACTAGGATGGAAAGAACAAAATCAGTCCATCCTAGCATCATAAGCTTTAGGACATCTACTTCGCGACGGGGTTGGTACCACCAAAGTAGATTCCTCTAGGTTCCGTTACGGGAACATCATGGCCCGGGCACAAAGAACTATGTTCTTTGTTCATACTGCTTTACATTTCTTTGCTTGCATTGAGTACCAGTCATTCGTAAAAATAATATTGCTAGCTGTCAAACCATTCATTCATAATCATCATAAAGCTAAATGTCAATGCATTCTTTCATACTTGTCGTGGGCTTCTAGCCAAAACATTCTTTCATAAACTTTATAGGCTAAACGCCAAAACACTTTCTTAGTTTATTAGGCTTGATGCCAAAACTTACTTTTCAAAACATATTCAGCTTAGTGTCAAATCATACTATCAAAACATATTTGGTTTAATGCGAAATAATACTTTCAAAACATATCAGTAAACTTTCATAAGCATGGCATGTATGGTAAAACTTGCATATAGACTCACATTAAAAAGTCATATAAAACTTTGTAAATACTTGCTAATTCAAGCTTTAAAAACCATTCGGAAGATCATTCACTCATACAACATTTAGCATAATATTTAATATAAAACATTCTATATTTGAAACTTGTTGCTATATACCCAGTAAAAAAACCTCATGTACTCACCTCGGTAGCTAGGTATGTCTAGCTACAATGATCCACTAGCTCTTGACTCTTCTTGCCTCCAACATCTTTTAACCTCTATTAATTTATTAAGAGGTTAGAACTAATTACACAACTAAACATATAAAATGTGTTAGATCATATATGAACTAACATCATCTAATTGCATTCCAAACATTAAGTATGCTTTTTAAAACATAATAATCATTTTGGACACTTTTACCTTTTTTGTCCCAAATTTGACTAATTGTATATTTCTTGGGTTTGACATGTAATTTAGACAACTTTATAGTTCTAACATGTTTATAATGAAATATTAATTGCTTAGATGTCAAAACATATTTTGCTTTACTCATTTATGCCCTTTTAGCAAATCTTAATCAATAAAGTTTCTAAAAATAGAAACCGTTATAGAACATGTTATTTTCCGTTCAATTGACACTAATGAGTACCCAACAATTCATACTTTTCATTTTAATCAAATTCATGATTATTGTCCCATAAAGGTCGGAATACATGATTCCTTCCTTATTACCAAGTTTCGTCCCTTTAACCTTTCGAGTTACATAATCCTTTTCCACTCACTTAACCATTTACTTCAAAATTAACACTTGATTGTGGTTCACAACTTCCATAACATTCAAGTAGTCTACTAACTTCAACATGTATTCAAGGATATAATAAAGATCTAACATATGTAATTAACCCTCCAAATCATATTTATAAGTTCCAATAGTGTGTGAGATTATAATATTACATCCCAAGAAATTCCATGTTTATTAGTCGTTTAACTTTGGCGGAAACATAAAAGCTGTCAGTTTGGACTCGTAGGACATTTTAGTTACTCATTTATCCATTATAAGTTGTTTAAGAACTTTCCAAACACTCTTTATTTTATATACATGTAGAAATTCCATTCCTTCTTTCATATTAGCATGGGCCTATTTCAAGTAGTAAGAATTTCCATTGTCCTTTCTTTCTCTTTAAAACAACTTGACTAATTACATTCCAACCCATTGTCTGATTAAAACAGAAAAATCCGCCCAAAGTTGTTTTCATCTAGATTGTAAATTATGATCATATGTATGGAACACTTGAACTTTTAAGATATAAACAACATAAATCAGCACTATTTGCATCATATACTCCAAAGAGTAAACCTGAACCAAATTTACTTGAGTTTCTAGAAAATTATCTTAAATCTGTGAACTTTGAAGAAATCACGAGTTCATCTTCAAATCGATAACTCTAAAAATGATTTTGAACCCATATTAAACTATAAACCAGAAAAACATACTCTAGTTCCAACATGCATTTAGGATCATTACCCGTTTCAGAAAGTTTTTGTTTAAAATTCAAAGATTTACCTTCAATCTGATGCAATACTTTGAGATCAAGAGTTTAGGGCTGCATTTAACTTGAAATCGGGCCAAATAGACCAATCCTAGCAACCACCACTCCGTCTGAAGCCGCCGTCGCTCGCCACCACCGCCGACAGCGGCGGTTCTGCTGGTCGTCGACCTTTTTTGCTCGAAAATGCACACAGCAACAGTAGCATCGCGATTTCATCCTTCCTCCCTCGATGTCTTTCCCCTTTCTCGATCTGTCTCTCTCAATCCCTCTCGATTTTTTTGCTTCTCGTTCCTGAAAATCGCACACACAATCGCATGTGTGTGTGCGATATCTGCTTCTCGACTCCATCTCCTTTTCCCGTTTTCTTTCTTTCTTTTCTTTTTACGTGAATAAAGCAATCCACAGCACCAAATGCGCACACGGTAAAGGAAAGGTTAAAAGTTGATTTTGACTAAGTTGTCGAGAAATTACAAAAATACCCCTGCTCCTCTTCATGCCTTAGAAAGATTTTCTACATTTCACCTGATTTTTCCCAAACTTTAAGCTTACATATCTCCTACATATGGCATTGGATTTTTGAAAACTATATATCGTTGGAAAGATGGAAATGAGCTCTACATTTTATGCTTACTGACTTAAATCTGAATCTAACCAGATTTTTCGTTATCGATCCTTAAACATGGCTCTTTAGCCATTTTTGTCACTTTTTGGTCATCTTTAACCCATCATAACTTCTTTGCTATAACTCTAAACAACCCGAATCTTTTTCCTATACTCTTATTACAACAAATTCCACAAAAGTCTCCTTGATGACTTTGTCCCAATTCCTTATAGATTTTAGATATTAATTTCTAAAGATTTACAATTATTCTTTTCACTTTTAGTCCCAACTTTCCATTTTAGCCCTCGGGCCTTTAAATCAAATTTTTCTAAATAAAGTAAGACTTCATTTTAACTTAATAAAAGGTTTTAACATCTAAGTTCCATAATTTTCACTTTATTTGATGATTTTGCCCTTGCATTCCATAAGAAATAAATGCAAACTTTAAACTTTTAAACATCAATATACTTATATAATTCATTATCTTATATCAAATTTTTGGTTATCACAATTATCTACCCTTTAAAAGGATTCCGTCCTCGGAATCACTATATGGAAAGGGAATTAACTTGCAACTACATAGCTTCACGTGAACCTGAATTGCTACTAAGTCTTCAACATGCTTGCTTTGAGTCCTTATTGTCTTCTACAGTCCTTATCACAATCATTCCTTTTTGATATCGATCATCTTCATTCATCATGATTCCTTTGCTTAACTCAATATCACCAAGATACATTCCATTTAAACCTTAACAATTTATTTACTTACATGTCATAGTAAGTTTGACTTTTCCAAGTCAACAGATTTCTAGTCACTTTCTCCTAATTACTTTGTACTAAAGTATAGTTTGCTTTCCTAACATAATTATTCTCCAATGGTAGAGTGTAATAACATTCATACAATAGATTCTTGATTGTTATCCAAAGTAGCATTCTACTTTACCACTCACATTTAGATTTTTAATCATAAGACTTATCTCCATATGCCTTTCTTTCTTTCATAATCTTCCAGCTTCACTAACTTGATGAATAAACTAGTCCTCCCATCTTAATCATTTTGACTATATTATTGATCATCCCATAATAATAATACACGTGCATATACTTGTCAACTAGACATTTTCCATCATTTATGTCTTTAGTCTTGAGTCTCACTAAGTTCCAAATATCATTGACCATTTGATTCGGTCAATATGCTTCCACTAATACCACATTGATACTACTATAGATGATTAGGGATTCATCTATTTATTTTCAATTCACATGTACCACAATCCAATCACTATCAAATGTCTCTTTGCAACTATATATCTCAACATTAAAATTTTAATCCTTGGTACCACTCCCTTACTAAAGACTACCCTTCAAGCATCATACAATATCCTTAGACAAATCTTGAGCTCTTTGCTGAACTTAACTCATCATAAGATCAAACATCCACGTATTCCCATCTACCATTTAAAGAAAAATAAGGATATTTTCTTTTAAGGTCCAATTCTCTATATTATTGTTATTCAGCTCTTTTCACTTTACATTAATCTTGGGATAACTTTAGACATAGCTACAATTTTAATTTCCATTCATCCTTAACCAATTCCATTCGTGATGCAATCAAATTACCATGTTGTTTGCCATTACATGTGTAAACCATCTTGCCAAACATTGCATCATCTATAAGGTAACCATATTATAGTGAGAAGTTATTAATCTCCTCACAGTCCATGCAAGACCTTACTGGTTACCTTCATCCAAGTATTAGTTCTAGTTTACTAGCAAAACAATCTTACTAAACCAAAGATGAACATAACATGCTATCATAATAAGCTTCATATGTTGTGAATTAACAACTTACCTCTTGAACATTGTCTTCAACTGTTGAGTATACATGTCATCATGCCTTAATAACATAATATACACTCACCAACAATGGCCATTAGTTTCTAGTATAAGCTTGTAGAACTAAACAGTTCATAACGACTTCCTTATCCTAAAATATTGCATGGAAAGAATGACATACCTTCACCACTCCAAATTACTGATTCAGACTCTACACTTGAGTCAATCCCCTTCTTGATCTTCAGAATCTAATGATTATACTTAAACACAGCGGGAAGAATGAATTTCAACATACTACGCCTTGCTTCGCGATCTTCAAATTCTCATTCAAATATGCCGTTTTCGTCGTTTCCGAATGTAACATATCCTCCAAAATTGACTTCTCTATAATCCCTTAGAAACTCTAATCTTCCGGTCATGTGTATTCAGCAGGCGCTATCAATTAGCCATTCATCATCCTGCTCTTCCGTACTAAAAGCCTGAAAAGTTAAACAGTTAGTTTGGGCATCCAAACTTGTTTGGTCCCATTTGTTTTAGTAGGCATGGAAGATTTGGTGAGATTTTCTGTTTTAGAGGAAGAATTTGATTCTGAGGCAGGTGATTTCACAATCCAATTTTGAACAAATCTTCTTAAAGGTTTTGTGGAGTAGGCATTTGTTGTATTTTTTAAAGTTTTTGAAGTACTAGCCATAATGGGCTTAGAATAATGTTTGAAGCAATGGCAACAAGTATTATTTTGTTGTCTTTTTAAAATTTTTGGAGTGGTATCAGAACAGTGGTATTTCTGAGATTTGGTTCCGATGACATTTGTCGTTTGTTTATTGCTTCTGAAGATTTTGGAAAATGATATTTTTGGTTTCAAGAATTCATTCACTGGTTGCTTAGAAGTGGATGGATCTTTTTGAGCTATTTTTGAATTTCTTGTTAGTTTTGGAAATTCCGAGTTGTAATCTATTTTTCTGATGGTTTGAAATTGTTGAATGGGTTTGATTTTTGGAGTCGGAAGTAATCCCTTGTGGATATACTTTCGGAATGTGGAAGGAGTCGATCTCTGAGTATGACTTGGAATGTTGAGAGTTGGATTGGCTTCCAATAGCTTCTTAGTGTAGAAGCATTTCTTCTGTTCAAATCGAGCATGTGATCGAGGTGATCGTAGATCTTTTCTGTTTAGAATTGGTTTTACTCCTTTTTTGGTTAAATTATTTCCTTTTCCTTTTTGAAAAATTTCTCTTGGGGAAGAGTCAGATAAAGAATCATTCAAAGAGTCTATCTCTTCATGATTAGCTTTAAGATTTTTGAGCGAGATTCTGATTGGTTTTTCTGAAAGATTACGTTGTGATGCATCTTCGGATGACTGTGTATCGGAACTCGATGATTCAGAAGTCATCTTGGATATGTCAGCAGCTTTAGGATTTCTGATTTTTATTTTGTTAAAATTTTTATTTATAATGATATTGCTTGGGGACTTCTCCATTTCAATTTTCTCATCAACTTTCTCTTTGTCTGAGTTTTCCAAGATTTTGGAAGTGTATTCTAAAAGACAATGTTGCTGAGAGCTTGATGATGGACTGTTTGTGACCGTGGTCATTTGTCTAGGCATGAATGGGACTGAAGCTATAGACAGTTTACTGATTTCGGCAGTGTCTACTTCTGAGAAGTATGAGAAGGGAATGTTGACTCCCATTTTTGACTCAGAAGTGGCATTTTCTGATTCAAAATCTGGAGTTTCAGAAGAGTTCATGGTTGTGTCTTTATCGTGCTTATCATCATATTCATTTGAAGGATATTGAAAGAATGGACTTTTTTGTTGTATATAGGATAATTTTTATTTGTGGTTTTTCTTGCCCATCCCCAATTGAAAGTATTTTCTGAAGAATTAATATCAGCACGAGATTTGAAAACTTCAGTTGCATGATACAACTGATCTATTAATTTGTTTAACCTTACATTATCACTTCGGGCTAGATCCCTTTGTGATGTCAAAAGCTGATTTGAGTTTTCTAACAAAGTTCTGGAAGTTTGTTCGATCTTCAAATCAGCAGTAAGCTTGTCACAAAATAGCTTTTTATCTTCAAGTCTACTTTTCAACTTTAGCACCTCGTCATACCCATTATCTCTTTCTTCCAACACCCGCTGATACGCAGCTAAGGCATCTGCACAAGTGTTAGATATATTTTCTAGAGCAGGTTCTAGATTGTTAGAGTAAATTTGATGTGTATGGAGCATGTTACGTACCTGTTCTATGATGCTGACACCTTTGCCTGTCTTATGGTTGACCATGGAGGCATAATTCTTTGGTGTGTAAGAAGATGAGGATTCTGCGATGTTCTCGGAATGTTTGGAACTTGTTAGACCTGGGATTGGAGTTTCTCGATTTACATGTACCATGATGCATTCTCCAAATCCTTGTCCTCGTTTCTTTTGTTTTCAAACTGCTCATCATCATCTCCTGAAGACCATATTTCCACATTTCCAGATGCTACGAATGCTTTGACCTTTTCTTCTTCTTTTGCTTTTGGATAATTTCTTGGTGCTCGGCAGTCAGCAGCATAATGCCATAGACCTCCGTAGTTGTGACATTTGATCACTTCTGATTCTTTCCTTTCAACAGTTGGAGCAGGGTTAGAGCTTATAGCGGGATCTGGCTTTGTTTTTTCTTGGTGCTGATCTTCCGGTTTCTGGTAATAACGATTTTGGTTGGAACGCTGATGTTCTCTTTGATAGCTGTTTTTGGATTGAAATCCTCCATTTTGGTTGGTGAGACGATAGTTCTTTTTGGTGTTAAAGTAGGATGGTATCCTATTGAATTTTTGACTGATCAATGCGATTTCATGTTGGTATGCTGCTTTTTCAGCTTTGTCGTATTCTGAGTAATGAGAGTCAGAAGTTTGTACCGGTGCTGGTAGTGCAAGGGTGGGAGATTTGGATTGAATGGATGGTTGGGAGATTGAAGATGATTTGTATTGTTTTGTTGGAGTTTGGTAGTTTGATGGGTAAGAGATTTGTGGTTGAGAGGGATGGTATGAAGGTATGGAGTTTGTTTGTTGAGACTGAGTATTTTGGGTTAGAATGATCTGAGGGCTAGTGGTGTTTGAATTGGCTTATTGCTGAGGGATGTTCTTTGTCTGATGGTTGTGCTCAGCAACTAAGGCTAGAGGTCTGCCAAGTTGAAGTTGCTGATTACCTTTGATATCTCGTTCTTGTCCGATAAGATTGTTGTATAGTCGGTACATGTTGAACGTTTTTAATTTGCCAGAATCTCGAAGAATCATCTTGACGAGTACCCAGTCTTTTTCTAACCCTTCAAGAAATCGAAGATTTATTTCTTGATTGGTTCTTTCTGCTCCTGAACTTAGGAGTCTGGTAACGATTATGGAGAACCGGGTGAATGCTTGACTTAGAGATTTTCCGGCAAATGTTGAAAAGTGCGTGTAGTCTGACACGCTTGACACCAACTTTTGATCTTTTGCCTCTTCTGTTCCTAGGAACATGTTTTGAAGAAGAACCCAGATCTGCTGAGCTATAGTACAGTTTTGTATGAGATCGAAGAATTCTGATGGTATTCCACATTGAATCTCAGTGAAGGCGATTTGATCATTGTCCATTTTCTCAATGTCCAAGTGGGTTAGCCTTGGTTGAGAAATGCCACCTAGTGCTTCTTCAGCCGTGTTAGGTCTGGGAGTGAAGGTTGGAAGATGAGGTCCTTCCTCAACCGAACGCCAAATGTCTTTGCCTTTGGTTTTGAGATAGTTGCGCATACGAGATGCCCAACCATTGTACTCAGTAGGAATGAGTATGGGGGCTCGATTAGAGCCTCCAACGCTGTTAGCAACATTCAAAGAGTAGTTCATCTGCATTGAGAGAGAAGAGAATTTCGAAGTGTTTTTAAGAGAATTGTGAGTGAGCTACAATAGCATGCAAAGATCCATAGAGGATTCTAAGGTTGTTGCTTCAGCCAGGGTTTTGAGCAAACTGGACACTTAGAACCTTATAGACAGCTATTCAGGCTCTGATACCAATTGTTGTCGCCAAATATTCTAAGTAAGTGCGGAATAAAAGATTGCGGAAATTAAGAGTCCGAAATTATAAGTTTCGGAGATGGACAAGTCCGAAGACTTGAGATGGATGCTGAATTATAAATAAGAATTAATACTTAGAACAGATCTTAATAGCTCAACAATAAACAGTAAAGATATACATTTAAGTAACTTGGAAATATAAAGACTTAAAGTAAGAATGCTAGATATGAGAGAGAGATGAAAAATTCAGATGATAACATAAGAGTTGATGGAATGAGAGAATGTATTAATAAGAGAAAGTGTTACATAAAGTCTCTCAAAACCATGAGGACTGAAGATGAACTTGGTCTCCCTTTTATAGACTAAGGGAGGACCTTCTGGTAATAACCTATGGACTGAAGAGGATACAACACGTCTCTCTTCAGTCAGATAAGAAAGGTAAATCTATTATTATAATATAATGTCAGACTAGGGTGGCTTGTCTATAGTTTAATAATGCTCTAAAGTACAATAGACATGCTTCTAGATGACCACGCTTGATCTAGTCTAATTATATCCTATAAGTTGACGTGCTTATCCTTTGTCTTATCTCTTAGATATTCTTTGTTCTTCAGTCTTCTTTGTTGAATGCTTAAGTGTGATATTTCCAATGATATATTTATATTGATAGTCCGAAATCCTGAGTGGATTTCGGAGTCCTGGCTGATGTTATCAGAGTGTATCTGGAAATAGTCATGTATGTTCTGACTTTCTGACTTAGTTCTGAGTGTGATCTTCTGAGCTCAATCTTCTGAGTGGATTACGTTCTGATACTGAGTTTCTTTGAAGGACACAGTCCGAAATTCAATACTGAATTTCGGATAGAGACAAGTAATCAGAGTACAGGTTATCAGAGGCAACATACACGATAAGAGATTGTTCATTACTTAAAAGCATTCTAGTGAAAATAAGTTCATTCCATCAAGATAGAAAGTTATCTCAAAACTATCAAACTACGAGTTGGTCAACGATATGGCTTTTAGCACTAACAATTCCCCCTTCGGTGACCGAACGAGGGTTTTGATTCAGTATTTCTATCGTTGATCCAGTATTCCTTGTTTTGCAGCGTATCTCCAGAATTTTCTGACTTCCAGAAGCCACCTCATTCTGATAAGGAGTTCTTTCTTGGCTTCTGGTTCTGATGATTTTGATCTTTCCACAGCTATGATGTACTTCTCTAGCATACCATTGGCAACTCTTCTGAGTTGGTCAGCACGAAACACCTCATTAAATGTGGACGGGGAAAGTTCCCTCGTTAGCACATATCAAAGTCTGGGGTTGTGAAGCTTTCGTTAGACAAGAGACTCACGATAAACTCGCAGCTAGAACTGAGAGATGTATTTTCATTAGATACCCGACACAGTCTTTTGGATACTTGTTCTATAGACCGAGCGAGGACGTGGTCTTTGTAGCACTACAAGTAGTCATCCAATGAAGGAACCTTAGAAGATACTAGCACTCAACAAGAGGAAGAAGTTCTTGTTGGCCGATAAACAATCTGTTACCTCCTAGACGCTCCAGTAGAGTTAGCATGCTGCCCGAGTTTTATGGTTTCCATATAACTACGGATGGTGACACGTTTGTCAGTGATAGGACACTGGTAAATTTGGATGAGCGAGCTAACTACAAGGAAGCAGTGGCAGGCCCTAAGGCTGCTAAATGGAAAGAGGCAATGGACAGAGAGATCAAGTCCATGTATGACAACCAAGTTTGGAATTTGGTTGATAATGTACCAGGTCAAAAAACATTTGGGTGCAAATGGATCTTCAAGAAGAAGACCGACATGGATGGAAAGGTACACACTTTCAAAGCTCGACTGGTTGCGAAGGGCTTTACTCAAACCCCAGGGGTTGACTATGATGAGACCTTCTCACCAGTGGCTAAGATTAAGTCTATTAGGATAATGCTCACCATAGCTACTTTTCATGATTATCAAATTTGGCAGATGGATGTCAAAACCGCTTTCCTTAATGGGAAGTTGGCTGAGGATGTTTACATGAATCAGCCAGAGGGTTTTGTAGATGCAAAGTATCCCAATAAGGTGTGTAAGCTTGAGAAATCAATCTACGGATTGAAACAAGCTTCTCGCAGCTGGAATCTCTGCTTCCATGAGAAAGTCAAAGAGTTTGGTTTCACTAGGAGCGAAGATGAGTCCTGCGTGTATATCAAGGCTAGTGGGAGTGTAGTCACCTTTCTGGTGCTATATGTTGATGACATATTTCTCATGGGAAACGACGTTCCAACCTTGCAAGAAGTTAAATCTTGGCTTGGGAAGTGTTTCGCCATGAAAGACCTAGGAGAAGCAGCCTATATTCTAGGGATAAGGATGTTGAGAGATAGAAAGAAGAGACTAATAGGACTTAGTCAAAGCACATACCTTGATAAAGTACTAAAGAGGTTTAGTATAGAGAATTCCAAGAAAGGAGAGCTGCCTATTCAGAGCAATGCAAAAAATTGAGTAAGACTCAAAGCCCGAGTACAAATGAAGAGATAGCTGACATGAGTCGGGTACCTTACGCTTCGGCGGTAGGGTCGATCATGTATGCTATGACATGTACTCGCCCTGACGTGTCCTTTGCTTTGAGCATGGTCAGTCGTTATCAGGGAAATCCTGGCAGAGCTCATTGGATAGCCGTTAGGAATATTCTCAAATATTTGCGGGAGACTAAGGATATGGTCCTAGTCCTTGGTGGCAGTGATACGTTGAGAGTTAGTGAGTATACTGACGCCAGCTTCCAGACAGATAGGGACAACGCCCAATCTCAGTCGGGCTGGGTGTTTCTTTTAAATGGTGGAGCGGTTACTTGGAAGAGTTCCAAGCAAGAATCAGTGGCTGATTCAACGTGCGAATCAGAGTACATAGCTGCAAGTGAAGCATCAAAGGAAGCGGCTTGGCTGAAGAACTTCATTGGTGACCTCGGAGTAGTCCCGACCATTCAGGAGCCTATGGAACTTTTCTGCGATAACGAAGGAGCGGTTGCTTTGACAAAGGAACCGAGAGATCATGGAAAGTCTAGACACATCGACAGAAAGTACCACTACATCAGGCATAGGGTAGAAGAAGGTCACCTCAGTGTGAAGAGGGTATCATCTGAAGAGAATCCTGCAGATCCTTTGACGAAGGCTCTGAGTAGGATCAAGCACAATCAGCATGCTAGGAGCATTGGATTGAGAGATGATATTAGTTTTAGTAGTTAGATAGTGTCTGAAACTTGTAACAATATAAACGTAATTGACTTTTGGTGATTCAATAATAGAGAATTATTGATAAGTATTGTTTACTACTATTCGTCAATTATTTATCATTGTGTTTCAATTTTGCATGTTTTACGTCCCGAATAATATGATTATTAAAATATCCACAGTCGTTCATACCTTTGGAAGTAAGTAGTGAATCAAGACTGTCATGAATTGGATTGTAGACTGTCTAAGGAGTTAGACATAGCAACAACATTGCTACAACATTCATGAGTAGGGATGGCAAAAACCCCCCGTGGGGCCCTGTTTCTATGGGACCCAGAACCCGTACAAGGGGTAATATTATGAAAAATTCGGGGGTGGGAGCGGGGGCGGAGGCAAGATTACCCCGTTTTGATTTCGGGGGCGGGGGTGGGCAACCCCGTCCCGAAACCCCGTGGGGATCCCGTTAAGATATATATATATATATATATATATATATATATATATATATATATATATATATATATATATATATATATATATATATATATATATATATATATATATATATATATATATATATAATGTGACAACCAAAAATTGGATAAACAAAAGATAAGAATCTGTTGCAAGTAATAGATGTACAAAACTTGATACTCGAATAAATTAAACGTATGATGGAGTGACAGAATGGTCAAATAAGGTGAAAGATGGAAAAGTATGAGTTAAAATCTTTTATTAAGCTATGATGAGATAATACATCAATTAGAGTTTGGTTTTAGCGACCCAAGAGCAAAAAGGAGAATAAAGGACCAAAAGTGACAAAAACGTCCAAAGGCCATGTTCAAGGGTCTGTAACGAAAAATATAGGGCGAATTAAAGTTAAATCAGTAATAAGGAAATGTAAAGCTCCTTCCCAGCTTTAAAACGATATTAAGTTTGTAGATTTTGGATGTCACTTATGAAAGTTATGATTTGATAAAAATCATGAAAAATTAATAAGTTGAAAAGTTGAAATTTTTCTAAGGCTCAACTTCAGGGGTATTTTCGAAAAAGTTACCATATTTAGACCTAACCTAAATCAGGTTTCGTATTCACTTTTTGTGTGCGCCTCTTTCTTGGGGAACGAAATTCGAAAACGGGAAAAAGAAAGAAATTGGGAAGGGGAAACATATTTACGCACACACGCTAACACACCTGGTGTGCTACTTGACCAGAAAGAAATCAGAAAGGGAAGAAGCGAGTGAAGCCAGAACTCTGACAACGCCTAGTGATATCAAGCATTTTAGGCGTTGTTGAGCCCTGTTCTTGATGAAATTATATCAGATATATCTTCGTATTCTCACTTTTCGTGCCAGGACTTGTTTGGAGAAAAAGAATGGGAACAGGGACTAAAAGCGTGCAAAAGAAAGAAGTTTGGAAAAGAATGAAAAATCAAGGAAACACGTACGCGCGCCACGGATCTATGATACGCGCGACGCGGGCTTAAGGCGGTGTAACACATTCAAATGCCGAAGAAACGGGAAAAGATTAGTACGCGCGCCGCGTATTCTTCATCTGCGCGGCGCGGCTGCGGGAAATTTGCAAATATAAATAGATGCAATTTCAGCCGAAAACCCTAGCAAAGACCGGGTGTAAAATCGACCTTGAAGCTCTTTGACTCCAAGATTTCGTTCGAGCAACTTCTCAATTGGTTTTTTCATGTTTTGGATTTTATTTTCATTTAGTTAGATATTTGTAAGCTTTGGTTTGTATCTTTGGGAGTGACAACCATTGATATCAAGCTTTAGGTTTCTGTTTTAGTAATATTTAGTTACTATTTGGATGTTTGGAATCTGAATTTGGTTAATGAAAGCATTTGGTTACAATTAAACTTGGTTTATGAGTATTTTGATGTTTTGGATGTTTGTTTGTGTTTTGATTGTTTGAATTGTGTTTGGATCTTACGTTGACCTTGTTTGGGACTATTTCCTTTGCTGAAATCAGTAGCCAATTAGGTTAGTTTTAGGCATTGAACTTTAGCTAGTAGCTGTTCAGTCAGAACCCTAGTTATTAGTTAGGTTATGCTTTGTTTGGTTTGGATGCCTTTGTTTGCTTCTGATTCAGAGATGCACTTCTGATTTCAGAAAGTGACTAGGTTATTTTGAGTTGAGTTAGCTTATGCTTAGCTTGACTTTGTTTGACTATTGTTTTTGGGTAGTTGAGAACTTAGAAACCAGGTCCTCTTACTGTAGCGTGACACTACTAGTTGGTAATCTGTCATTTAGTCTAACCATGAAGCTCCTGCGGATCAACCCTGACTACCACTGTACTAGTGTGTGTTAGGTTTTCTTTATTTTTGACCGCACGACGACCTAGGCGTGTCAAATTTTGGCGCCGTTGCCGGGGAGCTGTGCGCTTAGATTAGGTGATTTGTAGGACTTAGCTTCTGATTTTTGATGTTTGATTCTATTTTTCTGATTTCTGGTATGTGTACGTTTTCATAATGGGCAATTACATGTACCCGGATCAGTGTGATTATTATGAAAATCCGGCCGACACCTATTACGAGGATGATTGTTATTATGGATCATTCGATGACAATGGATGTCGGACCGAGGAGTCATCTCAGCCTGAGAATTCTGCAACTTGGGCCCAACTTTGGGTACTCATGTATAACAACTACCACGAGCAGAAGGACCAGGCTGAAGCTCTTGAAAAAGTGCAAGCTTCTTTAGATAGGTTAGAGGAAAATTGGAAATGTTCACCACTTACGCCAGAACCGGAGGTGAGTGATTTTTATACCAATGATAATGTGTGTGAGCTTGTATCACCTGAATATGTGATGGAAGGGCATACACCGTGGGAAAATCAAGAGACCATTGAGATGGTCGAAACGGTTGTTGAGGAAGAGGTTGTAGGTGACAATGCTACCTTTGACTCAACAGCTTTTGATGTTTTTGAGGGTTTTGAGAATGTTGAGCTGGTGATGAGTGAATATGTACCATCATCAGACAATTTGGTTGATGAGGATGTTGTGGAGGGGACTGTAAGTGACAGTACAGATCACAGCCCAACAATTCCCGAATTTGTTGAAATTGTTGATGTTTTTGAGGAAGGGGTTGTAGATGACAATATTACCCCCGACCCTGTAATTTTCGAAAATTTTGAGAAATTTGGAAGTAAGGATCTGATGATGGGTGACTTCGTACCACCATCAGATCAAACTAGTCGCTCACTTTTGGTTCCGATCCACCTGTTGGACGATGATCAAGAAGTTGATGCTGACGAGTTAATATTTGAAAATAAAAAACATGATTTTATCACCACTCATGATCCATTCATGAATGGAAAATTAGATGTGATCAATACCATCGATGAGGACATATGGAAGCATCCCGATATGTTGCCTTCCGATCCCATTCGATTGGAAAATTTTTATTGGTACTGCAAGCCAAAATTGCAAACTGAAGACGACACACAATATGTAAGCAACAAGCGAGGTACAACAAATCTACTGGAAGCGGCGCTGGACGCGTTTCACGTCAAGCCAGTGATTTTGAAGAGATATAGAAGGAAGGACCTGTTGGATTAGGTGTCTAAGCCATGACTTATAATTTGTATTTATCTTATTAATAGAAGCAAAGTCCATTTGGGTTGCCCTTGGTAGTCCAACCGGCATCAAGGTTAAATAGAGACAGAAATAAATAGTTCGTTAATTTATTATGTGATAATAAATTAATGATAAACTAGTTTGGAATTAATCAGAATTAATTGGAATTAATTTGGAATTAATTAAAAGTGCAGGGGCTAAATTGATTATAAGTACAGGGGCTGGAATGCAATTGTTCAAAAGTTGAACACTATAAATAAGCCTCTCCCCATCACTTGAAAACTTGCACCATTCCAAATCATCTCCTTGGAATTTCTCTTCTCACCTTGCCGTCTATAATCCTTCTCTAAGGTTTTATAGCGAGCCGTTCTTAATAAGAGGTTAAGACAGTTAACCTCTGCTTGGGCTTCTGGGTGTGATCTCATTTGAGGCAGGACACTTGTGCTGCTCGGCTTCAAGAATAAAACTAAAGGTTAGTTTTATTAATTGTTTTATATAGAAATTTCTGTTAGTCGTTATAAGAAATTTCTGTTAGCCGTTAGAATTATTATTATTATATGTTCAAAGATAGAAAACATAGATCCTTTCTAGGTTGCATGTGAACTTAGGATTTTAGTTCATAAATTGCAGAAAAACATTACAGTGGTATCAGAGCGTTGGTTGTTTTCTTATTGAATTGTTATAATTGTTTAATTAAAAGATAAATTAAATCGTTTAACGGTTTAAATTTAATTTTAAAATTAAGAGTTAATTTTTGAAAAATTAAATAGATAAAACAGAAATATTTTAAAAGTTTAAAATACATCTTATATATATTATAATTAATAGTTAATATTTTATATATAAGATAAATTGGTTAGTCTTACCGTTAGTAGGCCTCATTCACAAAACTGTCCTATAAAGAAGGTATAAGGCGACTGCCTATAAAATGGTAGTCTAATGGGTATCCATTCTCACCCACCGCTCTCCTGGTCAGTCGAGTGTCGTTAGCCGAACGGGTTTGATGGAACCGCTAAAGCCTCTTAAAAGTAAAATTATATATTTGAAAATACTAGAATCATTATAAAAATCTCAATCTAGTTACTTTAGAAAAAATGAGAATTTGATGCTAACCCATGAAATTGCACATTGCACTTTATGAAACGTTGGTGGAGCGTGTGTGGTTTACCGGCACACCAATGGGGGTTCATAAAGAGTGGCAATGGGTGTCTCGGGTGTTATCATTGTTGATGGAGCGTTTGTGATTTACCGGCACATCAATTTGAGATGATAATGGACCCTGAGAGTACCAAGCTAATTTGCATGGTTATTCACACCCGGTTGGTGATTCTCGGCATCCCAGTCACAAACGGTGGGGCATATCCGAGATTAAACATGTTATTGAACAGTTCAATAAATCTCAAAAGAAACTAGGAATTCCATTTATAATAAGATTATTTTTCCGCGGTGGAATTGGCTGAATCGTCATTCGCCTACCTTTATAAAATTTGCTTATAGATTACGGCATCCCTCTTCTATGTTGCAAATTGTTATAGTTGGATCCTAGCCTTATTTTATATTGGGTTATTATAAGGACCGACAAGTATCTAATTAAACTTACCTTCTTTTAAAGATGTCTTCTGCTGATCAATCCGCTCCCCACTCAAACTCCAGTGTTCCCTCTATCTTTTCACTGTGTTCCAAGGTTCAATTGAACGGGACAAACTATAATGACTGAATTAGAAATATCAAGATGGCTCTGAGGTACGAGAACAAAGAGTATGTCCTCGAGACCGAGCTTGTCGATATTGACTCTGAAACTGCTACTCCCGAGGAGATTGCCTCGTACCAAAAACATTCTGATGATGCGACCAACGTGGCCTGTATCATGATAGCCACAATGAACCCCGAATTGCAAAGGATATACGAAGACTACTGGCCCTTTGAGATGCACAAGGAGCTTGCAGAAAAGTTCCGCAAGCAAGAGCGCATCGAGAGGTGCGAGGTGGTCAAGGACTTCACGAACAGCAAACCTAAAGATGGAGAGTCCATCTGCGCTCATGTGCAAAGAATGCAAGGTTACGTGGAGCGGCTTAGAAAGCTTGCGATGCCTGTACCGGAGGAGTTGGCCGTTGACATAGTGCTTAACTCCCTACCGAGTTCTTATGACCAGTTCAGGCTGGCTTATCATTTGAACAACAATCAGGCTAACCTGACTGAGTTGCATCGCATGCTTCGAGTTGCTGAGGACGGGATGAAGGGTAAAAGTGTACCCTCGGTTAATCAGCCCGTCCTAGCCATTGGAAGTGGCAAAGGAAAGAAGAGGAAGGGCCCTCCTAAGCAAAATTGGAGGGAAAAGGTTCAGGTCGGGTCATCAAGCAATTGCTCGAGAACCAAGTCTTCCCAGATTCCTTATGTGGCCAACCCCGATGAAGCCAACTGTTTCTACTGCAAAGAGAAGGGCCATTGGAAGAGAAGCTGCCCCAAATACTTGCAGGATGTCAAGGATGGGAAAGTAAAGCCATCGACAACAGGTATATACACTATCTCTAAAAACTCACCATCTTCTAATTCTTGGGTCCTTGATACAGGATGTGGTTTTCACATTTGTTCTGATCTGCAGGGCCTAAAGGAAAGCAGGGAGGTGGAGCACGGTAGACTGAACTTGATCATGGGCAATAGGAGATCGTCCCTTGTTACCAAGATCGGCGTTTACAGTTTAGTGCTTAGTAGTGATGTTAGTATAGAGTTAATTAATTGTTGCTATTCGCCAGAAATGGCAAGAAACATTATTTCATTTCACGCATTGTTCAGACAAGGATTTCAATTTTCTTTTGATAATAAAATTGGTTCGATTTCTGTTTTCGAAATTGGTATTTTGATTTTTACTGCTTATCCTTGTGATGGTGTGTATGAAACCGTTGAATGTGTTGACAATTTAGGACATAGTGTAAATTATATTGATTCTACTAGTGGTGTATAAAAGGCATGTCTGTGGCATAGTCGGCTCGGGCACATCAGCAAGAAACGCATCGCCCAACTCCAAAAGGATGGAGTGTTGGAATCATTCGACCTCAGGTCGGATGATGTATCCGAATCTTGTCTGTTGGGCAAGATGACTAAATCATCTTTCAAAGGGTCTTTTGAAAGAGGTGAGGGTCTGCTGGACATCATTCACACGGATGTGTGTGGTCCATTCAGATCAACCACAAAGGATGGCACGCGGTTCTACGTAACCTTTACTGACGATTTTAGTAGATACGGTTATATCTACTTAATCAAGCAAAAGTCAGACACCTTTGAAAAGTTCAAAGAGTTTAAGAACGAGGTAGAGAATCAATTAGGCAGGAAGATAAAGATGCTCAGGTCCGACAGAGGCGGAGAGTATCTAAGTATCGAGTTCCTAGACTATCTAAAGGAATGCGGGATAGTTTCGCAGTTCACACCTCCCAGGACACCACAGTTGAACGGTGTTGCGGAGAGGCGCAACCAAACCCTATTGGACATGGTTCGTTCCATGATGAGTCGAGCTTCACTTCCCATTCACTTCTGGGGGTATGCCTTAGAGACAGCCGCCCATATCCTCAATCTTGTCCCTACTAAAAAGGTTGCTTAAACACCTCATGAAATGTGGACGGGGAAAGTTCCTTCGTTGGCACATATCAAAGTCTGGGGTTGTGAGGCTTTCGTTAGACGAGAGACTCAAGACAAACTCGCAGAAAGAAGCGAAAGGTGTTTCTTCCTTGGTTATCCCAAACAGTCCTTTGGATATCTATTCTACAGACCAAGCGAGGACGTGGTCTTTGTAGCTAGACGAGCAGTCTTTCGAGAGAGAGAGCTCATATTCAAAGAGGACAGTGGGAGTACCATTGATCTGGAAGAAATTCAAGAGTCATCAGATGACGTAACCTTAGGAGAAACTAGCAACCAACATGAGGAAGAAGTTCCTGTTGGTCCAACAGATGTATCCTTACCTCTTAGGCGTTCCGGTAGGGTTAGCATGCCACCCGAGTTTTATGGGTTCCATATAACTTCGGATGGGGACACGTTTGTCAGTGATGGGACATTGATAAATTTGGATGAACCAGTTAACTACCAGGAAGCAGTGGCGGGCCCTGAGTCTGCCAAGTGGAAAGAGGCCATGGATAGCGAGATCAAGTCCATGTATGACAATCAAGTTTGGAACTTGGTTGACAACGTAACGGGCCGAAAGACAGTCGGGTGAAAATGGATCTTCAAGAAGAAGACCGACATGGACGGAAAGGTACACACTTTCAAGGCAAGACTGGTTGCGAAAGGCTTTACTCAAACCCCAGGGGTTGACTATGACGAGACCTTCTCACCAGTAGCCAAGATAAAGTCTATTAGGATTATGCTGGCCATAGCTGCATTTCATGACTATGAAATTTGGCAGATGGACGTCAAAACCGCTTTCCTTAACAGAAAGTTGACTGAGGATGTTTACATGAATCAGCCAGAGGGTTTTGTCGATGCAAAGTATCCCAATAAGGTGTGTAAGCTTAAGAGATCAATCTACGGATTGAAGCAAGCTTCTCGCAGCTGGAATCTTTGTTTCCATGAGAAAGTCAAAGAGTTTGGCTTCTCTAGGAGCGAGGATGAGTCCTGCGTATATGTCAAGGCTAGTGGGAGTATAGTCACCTTTCTAGTGCTGTATGTCGATGACATACTGCTCATGGGAAACGACATTCCAACCTTGCAAGATGTCAAGGCTTGGCTTGGGAAATGTTTCGCCATGAAGGACCTAGGAGAGGCTGCCTATATTCTCGGGATAAGAATATTGAGAGACAGGAAGAAGAGACTAATTGGACTTAGTCAAGGTACATACTTGGAAAAGGTACTAAAGAGGTTTAGTATGGAAAATTCCAAGAAGGGAGAGCTACCTATCCAAAGTAATGCAAAATTGAGTAAGACTCAAAGTCCGAGTGCAGACGAAGAAATAGCTGAAATGAGTCGGGTACCTTACGCTTCGGCTGTAGGATCGATCATGTACGCTATGACGTGTACTCGCCCTGATGTGGCTTTTGCTTTAAGCATGGTCAGTCGGTACCAGGGAAACCCTGGAAGGGCGCATTGGATAGCTGTGAAAAATATACTCAAGTATTTTCGAAGGACAAAGAACATGGTGTTAGTCCTCGGTGGCAGTGATACCTTGAGAGTTGAAGGATATACGGATGCCAGTTTTCAGACGGATAGAGACAATGGTCGGTCTCAGTCGGGCTGGGTATTCCTTTTGAACGGTGGAGCAGTTACTTGGAAAAGTTCCAAGCAAGAAACAGTGGCTGATTCTACGTGCGAATCAGAGTACATAGCAGCAAGTGAAGCGTCAAAGGAAGCGGCTTGGCTGAAGAACTTTATCGGTGACCTTGGAGTAGTCCCGAGTATTCAGGAGCCCTTGGAACTGTTCTGCGATAACGAAGGTGCGGTCGCCTTGACAAAGGAACCGCGAGATCATGGAAAGTCCAAACATATCGACAGAAAGTACCACTACATCAGACATAGGGTAGAAGAAGGTCACCTCCTTGTAAAGAGGGTATCATCGGAAGATAATCCTGCAGATCCCTTGACAGCTCTGAGTAGGATTAAGCATAATCAGCATGCTAGGAGCATTGGATTAAGAGATGATATAAGTTTTTGCAATTAGATAGGTTTTGAAACTTATAACAATGTTATGGTATTTGACTTATGTGATTTAATAATGGAGATTTATTAATGAGTAATGGTTTACTAATTTTGTCAATAATATATCATTGTGTTTCATTTTGCATGTTTTATTTCCTGAATAATTGGATTATTCAAATATCCACAATCGTTCATACTTTTAGGGAGTAAGTATGAAGCAAGGCTGTCATGAATTAGTTGTAGATTGTCTAAGGAGTTAGACATTGCAATAAGATTGCTGCAACATTCATGAGTACTTGGAAATGGAGATTTGAGTATTGGATAAACCCGCGCTCAATGGATTGCTTCATGGATAATATCACGAGCAATATTGAGACGATAATATCTTTTGATCTTTAAGCTAAGACATATGAGTTGTGATTTACTAGACGGTTGTTCATTGATAATATGAAAACGCATCGGTAACTCGGTGTTATAAAACGTGTTGTTGTGAGTAATTTGTCTGGTAAAAGACATAAGTATATGAGTCAAAGTTTATTCGTCCCTTGACCCTAACGGGGAACAGATATCTGTAGGCCTCTCGATGAATTTGAAGTTGACTAAAATGGTTGGCCAACCGGGACTAAATTGGTAGTCTAAGAGTCATATACAAATAGGAAATCGATGAACAGTGAATCAGACCAGATTGATTTTATCCATGTCTTGAGTCTGAAAAATATCTAGTTGGATGGAGGATCATCTGATCACTTATCTTTGGACAGAACTGACTAGGTCAGAGTTCGGCAGCAGTTTCTAGGAAGCTACAGTTTGCTAATTAATCTGAAGATAAATGGACAATTAAAGTCATAAACTTATCCAAGTGGGAGACTGTTGGATTAGGTGTCTAAGCCATGACTTATAATTTGTATTTATCTTACTAATAGAAGCAAAGTCCATTTGGGTTGCCCTTGGTAGTCCAACCGGTATCAAGGTTAAATAGAGAGAGAAATAAATAGTTCGTTAATTTATTATGTGATAATAAATTAATTATAAACTAGTTTGGAATTAATCAGAATTAATTGGAATTAATTTGGAATTAATTAAAAGTGCAGGGGCTAAATTGATTATAAGTACAGGGGCTGGAATGCAATTGTTCAAAAATTGAACACTATAAATAAGCCTCTCCCCATCACTTGAAAACTTGCACCATTCCAAATCATCTCCTTGGAATTTCTCTTCTCTCATTGCCGTCTATAATCCTTCTCTAAGGTTTTATAGCGAGCCGTTCTTAATAAGAGGTTAAGACAGTTAACCTCTGCTTGGGCTTCTGGGTGTGATCTCATTTGAGGCAGGACACTTGTGCTGCTCGGCTTCAATAATAAAACTAAAGGTTAGTTTTATTAATTGTTTTATATAGAAATTTCTGTTAGTCGTTATAAGAAATTTCTGTTAGCCGTTAGGATTATTATTATATGTTCAAAGATAGAAAACATAGATCCTTTCTAGGTTGCATCTGAACTTAGGATTTTAGTTCATATATTGCAGAAAAACATTACAGGACCGAGCTTGGAGGTTCAAAGCTACCTCCAAGCATTCATGGGAGTTAATCAGAAGACGGCAACCGGGCAGCAGCAGAAGGACCGACAAGCCATTCGACCCAGGAAAGTTTGAGGAACAGTGGGTCAGTGAAGGGACGGGTGTGACTAAAAATCAGCGAAGGAAGAAGGCATATGATCCACCGTAGCTGTAGAAGGAGTTCCACGTCTGGCTGAAGACGTTAAACTTAGCGCTTGTTGGGAGGCAACCCATCGTGTCATAAGTTAGGATCTATATTTCTTTGAATTAAGTATGAAAATACATCAATCTTTTTGCAGGTATTAGTGGTCTAAAATAAGTGTGGGGTCGTGTGAGAAGTTTTGAAATTTTTGAAGACCGCGCCGCGGTTTTTTGAATTACGCGACGCGGGGTCGTAAACCAACCCGATGCGCAGGGGTTGATTTGGTGACACGCGCGACGCGCAAGGCGTAAATGCGCGACGCGGGAATTGATCAGTCGGTTTTCTTGCTATATTAAGGTAAGCCGCGACTCAACCCAACCCCACACGACTCGGAGCTCTTATCGACAAATTTCTCTCGTACTTTGTTTTTCATTTGTTTTTTATCTTTGTAACGCAATGCAATTTTCCTTGCACAGCAGCACGCCTCTGTACCTTCGACTTCATCGCACTTAAAGCATTAATCCTATTTCAAGCTTTCTAGTCACAGTTTTTTTCATCGTCGAAAGAGTTCGTAAAAAACAAAAACATTTATAATCTTACATCGTAATATTACAACCTGTTAGTGCATCATATATAAATCTCAGATATGTAACCACTTTGGTGACCGAAAACAAGAGATATGTGAACCTGGAAAGGATCAGTCGTCCATGGTCTTGACATAATATTCAGTCCACCATGTGTCGCCTTCAAAGACTAACTAGTCGTCATTGCTTGATGCCACAAAGTTGAAAACTGTGGATCACCATCAAACCTCGTCGATCTTCCTCCCTCTTTCATTCTTGCAGTTTTGTCGCACTGATAAAAACCCCCCTCGTACCCCATGTCACTTCTGCCTGACCACCCGTCATATCTTAACGGGATGATGCCACGAACCAACCGGATAGTCCCACGTTTTACGACTATCAGCTAGAATAACCTAAGTTACATCATCCACGTGTTTTGCCGTCTCTTAAATGATGGAAATAGAGGATCACATGGATCGCCAGACGAGGTTGTGGTCTTTCATTATCGGTACCTCCAATTCATTCTACTTGTTTGCTCGGCACCGCCAGTCACCGGAGATGGTGGCCGGAAACTACCAACTCTCTCTCTATATCTCTCTCTCTCTCTCTCTCTAAAAATCAGGAGATATCTTGGTCCACCTTGATCTTTTATTATTTTATGACATGGCATTTAAATATGCTGACCAGACATGGTTAATCGTTTACAACATGCTGACTTGATAGAGTTAACCGGGTGATCCTTTCTTTGGAGGTCAATGATATTTTTAACCTAAAACAATGGACTTCATGTCCCTAGACAGAAAAAAAAAAAAAAAAACGTTAAGGATCTTTTAAAAGAAAACTTAAAACTTCATAGGGCTACGGTGTAATTTTTCCTCAAAATAAATCAATCTAACACGGTGGGGAGTTATAATGCAATTATTTTTGTTCAGTTACGTTTTATGGAAAAACTTAAGAAAAAAAAAAAAAAAAACAGTTACGTGGTGGTTGGTTGCTTCTTCACCACGCAGCCCAATTAATTTACTAATCCACATATGTATCGACTATATATTATATATCTGTTTAATTTGCGTTCTTTTGGTTTCCATTGTAACGTTTTTTTTTGTAACGCGTTTGTCTAACGCGGGTTTATTGGATCCGTTTCTTTTCGGATCTTACTGAGCATATATTTTGTTCTTTCGCGTTCTTCCTTTCCAGAACCATCCCCACCCCCACCGCTTCACCTTTACACCTCATGCGAAAACGGGAAGACAGACGATCTTTACGCCATGGAGATCCGATTGTAGCTGAAGCTCGGTGTCGGTGGTTTCTGCGACTTTCCATGCCTTCAATTTTCGATTCTTTTCGATAATCTTTGCTGTGTCCATTTCGTTCTCACTCGATTTAGCCCCATGCGAGCAATCAGCCGATCATTACGCCATGGAGACAGAGAGAGACGATGTCGCTAATTAGGGTTTGGTGGTATGACTATCAGCGTCTCCGACCAAACCCGACAAAATTCAATCCGCACCAAAACAAATTGTGTGCGCGGGAGACTTGGACTCCACTCTGTGTTATCTCTTCTAGAGAGAGAAAGTTAGAGCAATAGAGAGAGTAACAATGGCGATGGCGTTGGCTCTTCATAGGATTTCGTCTTCTGCAGACAAGCCGTTGCAGTTTCTCTTCAATGGCGGTCATCTGTATTCCATGGTTCGATTCTATTCTTATAATCTTCGATTTTGGTGGATTTTTTGTTTATGTGAAGTTTTACTGTGTGAATTTTGTTGTCTGGTTGTTTTGATAGTCGTCGTTGCCTAGCGAAGCTGTGTACGAGAAAGAAAGGCCTGGCGTCACTATGAGTTCGCTTTCTCCGTTTTAGAAGTTTTGTTTATCGTAGATTTTTTGGTGAATTAAGTTCTTCATGGTGAAATTTTCATGAAATTGCAGTGGCCAAAGCAATTGAATGCTCCACTTGAGGTCGTAGATCCTGAGATTGCTGATATTATTGAGCTTGAAAAAGCTCGTCAATGGAAGGTCCCCTCTCTCTCTAACGTTTTGTTATGTGTTTTTTCAATTACAATTTACAAATTTCTGATTCAAATCGATATTTCATCTCAATGTATCAATAAATTTATGGACAGTTTCTATTCCAAATTTTAATTCGTTTGTTGAGAAATTTCTACCCTCTCTTTTGATTTTTAACTGAAAATCTTTAGACCAGATTGTGGTTTAATAAACTTGATATCATGATGCTGTTTTACTTATGAACAAGGTTAATTAGTAATAACTAATTACTAATTACAAACATAATCAGTATATATATTAGATTTCTGGTTGAAAATGAATGAATTGTGGTTTTATACACTGACTGGTTTTCTGTATTTCATAAAAAGGGACTTGAACTTATCCCATCAGAGAACTTTACATCTCTATCAGTGATGCAAGCAGTTGGATCTGTGATGACTAACAAATACAGTGAAGGGTATCCAGGTGCTAGATACTATGGTGGAAATGAGTAAGCAGACATTACAACCATTCTTTTAATCACAAAGTTTCTGTATATTTTGAGCTGTTTAATTTAGTTTATTATTATTAATTTTTTTTTTTGCATTTTAGGTACATTGACATGGCGGAAACCTTGTGTCAGAATCGTGCTTTGGAAGCCTTTCAGTTGGATCCAGCAAAATGGGGAGGTAGATACATTTTAAGACATTTATTATATTGTTAATTATGGCATATTACTTTCATTTCTTATTAAAATCGTACTTTTTCAATAAGAAAATCTATCAAGTTATAGCATCGTACTTTGAAAAATCTTCTCAATTATAACAATGAAAGTACCTTTTGTAATTGAATGACACTGCTATAATTAGGTAACTTTTATAAAATTACAATGTTGTAATGGGAAGAAATGAAAGTATAATGCTATAATAAACAAATAAATGAAAGTACGTTGCTATTTCTTGCATTTGGAAATAGTATAAATGTATAATATCATCATATTAATGTATAATCTTCATTTATTATGCTGTGAATGTGCAGCCTCTTTCGGGTTCACCAGCTAATTTCCATGTGTACACTGCTTTATTAAAGGCTCATGACAGAATCATGGCACCTGATCTTCCTCATGGTGGGTATTTGTCACACGGTTATCAGGTGCTAAACAATCTATTATTTTTATTTTTATTTTGTATTAATTTATCATATGATAATTAGTCTCTCTCCAAATGATTTGATTTTATACTTTTTCTTACTTTTGTAGACCGATACAAAGAAGATATCTGCGGTGTCTATATTTTTTTGAGACTATGCCTTACAGATTAAATGAGAGCACTGGCTACATTGATTACGACCAGGTATTCTTAACTTTTTTTTTTGATTTTTCTCATATTTATTTTTGTCAGGGTTATATGCAAGAAATAGCAACGTACTTTCATTTTTATGTTTATTACAACATCCTACTTTCTTTTCTTTCTATCACAACACTGTACTTTGAAAAATCTACCCATTTATACAAAGCAATTTTCATTGCTATAATTCGTTAGATTTTTCAATGGACAATATCTAAATGAGATTTTTTTTTGAAAATACAATGATATAATTGGGTAGATTTCTCAGAGTACAATGTCTTAATAAGAAAAACTCAAAGTATAAAGCTATACATGGGTAGAATTCGATAAATTACTTGGACAGATCCCTTGCTGTTTATGAATTGCCTGTAAGTTTTCATATTATTTTGTAAGATACGATTAATTTCTTGAAATACATTCAATATATTGACTAAAATGAAACAATTCCTTTTATAAGGCCAATGCTTGGACGATGCAATTACTAGCTATAGCATGTTTGTCATTAGCAGCAAAAATGGAAGAAACTGAAGTACCCCTCACTCTCGATTTGCAGGTCAAGATCCAATTTTGACTAAAGTTATTGACTTTCTTTGTGGGGTAAATTAATTTTGACCATGGAGTCTGATTTCTGATTTAATTTTCAGGTGGGTCGATCAAAATTTGTGTTTGAAGCAAAAATCATTCAAAAAATGGACCTCCTTGTGTTGACCACATTAAAATGGAGGATGCAAGCAGTGACTCCTTTCTCTTTCATTGATGATTTTCTTGGAATAGTCAATGGCGGTCAACCCACTTCTAAATCTACGATTTTGAGATCGACCCAACTGATTTTATGCTTAATCAAAGGTAAAAAAGACGAAAGGACAAAACTCACAGTTGAAGATGTTCAATACTTTCTCATGAAAATTTTATGTCTAAGTTTAATATTAATTGTTATTTGCTCGGAGCTGTTTACTTTCACTCGGTCGACTGGTATCTTGAAACGTCTTCATCGTTGGCGGAATGGTAACAACTTACCTAAACCTCGGTTGTTGTTTCCGCATTACATTATTTACTATTTCACTGGAATATCACTTGCTTACCTTGATATTTTTCTTAAACAGAAGTATATTTTAGGAGCTTTCAAGCCGTCTTGCAATATTTCAATCACACTTAATGATGCCAAAACTCGCAAGCAGGTATAGAATTCTTAATGCTCTTATTCCAGATAGATTATTAGTATACTGATATTTTAGCCCTGTTTGTGCTTCTATATTTATGCTTCTTTACTAATTCTCTTATCAGGTTCCATTGAAGAAGGAAAATGGTCAGATGGCAATGGTACCCCTTTTTCAAAGTCAAGAAAGCATTGCTGGAAAGGTATTTAATGATGTTTTTGTTGGATACTTGACTATTTTAGTGATTTTAATAGCTCCTATTTACTTATGTACCATTGTTTGTAGATTTGTGTAGACCCAGTGCAAGGGAAGAAAGTTGAACGTAATGGTATTAAAATAGAACTCCTTGGTCAGATTGGTGAGTTTTCTACTTACTATTATAACAAATTGGCATTAGGAGTCCTCACTTACTTAACTTGGAAAGCTTGTAATATTGATTTTAATTGTTTGCTATCTTACATGTAATCTTTTGGTGTGTTTGGATGGGTAAAGTACAATATTGGCCATTTGGCATTTATCATGTGAAACTTGACATTTATCAATTCAACAACAATTGAAACAAAAAGGGTGGTAATGCTGTAAAGATCCGTATCTATATGTATTAAGCCATCATTTTCGGCTTAATGCATTAACAATTTCTCTATGGATTATGTGAAAGTAATTGGTAAAATGATACAACAATAAAAAAATATCGGTCATTGTTGATAATTGAATCACATAGTATTATTTTATCCCATAATAATTTAACTCCTCTTACGCTTCAATACTAAATTTAAATATATAATAGCTGTTACAACAGTTTGTTTATCTCATGTTGCCTGTGAACTTTTTACCTATTTAGTAAAATCAGTTTCTTGAAAAGTTTGCCATGCGATTTCAGTTAATATATTGATATTTATTTTTCTTTTTCAGAAATTTATTTTGACAGAGGCAACTTTTATTACTTTACCTCTCTTGGTAAGTTTGTCTCTTTTCATAAAATGACAACTTTTATGTTGATTTTGGTCATTGTTAAATCAAATTTACTTTTTACCCTTTGTTATGTAGTTCGTGAAGTGGATGTTCCTGGGAAATCTTGCAAATCTTTCTTCTACCTCTGATGACAGTACCCAAAAGTTAAAGGAAACTTCTCTTCAGAAGTTGAACTTTTTGGAATCCCAAATGAGTCCATTTTCTTAAACAAATGGTTTTATAACGATTTTCAGGTAATCAATAATTATATATATATATATATATATATATATATATATATATATATATATATATATATATATATATATATATATAAAATTCCCGTGATTTTGCTCTTCCCGTGTAACTTTTTTTTTCGCATGGTTTTTTTTTGGTGTCACGCGGGTCTTTGTGGATCCAGTTTGGTGTTTGTCGGATCCTTGTGGATCCGGATAGTTAATATGTCGCTGCTTTTTTCATGTGATCCAGATATCTCCAGTACCGCTCCACCGCTTCAGTTCTCTTCTCTCTCGAACCTGGACATCTCACCGCCTCCTTCTCCAACATGGACAGTTCAGCATCGTCTCCTCCCACAGATCACCGGCATCTCCTTACATCCGCCATCATCCCTGGTATCGCGTTTTTTGGATCCGGCTAAGCATCCATCGCCCACCGCCATAGCTCCCATAGTTGTCTGATTCGTTGTTTATTTTAACAAAGAGCGAAACAACCGATTTAGAAAAAAAAAAGAGTTCCTTCTCCCCTCGCCCGTGCTTTTGTACGGGATACCCACTAGTTTTATTTAATTAATGTACATGAATCAGTGGATTATATTTCTATTCTTGCTTATGGTTTTTGATTGTGGGTCTTCTAGGATTTAAAGTTGTGGGGTACACTCAATATTTGAGCATTTTGTTTAATTAAAACCGCAAAGTTGATTTTTATTATTTGAATTGTTTATTCAGAACAATTATTCAAATAATTATTTTTCATCCAGAATCAGATTCCAATTGAGACTCTGAAATCATTTGAACGTTTAATTTATTTAGCACTAGATCATATCAAATTTATCAAATAGACCTTATCATAGCAATTTTATTTTAGTACCAACCTTGTAATAAAATATGATATATATTCTATTGTCAAAGTTGAATGACATACGGGAATGAAAAATATTCGTCAAGGAATAAAAATGTTTATCATCGTACCTTAATTTTCATTTACATAAATAATATAAAAATACAAAATATTATATTAAACTTTTCATAATTTAGAGAAAACTACAAAAATAGTCGATATGGTTTCTGATTTTCATTGGTTTCACATAAAAAAGTGTTTCAACTTGCACTGTTTGTCCAAAATTGAATCGTTTTTGTTGTTAAAAAATGATTTAAAAGCCATGTTAATTCTACCATGTGCCTTGTAGACGAGAGTAAATTTGTATTTACTCTTGTCTCTCTCTTATCAAAAAGGATTGTTGCTAATTAAAAAAATGACTAAGTCATATATCGAATTAACAACTAGTAAATTGTAGTTGGCTATCCATATCTTCCCATCCAAAACTCTCTCCTTAACTAATAAAACTCTAAATAAGAAAACCATAATCACTCATCTGATGTTCATACTTTTTGCATATCCTGCAATAATGGTATTGACAATGTAGTCAGTTAGGTCAAACTCTAAAGCTTTTGATGCAATAAGTACATACATTTTGTGTGATCTGCTTGAAGGGTTTGAAGAGTAAGCAACAAAGTAAACCCTAACTCGAAGAGTAAGAGAAGTATTCGAGTGTGTCCCCAACAATATATTTTTGCAGAATTTAAGTAAAACTGGAGTACTAAATATTCATGCATTCCATTGGTTGAAAGAATGACACATCTCAAGTATTACTGGGAATTGATAATACGAACAATGAAACCCTAATTTCTACTTCAATTATCTAAAACGTCTGATTACAACGATGATTGACACTATCTATTTATAGAATATAAAAGGATGAATAGTGGATCTGAGAATCAATGAGATTATTCCACGTGTTGCTTTGCTAGGGTAGGCGTGCATAATGGTCAGGCAGATTGTGTTGCAGGAATCATACGTTTAGGCCTGAGAATCATCAACATGTGCACACCATTACCAAAGTACCCTACTGGACCATGTGGGTTCAGTCGAAGGAGCAGAGTTGAATAGCTTTGACTTCGACTGACAAAAGACTTAAACAAAATAAACTCGAAGCGCGTCCTTGATGCCTTGGTCTTCGACATAAACTAAAGTCTTCGACTCAACAATCTCCCACTTTGTGTCGAGAGACGCTTCGATAAACAGGATGATCAAGTCCTTGGAACTTTCTCCGGAAACAGGTAAGGGAAGAGTTTGATCATTGTTTGCCTCACTACAAGCCACCACTTGATTTCATCGAGGAAGTGCTTTTTCAGGTCTTCGTCGGTGTTCTTCAAACATTTATCAGCAACTCGAAGAACAGCCTGAAGGATTTGAGCGTTGTGTAAATGCTTTTCATCCAGCCTGAAGGCACATCGAACCACTTAGCCGCCCATACATTTGGTGAGAAAGATAATACCCATGAAAGGTTCTCAGAAAATCTCACCATCAACAAGGTTTTGAGCATTAGGAGGAAATTTGATGTTGGAAATATCTTTGGGCTTCGAGGACAAGGAAGCTGCAAGATCAAAATCCTTTCGAGCCAAATCCTGATAGTAGTAAAGAAATGTATTAACAATATTACTAATGGGATAAAAGCTCTTGTCCTTCTTGGTCTTCAACATCTTGTGGAGAACCACCAAGTCATGTGGGTTCATGAGAGGAAAATCAGTGGTGGTGAAGGTTGTTTAGATAGTTGTATCATGCACCACCATGAACTTATTCTAATACATGGACTCTTCGAAAGTGAAGTTATTTAAGAAGGACCGCATCCTTTAGATCTTCAATAAGTTCCAAAAAACATCTTGGGGTTATCCCAGCTTCACATGATATCAAACATGTTGATCTTGGTAAGCTTTCGACTTAGTTTCCATATCAGTCCTTGACTTGAAGAATAACCTCCAATATCCGAAAGCGCTGGAGGAAATGGGTATGTCTAATTGCGAGCTCGAGGTATTCTCAGTCGAATAGCTTACCTTGGTACTGTAGGGAAGGTCTCACCACTCCCAAAGGAGAAACCTTGAAGCTGATCAAATCTGGCTTTCAACTTCGGATTGGATTCGATGTGTCCTTAGGGGTCACCAAATCCGAATAGCCAGTCAGCATGGGCTTTGGCCCTGGCTTCCTTCTCCGCTTCTTCTTTAGCTAGCCTAGCAATAATTTCTTCGGCTTCTCGTTTACGTTTCTTTGATTCTTCAAGGGATGACTCATCATCAATAATTGTCTTTTCCCCTCGAGCCTAAAGGGCCGACAGCATTAACACCATCCTGAGGTTTCTTGGCCTGACCAATTGCTGGCCATTTTCTCCAACCAGTTGTTGGGACAAACCCAGTTTCCCTTCATATCAGTTTCTCGAAACTCGGATCTAAGGTCACGTTGATAGTGGACATGGCTTTGATCTTTGTTGACATCTGTTTCAAGTACTCGAGCCAATGCATACCCATTTTCTCGTGAATCTCATGTGCACTGACCAAAAACGAGGCCTTGAAGGATTCCATGGTGGCCAGAGCTTGTTTATGTTCTTCTTGTTGCAGTCAGAACATCTCCAGCCATTTCCTAATTTACCAAAAAGGAAACAATTTCAAAAATTCAAATAATGTTAAAATATAAATGAAAACTTTTGGAGATACTTACCGAAAATTATTTTAAAATCATAAATACTCCAAAAAATCGATTTATCCTGGCCATCATAGAATTTTCAAAATTCACATGTCAAACAAAAATTATGTTGTGCAAATATCAACTAAGCATATGCTCTATACCACTGATAGGTCTTCAATACCCTAGATACAGCAAGCATGGCAGCGGAAACACACAAACATTATCTAAGGCAAGTAACATTTACTAAAACTTTTAAATACACTACCTAATGATATTTACAACTACAAGAGTGATCAAAATTACCAACCTTTTAGCAAAACCAATTTGCTTGAAGAACCCTTGATGTAGATCGAATCTAAGCTAAGGAAGGTAGTAACCAAAAGAGAATACATGTAATGGTTCACACACAATAAGTCCAAATTATTAGGTTAATTTGTTAATTAAGAAAGCTCGCTATAAAACCCTAAAGATGGATTGTAGATTCTATTGAGAGAGAAGATAAAACTCGAAGACTGAGAGAGCCAGAGGAGTCGGACGAAATTATGAGTGTCAGGGGAGGAGTATTTATAGCCTGCAAGGATGCTTAGAGATAAACCTGATTTGAATTCAAACCGGATAAAGATAATTGATTAAATAATCCAACTTATCTCAAATTCAAAAAATACGTAGTCCTTATCCTTAAGTGTGATTTAAAGAAGGATAAATCCTTCTTAGAATTTGTCCCATATCCCCTAGGATCGGTATTATCTTTTGCCCAACTATTGAACAATTAATATTTAGTCCCTGCACTTTTATTTAATCACAAATTAATTTAAATTAATTCCAAACTAGTTTCTAATTAATTTATCATCACATGACAAATTAATAAACTATTTATCTCCTTCTTTTAATTAACTCTAATACCATTTGGACTACTGAGGGCAACCCAAAAAGGACTTTTCTATTAATGGAAAGTCGTTGCCAATTAGTTATGATCTTGGACACTATTCCAACGATAAATTTGTTACATGCTTATGTTTTATTTGATTCCGGTGCTACATATTTATTTTTGTCTCATGAATTTAGAGTCAAGTTAAATATGCCCCTAGAATTATTAGATGAAGTGTATGTGGTTGAAATAGCAAATGTGAAATACGTTGACATACAAAATATATATCAGAATTGTGAGTTAAATATTGACGATAAAAAGCTCCAATTGAATCTCCTCCCAATTGGAATTAAGTATTTTGATATAATAGTTTATATGGATTGGCTTGGGGCGAATAATAAATATTGCTTTTGGGAGAAAGATTGTATCAGACAAAGCATCCGATAGGAATAAAGTATACGTATGTGGTGAGAAACGAAATCATGTACCGAGTCTCATTAGCACCGTGAAAGCTCGAAAGTGTCTCTCAAAATGATGTTCTTCTTTCCTAGCCTATGTGATGGTTGTCGATAAAGGAAATAATACTCTTCATGATATTGATGTTGTGTGTGAATATCTCGAGGTCTTTCCATATGACCTACCCAACTTGCCACCCGAAAGGCAAGTTGAGTTTCAGATAGACCTTGTTCCGAGGGCTACGCTCATTGTTCGTGCTCCATATCATTTAGCCCCTACGGAAATGCATGAATTAATGAACTTCTTGATAAATGCTTTATTCGACCTAGTTCGTCACCGTGGGATGCACCCGTCTTGTTCGTGAAAAAGAAGGATGGTTCGATGCGGATGTGCATCGATTACTATGAACTTAATAAGATCAGTATCAAAAATCGTTATCCATTGCTCCGAATCGACGACCTTTTTGATCAACTTCAAGGCGTGGATTATTTCTCAAAAATCGATATCTGCTCGGGTTATCATCAAGTTCATGTAAAGGAAGATGACATCGAAAAGACCGTGTTTCGTACTCGTTGGGGTCATTACGAATTCCTTGTAATGACATTTGGTCTCACGAATGCTCCGACAATTTTTATAGATCTAATGTATCAAGTTTGTAAAGCATTCCTTGATGATTTTGTTATCGTGTTCATTGATGACATCCTCACTTATTCCAAAAAAAGGAAGATCATAGGCGACATCTATGTGAGGTTCAAGAAGTACTAAATAAAGAAATATTATACGCAAAGTTCTCTAAATGCGAGTTTTGGTTGCGTGAAGTCTAATTCCTTAAACATGTTGTCTCAATCCAATGTATTAAAGTTGATCCGTCGAAGATAGAAGCCGTGATAAAATAGGAAGCTCCATAGACACCAACCGAAGTTAGAAGTTTCCTCGGACTCGCCGGTTACTATCGACAGTTCATCCAAGATTTTTCACGTATTGCAGTCCCCCTTTGTTGAAATAAGTGACGTTCACTTTGTTGAAATAAAAATTATGTAATGCTCTCGTTCTCACATTGCCTGTGGAAACCGAAGATTTTGTATAAAACAGGAAAACAAAAACTAGGAGATAACCATAATTAATCCTATAAATATTTTGGTACCTGGAACATACAAATAAACTTAAATTAGAGATTTGTTATTCTATATAAAAAGTTAATGTTTCTGTGAGAGCATATTTTTCGAAATTGATGTGTTATATTAACAATAACCTTAAGATGTTTATAAAATTTGTGATTAAACTTTAAGTATATTAAACTCAATTATAAAAATAAATATGAAATCAAGTATATTAAAGAGAATAGTTTACAGGCTGACGTCAAATGGGTGAAAATAGGAAAACTTTGTAGAAATTGTTTACGGGTCTTCTAGAAAGTGCCTCCGAAGGGGCCAGAACTTATAGCCGTCTTAAAGTCAAAGTTGGCTACAGCCTGTCATTCTTACGTGGCGCCTTTTGCAGTCGACGTGGCGTACAAAATCAAAGCAGTACGCCGCATGTTATTTGACCACGGTGCTTATCCACAATATCCTCAAGAAATTGGAAACTTCTATATCCTCTCTCCACTCTACATTTTTTTTTTATCTATGCCTAGCCTAGCTGGGTTGATGCACCTCAGTTATATACCCACTGGGTGGAGGTCTGGAGTTCGACTCCAACTAACGCCCATGGAGGAATTTTCCATAGAAGCGAGACACAGGTGGAGGGGAAATGCTCTTGCGCCATAGGTAATTGCCAACCGCCCTGAGTTGCGGGGCTGAATACCGTCAGGTGAAATCAATTTGCCGGTTCCAAAAAAAAAATACACATTTTTTATTTATAATATATTAGGCGTATATCCATAACTTATAAAGTAATAAAAATCTTTGGTAAAAAACAACCACTTATCATATAAGATACTAATAATATTAGATCTAATCTACTTATTTAGGTTTGATTAAAAATTTGACATTACAATATCTATCATATATTAATTATAAAGTTTTCATTATAAAACTCAATAAAATATCATAATTATCTATTTAAAATAATTATAACATCATTAAAATATTAATTTAACAAACATCAATAACACATCCAACATTATCTATGTATCTTACATAGAAAATTTAATATTAAAACATAAGAAAACGTGTTCAAAGAACTAAGTGGCTATTTGTCAGCATTTGATTTATTCAGATCTGAATCATTTATGTATAATATTCTATTAAAATATTACACTACAAAAAATTATGAAATTCATTCACAATATTATATTAGAATATTACACAATATGTGAACAATATTCAACCAGAATAAAATATTGTGAAGTTGATTTTATTTTTTTTATTTTTTTCATTTTTTTATTTTTCATTTTTTGGATACACAAACTAGCGAAAATTATTAGATTTTTTTTTAATTTTTCTCATATTTTTTACTATTTTAATTTTTTAATTTTTTGATCTCGAAGACGAGTGGCTAGGATTATATATTCATATCTCACAAAATCCTCGCCGTCTCATTTAAACATAAGCATATATATATATATATATATATATATATATATATATATATATATATATATATATATATATATATATATATATATATATATATATATATATATATATATATATATATGTATTTAAACATAAGCATGCATATATATATATATATATATATATATATATATATATATATATATATATATATATATATATATATATATATACATATCTCACAAAATCCTCGCCGTCTCATTTAAATATATATATATATATATATATATATATATATATATATATATATATATATATATATATATATATATATATATATATATATATATATATATATATATATATATATATATATATATATATATATATATATATATATATATATATATATATGGGTGGGATCAACATAGAACCAAAATTAGACATAGAACCATGGAACCATATTTTTGACCGTTAGATCAATAGGGTGATAAATATATGATGGTAAATTACACGTATATGTTCATTTCTAAACATACATATATGTTCATTGATGAACACTGATTTCAAAATCCCAAAATTTGTTCAGAAATGAACATTCATAACATTGATAAAATATATGAACATACAAACATGTTCAGAAATGAACATTAATGAAATATACAAACATAAACAGATGTTCATAAATGAATATTAACGAATATTAAAAAATATACAAACATACATACACATGTTCATAAATGAACATTGACAAACATTTATAAAATATGAACACACATACATGTTTAGAAATGAATATTGACGAAATATAGGAACTTACATACATGTTCAGAAATGAATATTGATGGATATTTAAACAAAAACTTGAAATATACGAACTTACATACATGTTCAGAAATGAACATTTAACCAAAAACTCAAATTTTCATAACCGAACATGGATAAACATCGATCATTTTTTTTCTCTTCGACCTACTACCTCGATCCATCAGTCTCTTTTTTTATATCTCTATCTCGTTCTCGCCTGATCCATTTTTTCTGTCCATTTGTAACCACGCCAAACATAGAATTAGAAACAGAGTCAAATGTATGTTCATTCATGAACGTGTGTTCATAGATGAGCATATATTAAAAAATTACGAGAACTATTACAGCCACAACTCACGTTATATTCATCAATGTTGATTAATGAACATGGGGATGTTCATTACTGAACATTCGTTCTAGAAACAACGCCAAACATAGAATTAGAATCAGAGCCAAATGTATGTTCATTCATAAACTCATGTTCATTCATGAACGTGTGTTCATAGATGAACATATATTCAACAACTACGAGAAGTATTACAACAACAAGCAAAATCGATTTCTGTAATCAAATATAGATTTATGCCAAACATAGATTTCTAAAATCAAATTTAGAAAATACAATTTCATAAGAGTACAGATGGAAGAAGACAAGTATCAAAATAAGTAGTTCCGTTGTAAAATCGTAAGTCTGTTTGTTTTTTCGTCAATCATATGTCTGCATACATACAAACGATGTGCAAGGCTTTACGTATGTATGCTAATGGAGATGTTTCGAGTAACAAAAAAAAAAAGCAATAGAAAATTAAAAACTACAACACAACTTTGAGAAGCGTAATTGACTATGTATCGAAAAGGAAAGAGTTTGAATTTAGAAAATCTCAAATCACCGATATGTTCTTCGCCTGACAAACGCAAATTCAATTAAAATTTAAAAGTTCTCCGAGATCTATAAAAAACGCAAATTCAAGGCAACTACTGTAGAAAACAAACAACGAAAACATACTTTTCTGCAAATAAGCAATCAAGTATAATTCAATCATCTCCTAACAACTCAGATCTGTAAATATCCATAGATGTTCAGTAATGAACATTCAAGATAAAATCTTCAGAACTCATCATCGTTCATACGTTAGTTAATACGATATTGCAAAAACTGAAGCCTAATTGAAAGAACTACTGGATAACTTACAACAATCTCTGGTTTCAAGCTCCATCTAATCGTGATCTGGTCATCTCTGATTCAAAAATATTTTTCTTTATGTAGCTCTTGAAAATAAACGGATTCAACATGTCGAGATTATAATCTTGATATGCTTTTTTATCCGATTCAATAATCTTGTTCTTTATGTAGCTCTCTGATTCAAGAATCTCGATACGATTTTGATGATTACGATTGGAATTGATTACACAAAGAACTGTGGATTAGATTTTGGCTTCCTGATTTTATGCTTTGATTTGAACACGAAAGGAAACTGAAATCAGCAAAATTTGGTAACTGAAATAAATTTTGAAAAGACACTCTTACCTTTAGCGATTTCGATTATTAATTAATTTAGTTGTTGAAAAATATATTTTTGTATGTGACAATCACTGAAATAAGATGAACTGTTATTATCTAACAAATATTATCAGTTTATTTCAGATTGCATGAATTCAAGATCAAAAACAAAGATAAATCAAGACCCGAGAAACTTTGAGAAAACATCCAAACCTGAGGAAGTAACGCTACAAACCAAAGAGCAAAATACAAAATATCACACTGCTACAGCAATCACGACGCGACAGACCCTAAGGTCGCGACGTGAAGAGAAGCAAGGCAGAAGACCAAAATCCTTCAGCGATCGCGACGCGACGGAGTCTATGGTCGCGACGCGAAGACCTCCAACGCGACACCACCAACTTTCTAATCGCGAGACTACCAACCCAACGCACTAACCAGTGGCCGACCAAAAGCAACCCGACACACGCCCCTTCGCGACGCGACGGCATGCCCGGTCGCGACGCGATCCCTGTTCTTCAGCAACTATAAATTGAGGCTCACTCTTGCTGATTTTAGACAACACACATATATCAACCAAGCTCCATACACTCTTACCCACGACCAGAAACCTCAAGACTCTCAAATTTCTGCATTTGGCAACAGGAATCAAACCGCACAACCGCAAGAAACAAGATATCCTCCCGACACCAAAACTTCAAACCTCTAAACAACCTCTACCCGACACCAAACTTCAAACCTCCAAACAACCTCTACCCGACACCAAATATCACCAAAACCTCATCCTACCGAAAAGAACAAGAAATCGACACATCAAGAAAACCCGAGCAAAGAACAAGAATCGAAGCTTCAAAGAAAATCGCCATATTCATCTGCTATCGATAAGTTCTTTTGGAATTATCTGTGTTATTATTGATTTATTCAAACTGTTATAAATCAACTGTACCAAATATCCAAGACATAAAAATCGAACCGTGACAACGAAAACATATGTGGACTGTATTTAACCGAGACATCTAACTTCTAACTTCTAACTTCTAACCGTTTTATTTATTGTAAAAACACTTTATCGTTGATAATGGCGTTTATTACATCTAACCTCTAACTTCTAACATTTACTTTATTTAGCGCTTTCTGTCTATTTAAATACTGTCTAGTTTAGATTTACCGTTTTATTTTATTCCGCAACTCTTACTTATTCCGCATATTATAGATAAAATACATATCTGTCACACAGTAATCGGCTTAAAAACCCTTATTCGTGGTGATCAGTTGTCGTATTTTCAACAATTGGTATCAGAGCTTGTGTGATTTACTTTGAAATTTTTGTCGAGAACTTTTGTGTAGCGTTTTTATAAACCTCCAATAAGTTTCCTTTAAAAATTTCATCTTAATATCACTTGTTCAAAAAAAAAAATCAAAAAAAAAAAATTAAAAAAAAAAACATTTAAAAATTACTTGTGTGATTTACTTTGAAAATTTTTGTCGAAAACTTTTGTGTAGCGTTTTTATAAACCACCAATAAGTTTTCTTTAAAAATTTTCATTTTAACATGACATTTTCGATAACAAAAAAAAAAACCAAAAATGTCTTCCGCAAACTACTCAAACATAAATTCTGTATCTATTGCTAACAGTATAGGTTCAGGTACTCGAGCACCCATTCTTATTCCCGAAGAATATAAATCATGGGTAGGTCGTATGAATCTTCATCTCAACTCTATAAGTGAAGATGTGTGGAAATGTGTAGACGGATCTCTACCAGATAACATGACCTCTCTTACGAGTAACTTGGATATACTGAATGAAAGGAAGAAACTCGAACTTCAAGCCAAAAAGGAACTTGTGTCTGGAATACCCCACAGTATTCTAAGCCAAATGAATGATATAATCCTTTTAACCGCAAACCAAATTTGGCAAACTTTGAAAAATCGTTTTGAAGGAAATGAGAGAATCATTGGAAACAAGAAAACATCTGTTTTAAACGAATTTAACAACTTCAAAATGTTTTCACATGAGACCATCCATGATGCTCATGACAGGTTCAATCTCATTACCATCAAAATGAATAATTTAGGCATCAAAAAGTCACAGCATGAAATAAACCTCAAATTTTTAAACAACCATTATGAAAGCTGGAAAATGGTCAAACTCATCATTCAGGGAAATCCGGCAATTCATACTGAATCTTTGTACAATCTGTACGGAGAATTACAATCGTATGAATCCTCGATTGACCCACCAACGTCTACTTCTTTTGGAGGACCACTTGCTCTTTTGACAACTTCCTCTCAAAACCAAACACATTTTCCTGATCAAAGTCAAATTGATCAAAACCAAGATTTCTTAAGTAATTCTTGTGACTTGTCTGATCCAAATAATGAAGCTGACTACCAACAATTGTGTGCTTTGGTAGCAAACACTAATCTCGAAAGATTTTTGCCACATCATAGACCAAATTTTCAACAAAGATCTACTTTTGGACAAAACTTTCAGAATCGTGGATTTCAAAATAATCACAACTCTTATAATCAAAACAATGGCTTTCAAAATAACCAAAATTCTGGATTTCAGCAAAATCATTCAAAATCATCTCAACAGAAACAAACTCAAACATCCGAAAGACCACCCGTTAAGAGCCAAAAGGCTGACAATAACGATGATGATGATGACGTAATCATTTGTCACAAATGCAAAGGACTAAATCATTATGCTCGAGATTGTCGAGCCAAAATCAAGGTCATAGACTCAGCTTACTATGCTCAAAAAGCGGAAGAGCTGAAGAAACAAGAAAAGAAAGCAAAGCAAAAAGCTTTGATGGCATTCTACGAACCTAGCGTGGAACACTGGCCAACTTCTGATGATGAAACAGACACTGAACCAGCTCAGTCAAACTTCTGTTTCATGGCTGACAATGAACCAACCACAAGAGCTCCATATGTCATCGATCAGGTATGGTCTATGATCTCAGATCTCGGTCTTTCAAGAACACCATTTGAGTCCCACATGACTAAGATTGAGAACAGTCTAAAAGCTGATCTCAGACTGTATCATGACACAATAGTCAAATCTGATATCTACAAATCTGAATTACAAACTTTGCAACTCAGATTTGGAGAATCTACAAGGACTAGAGACAAACTTGAAAGAGACATTGAACGAAAATCTGAAGAAAATAATCACATCCTAGAACAATTAAATGAAGCTGTAAAACAAAAAAGGGACTTAGAAATAAAAAATCAATCTGTTATTTCATCTGAAATAAAAGATACCTTAGAAAAGGAAGTCCTTCAGTTAAAACAAAAAATTCAAGATTTAACTGACAAAAACACAAGTTTAAATCTAAAACTAGATGATTCTTCAAAGCAAATCAAATTTCTTGAATCCGAAAATCAAAGATTTCAAGGAAAACTGGAATCTATCAATATTGTCAGAAAATTGAGTGATGATGTTTTCACTAAAGCAAACAACTTAGGAACTGGCAAAATTGATACGAACTATAAACCAGGAATTGGAAAAGAATCTTTTGAAAATGAAAAGACTGAAAATGAAAATGGGAAAATTAGTGAAAACTCTAAATCGCCTCAACCAGATTTTTTCTCATCTGCCAATGAGGACGATTCAGATGATGAAACAGTAATCAACTGTAGCCCGGATGATACTTTTTTCAACAAGTCATACAAAAGAGTTGTAAAATCTGAATCAAAATCTGCTAGTTCAGTAACTCATCAATTGAGATCTACTAAACTAACAAAGAATGATGGCACGATCAAACTTGAAAATTTCTTAAATGGAGAAAATCCTGTTCATCAAAATGGTAGTACTTCTGTTCCAACTGTCTTTCCCTCTTTAAACTCAACCTTTATTGGAAAGAACAGTCAGGGACAAAAGTATTCAAAGAAACAACAGACAAATAAACAACCCATTCAAGCTGTCTTTAAACCAAAAGAACAAAGCAAGCCCATTGTTTTCAAAGAAAAACCTTTGAAACCAGTCGCTGTGCCACAAAAACAAACCTTTAATCCAAAACAAAAACCTTTTCAAAAACCGATTCAAAGTCACTTTCAAAAGATAAACTTCAATCTCTCAAGGAACTTTCAGAAACCATCATTTCACCAAATTCAATTCCATCATCAAAGTGTTTTCCAAAACCATTCAGATCCCAGATACAAAGAAAGGTTATCAAACAGAACTTCACATATAGGATACTTTTCACAAAATCAGAAATCGTTTCAAATGACAGGTTTTCAAAAACAAATCTCACTTTGGGAAAATCTAATAAATCAACTTAAACCTCAACCATTCCGTCCAATCAACAAATATTACAATGATTCCAAATTATCAAAAACTATTAACAAATCAGGACCCACAATGGTTTGGGTACCTAAACTTTCTGTCTAATTGCAGGCACTTTGTGCTGGAGAGCCCAAGGATGGCACATGGTATATCGATAGTGGCTGCTCCAAGCATATGACAGGAAACTAGAGCTTTCTACGAGACTTCAAACCCACAGAATCCAAACAAGATGTTACTTTTGGAAATAACATGACTGCAAGAATCAAAGGTTATGGAAACATAACAAATGGTCACTTCACCATCAAGAAAGTAGCCTATGTTGACGGCCTGAAACACAACCTAATCAGCGTATCACAACTTTGTGACAACAATCATGAAGTTCTTTTCACCAAACAACGAAGCATAATCACAGATGCCAAGACCAAAGCCATTCTAGTTAATTCTGATCGTTTAGGCAACATGTATCCACTAGATATGGACCTTATCTATGGAAAACCAGACATCTGTCTCTTGTCCAAAGCTTCTGCTGATATTAGCTGGTTGTGGCATCGTCGTCTTTCTCATCTCAATTTCGGCTACATCAACAAGTTGATCGCAAATGATCTTGTTCGCGGACTGCCACTTCTGAAACTTGATAATGAAACTCTTTGTGCAGCTTGTGAAGGAGGAAAACTGTCCAAATCCTCTCATAAAAGCATTTCTGAATCTAGTGTATCCGAACCACTAGAATTACTGCACATTGATCTTTGTGGCCCTGCAAAAACCCAAAGCATAAAAGGGAAGAAATACATCCTTGTTATTATTGATGGATACTCACGCTTTACTTGGGTTTTCTTTTTAAGACTAAAATCAGAAGCACCTGAAGAAATGATCAACTTCATCAAACAGATTGAATTAAAGCTCAAACGACCAGTTCGAAGAATAAGAAGTGATAATGGTTTAGAGTTCAAAAACATAACTCTAGACTCATTTCTCAAAAACAAAGGCATCGAACACAACTTCTCAGCCCCTTACACTCCTCAACAAAACGGCGTTGTTGAAAGTAGGAACCGAACTCTGTGCGAAGCTGCAAGATCAATGCTCATCTTTGCTGATCTGCCACAATACTTCTGGGCAGAAGCAATTGCCACAGCTTGCTACACTCAAAATCGTTCTTTAATCCATAAAAATCTTCATAAAACACCATATGAAGTCATTAACAACCGAAAAGCGAACATCAAATTCTTTCATATTTTTGGTTGTCGATGCTTCATAAAGAATAACAAAGATCACCTTTTAAAATTTGAATCAAGATCAGACGAAGGAATTTTCCTTGGTTACTCTTTTACCTCAGCTGCTTATCGAGTACTGAACAAACGTACTAGAGTAATTGAAGAAAGTACTGATGTTCATTTCGATGAATTTTATGTCAGGAAATTAGATCGTGAACATTTTGGTTCTAAAATGATTGATAATATTTTTCAAAATCCAATTCAACAAATGCCTTCTACGGACATAGAACTCGATCTTGATTTACTTTTTGAACAACCCAAAACCGCTTATAATTCTGAATTTCTAACATCTTCTACTATTCCTACAGGAAACTCCGATGCAGAAACTTCACAATCAAACCAAGAAAATGCAGATCAAGTTGAGGGGGAATTACCAACACCAAATCCCTCTTTGAACACTCCCAATCCACCTGTTCAAAATGATCCCAGTGCATCATCTATGGGGGAACCTTCATTACCTCATTCTATCCCTATAATCCAAAAAGACATATCTGACAACAACCAAAATCTATTCCCAACAGAATCACCTGACCAAGAAGAACAATGGGACATAGAAACACCAATCGAAATACCTGAAAAAACTCGCCTAAACAAATGGACCAGGAATCATCCTGCAAACCAAATCATAGGAGATCCCAATTCTGGTATTCAAACAAGAGCCGCTACCTCAAATGAATGTTTATACGGAGCGTTCTTATCCATGACTGAACCCAAAACCATCCATTCAGCTCTCAAAGATCCAGACTGGGTCAAAGCCATGCAAGAAGAACTAGCTGAATTCGAAAGAAACCAAGTATGGGATCTTGTTCCTACTCCTCCCGATGTTACTGTAGTAGGTTCAAGATGGGTTTTCAGAAACAAAACTGATGATCAAGGCATAGTCTGTCGAAACAAAGCAAGACTTGTCGTCAAGGGCTATTTACAACAAGAAGGAATCGACTACGATGAAACTTATGCTCCAGTTGCAAGACTCGAAGCCATTCGTATCTTTCTAGCATATGCAGCACACAAGAACTTCAAAGTATTCCAAATGGATGTAAAATGTGCATTTTTACATGGAGAGATTGATCGTGATGTGTATATTCAACAACCTCCAGGTTTTGAAGATCCACAGTTCCCAAATCACAGTTTTAAGTTACAAAAAGCAGTTTATGGCTTAAAACAAGCACCTCGAGCCTGGTATTCAACATTGTCAACATTTCTAGAAGAATCAGGATTCAAAAGAGGTTCAATTGATCAAACTCTCTTTCGTAAAATTTTTAATAAACATCTGTTAATCGTTCAAATATATGTCGATGACATTATTTTCGGTTCCACTAATGAATCATTGAGTGTCAAGTTTGCAGATTTAATGAAGAGCAAATTTGAGATGAGCATGATAGGAGAAATGACTACTTTTCTTGGACTTCAAGTCAAACAATCATCAGATGGAATTTTCATCAATCAAGAAAATTATGTCAAAAATCTTCTAACTCGTTTTTCTCTTGACAAATCAAATACAGCAAAAACCCCAATGGCCTTTGGTTACAAATTAGATGCAGACTTAAATGGCAAGCCTGTTGATCAAAAGAAATATCGAGGAATGATAGGATCACTCCTATACCTCACAGCCAGCAGACCCGACATCATGTTTTCTACATGTGTCTGTGCTAGATACCAAGCCAATCCTATGGAATCTCATGCTATAGCTGTAAAAAGAATTTTCAAATATCTTAAAGGAACTCCATCTCTTGGCCTTTGGTATCCAGCTAACTCTGATTTTCAGCTTAACGCCTTTACCGACTCCGACTATGGAGGATGCAGACTAGACAGGAAAAGCACATCTGGTTCTTGCCAATTTCTAGGAGGCAGACTGGTAAGTTGGACTTCAAAGAAACAATCATGCGTGTCCACTTCAACCGCAGAAGCTGAATATGTAGCTGCCGCAAGCTGTTGTTCACAAGTCATGTGGATGCAAACTCAATTACGTGACTATGGCTACAAAGTATCACAAATTCCCATATTTTGTGACTCAACCAGCGCAATTGCCATTTCTCACAATCCCGTGCACCATTCCATGACAAAGCACATCGACATTCGATATCATTTCCTCAAAGACAACATACAAAAAGGTCATATCGAATTGCACTTCATAAACACCGAAGATCAAATTGCCGATGTCTTTACTAAGGCTTTAGACGAAACCAAGTTTCAATACTTCCTAGGCCGTCTAGGAATGTTGAATCCAGATAACATCCATCCCTAATCTCTTACATTTTGTTTGTACAAAAGAGTGTTTACTTTTAGTCAAATAATCAAAATTTTCCAAAAACATTCAAATAACCAAAATCTTCCAAAAACATTCAAATAACCAAAATTTTCCAAAAACATCCACATAATCAAAAATCACAAAAAAAATTAGGATAAAGTTTTATCTTTTAAAGTCCTTATAAAACCATGTGATTAACATCTTCTTGACTAAATTTTCAGATACTTATGCTCGATGAATGTTCTCCGTCATATTGATTCTTAAATTAAAGTGAAGGTTCAAATCTCAAAATTTTCGTTATATACATTCTCCTATTCCCTTTGAATTTATTTCAAATATAACGATTTTATCAATTAAGGGACAAAAGATCAGGAGATTCAGATGAAAACCAAACCCATGTGAGAATTTGTGCCTCGTCTTTAACTACTAAGTGAAATTCATTTCTGTGAGCAAAGGTGTTTTCATTATGACTTATAGGATTTATACTCTTATACCGTGATGCTAGTCTCATTTTTGCTTAGATATCAAGATGACCAGGGACGATACAATCATTTTCTTATATATTAGATAAACTGTCTTTTATATCACCTATCCCTATCCTCAATCAAGCCACTTCAAGAAAAGATTTTTCATCTTGCATAGCAAGTCTGAAAATTGAAGAAACAACAAGTCATATCCAAGAAATCCAAAAGAAAACATGGAAATCAAAACTCAAAGTGCAAAGTCATCTCCAAACATATGCTGTCAACAAATCACAATTGACAACCACATCAGATATCCTTTATACAATGTGTATTCACACAAAAAATCAAGAAAAGATAAAGACAAAGGTGAACACTTCACCAAAGAAAAGGAAGATTTACAACAACAATCCATCAAGACAGACATCTCTCAAAACTTTCCAAACAAACAGATTCTCAAAAACCGAAGATTTACCGGGATACTGTAGCCTTCATAATTGAATATTCTTAGTTGCAAATTGCACTATGAATATTTCTAAACCCCTCTACATGTATTTCCCAACGGAGAGAGAGTGAACATCAATGGCATGAATGAAGAAACCCTCTGAATAATGCCGAAACCAGTCTTATGTGATTGATTATCTAATATGAAGACCAAGTGACTAAAGTATATAGGTATAAATCCACATTAAGCATAAGTCAACACATTCAAACTGAGAGATATCACTCATCTTTAGTGATTATACACCAGTTCTGCACCCAGAACAAACAAACACCTCAGTCAAGTGTGAGCTATACCTATGAGAAGTTCATCTGAATCGACCTATTAAGATCACTTGTCGTCTTTATAAATGTTATAAAATCTTAAGGAATATTATGAAAGTACATATACAAAAACCTTTTGATAATTGAACATGAAACCTTGATTCAGAAACAAATATTCTTGACAAACATTTTTCAAAACATAAGTAAAATCTAGTCACACTTTTTCAAAACAAGTGATATGGTTTTATAAATGGTTTATCCAAATTACAAGAATTTTCAACCTTACCTTTTAATCTGTTCTTATTTCAGTAATGATCACATAGGGGGAAATTGTTGAAAAATATATTTTTGTATGTGACAATCATTGAAATAAGATGAACTGTTATTATCTAACAAATATTATCAGTTTATTTCAGATTGCATGAATTCAAGATCAAAAACAAAGATAAATCAAGACCCGAGAAACTTTGAGAAAACATCAAAACCTGAGGAAGTAACGCTACAAACCAAAGAGCAAAATACAAAATATCACACTGCTACAGCAATCACGACGCGACAGACCCTAAGGTCGCGACGTGAAGAGAAGCAAGGCAGAAGACCAAAATCCTTCAGCGATCGCGACGCGACGGAGTCTATGGTCGCGACGCGAAGACCTCCAACGCGACACCACCAACTTTCTAATCGCGAGACTACCAACCCAACGCACTAACCAGTGGCCGACCAAAAGCAACCCGACACACGCCCCTTCGCGACGCGACGGCATGCCCGGTCGCGACGCGATCCCTGTTCTTCAGCAACTATAAATTGAGGCTCACTCTTGCTGATTTTAGACAACACACATATATCAACCAAGCTCCATACACTATTACCCACGACCAGAAACCTCAAGACTCTCAAATTTCTGCATTTGGCAACAGGAATCAAACCGCACAACCGCAAGAAACAAGATATCCTCCCGACACCAAAACTTCAAACCTCTAAACAACCTCTACCCGACACCAAACTTCAAACCTCCAAACAACCTCTACCCGACACCAAATATCACAAAAACCTCATCCTACCGAAAAGAACAAGAAATCGACACATCAAGAAAACCCGAGCAAAGAACAAGAATTGAAGCTTCAAAGAAAATCGCCATATTCATCTGCTATCGATAAGTTCTTTTGGAATTATCTGTGTTATTATTGATTTATTCAAACTGTTATAAATCAACTGTACCAAATATCCAAGACATAAAAATCGAACCGTGACAACGAAAACATATGTGGACTGTATTTAACCGAGACATCTAACTTCTAACTTCTAACCGTTTTATTTATTGTAAAAACACTTTATCGTTGATAATGGCGTTTATTACATCTAACCTCTAACTTCTAACATTTACTTTATTTACCGCTTTCTGTCTATTTAAATACTGTCTAGTTTAGATTTACCGTTTTATTTTATTCCGCAACTCTTACTTATTCCGCATATTATAGATAAAATACATATCTGTCACACAGTAATCGGCTTAAAAACCCTTATACGTGGTGATCAGTTGTCGTATTTTCAACATTAGTAATTAATTACATGTTTTAATCATGACCATTGATTGAATGTTCCAATGGCTTAAAATGTGGTTCTATGGTTCTATGGATAAAAAGAGGTTCTATGTTGATCATCTATATATATATATATATATATATATATATATATATATATATATATATATATATATATATATATATATATATATATATATATATATATATATATATATATAAACCATGCGTACATTTTTGTACTCAAAAGAACTACTTTTTAATAATATTTTACATTTAAAAATTACATCGTTACAATTTATGTTTGTTTATATTATTATTTAGTAAAAAGAAATTCTATTTAGAATATAAATTATAGTTATATAAAAACTACAATGAAATTATTGTTACAAATTATATATTATCATCAATAGGAATAGTATATGAAAAAAAAAAAAAAAAAAAAAAAAAAAAAAACTCAGAAACTATTACAAAATCATAAAAAAGCCCACAAATACCATATGAAAAAGTAAATGGGAAAATATTACAAAGCATTACCCTACTCCTTTAGCGTTGTAGACTACATTTGCAACCATCTCATTTCCTTCATTGTCGCCCTCTCCTCTCCCTCCACTTTATCACCACCAATAACCCTTACAAAACAAACATTTATACCATTATTTTTACATTTGATTATTGCTTATTTATTAGCATATGAAATTATTCACCACAAAGACCATTAATGATATTTTATTTTATTTTTTCAAATGTTAAATCTATAATATCTTATAACAGATCATTCAAGTAATATGGTTCAAGAGTAATAATTATTTTTATTGTATTAATCTGATTTTATTTATTTATTTATCTCTCGAAAGTATATGTAAGACATTTTAACTTCGTGACACCCTTTCTTCTTTATTATTAGTATATAAATATAAATAATAATATATTATAAGTTTAAAAATATCCATAAATTCTATTAAATATCGTAAACTTTAACCATTAGAAGTATTACAATTTTTTAACTTCGAAATTTAATTTCTTTATCGTATCGTTCAAGATAAGGATAATAATTTCCATCGGTCTTTTCATTTAATATATAAAAAGTATTGTTTCATAGTTAATGACAATAACGTACATAGTTTTAACAACAAATATTTGTTATTATATTAACTACATAACATTAATCTTACGCAATCGACTAGGATTCATCTAGTCCATTATAAAAGAGGTCATCTTTATTGCATTACATTCATTTAAAACGTCTACAACTTTTCAAATGCTTTTTAATTGTGATTTTAAACTTTTTCATTAATGTAAAATTAGTGCAAAGAAAATAAAACTTTTTACCTTGACTTTAGGCTTCCAAGACTTATTAATCATAGTAACTGATTTTTTAAAATTATTTAAAAAATAATAACTTTTAGTAACATAAAATTACAAATTACATTATGTCACCTTATCAACAATAGTTGATCTATTGATAATCATAAATTAGAAAATGGTCAAATAAGTTATATTTAAATTCATTAATCATAACCATAATTAAAGTTAACAATAAATATAGAGTTATATTTAATGTTATTCATGTGCCAGCCACAAAAATATGTCACTAAATGATGTTGCTCAAATAAGTGTTTAGAATACCCACAATAAGAGTTTTAGGAACTTTTTCAAAATATTTTTCAAACAAAAAGCTCTTCAAACTAAAAAAACTAGTGTAGAAGTTTTCTTAAAACAATATTTTTTCAATAATCTTGTTAATTAACAAGCTCCGTGGTAGAGCTTTTTCACATGTTATATATATATATATATATATATATATATATATATATATATATATATATATATATATATATATATATATATATATATATATATATATATATATATATATATATATATATATATATATCATTGTACAAAGTTGATATTGTAGCTCCCATTAAAAAATATGTGAGAAAGCTTTTCAAGTATATATATTTTTTAAACTTTATGAGTTGGTGATGTGGCATTGATTTGACATTAATTTTTTTTTTTGATAAACCTATCATACTGTGAATGCTCTTATCTTATCAAATCGTTCAAAATAGTAACAAAATTTTATATTAACTTATTGTAAGAACTATTTTGTTTGTGTAAATATCGAAGATGTTGAAGAATTGAGGTATAATCAAGAGTTGAGGTACCTATAAGAAGTTGAGAACCAAACATGGAAAATCCAAGTTTGGAGTGAACCGAAATTCACTTGAACCGAAAGTTGGATAAGTAGAACATCATGATTGCCGAAGTTCATGAGCTTCAACCAAAAATCATGATGGTCCGAATATTGTGCATGGAGATCGGAGGATGTTGGGATAACTGAAATTGTTATACTGAAATTCATGGTTACTAAGATCCGAATATCTTGATTGTGAACCTTGAACCGAGAATCACCCCATCCGAGATCTCATGCATACCGAAGATCATGATGCTATACCAAAATTCACATGATCCGAAGATCATGCATGCACAAACCAAAGATCAGGAGGATCCGAAGATCATCAAGATCCGAAAATCATAAGGATTCGAAAATCTAGATGGTTGCACAAACTGAAGTTCAAGCATGCAGAAGTTGATGATCAGAAAGTCTTGAAGAGCTGAACCAGGAGTTGCTGGATCACCAAATCAAATCACTAATTTGCACAACAACGAAACTCGAGCTGAACAAAAGTTAAAGTACACTCAGAAAGCTCGAGACCTAGACTAATTAGGCTAGTTATAGGCATGTTCCGTAGTCTAGTAATAGTTTATTATTATTTGATGTACTTGAGATCTGGAAGAGATCTTCTTCACCATAAATAAGAGCCTTTGGTCATGAAGAAAAAGATAGAGATCAACTAAGAGATTGTGAGAAACTATCACTCCAATATAGTCTAAAAGAATTGGAGGAGTGGCTAGAGAATTCTCTCCAGCCATCACATGAACATCAAGAACATTTTATCTCCTTTTCTTTTAAGTACTATTGATCTTCATGTAATTCATCTTAGCATAGAAATAGTGTTTGATCTAAACTCTAAATCTATAACATCTTTCTTGTTATCAACGAAAAATACGAATTACATTATATCGTTTAAATTATTGTCTTTTAATTTCCACACTTATTATTTACAATTTATTACTACCCCGCAACTTTACATTTCAAGTCATTTATATTTTCCGCATCGTTCCTTTATATTTTAGCACTTAATTTATTTATATATCTTCGTTTATTGTTGAGCGAAAGATCTTGGACCCGAAAACCTTCGAGTTTTCTTTTTAATTTTCAACAATTAGTATCAGATCCATAGTAGCTAGCCATAAGGTTTTTATAAACTTTGAAAACTCGCTATCTTGCGGCGACGTAGGCGCCTGCCAAGTCGCATTCGAATGCCAAATCTCTAGAAGGCTGAACGCACTCTATGGAGAAGGTTTGCACATCTCCTGATACCAAGAAGTTTTGGGAAGAGCTGGTAACTTCACAATTTCATCAATTGAGATCAAAGCAACAAAAGCTCATTCAACACAGTAGCAACAAGAAATTTTCAAAATTCTCATCATTTTGTAAATTTTTCAAATTCTTTGAACATATACATGAATCACAACTATCCAATAAAATTCATGACGAAGAAGATTTTCTCAAAGAACTTCCAAGACCCCATCAATATTTGGGGGGATCCAAGCAACAACAGCTCATTCAACACAGCAGCAACAAGAAATTTTCAAAAATTTCATCATTTTGTAAATTTTTCAAATTCTTTGAACATATAGCACTAATCACAACTATCTAATAAAATTCATGACCAATAAGATTTTCTCAAAGAACTTCCAAGACCCCATCAACATTTGGGGGGATCCAAGATCATAGTTTAACTCGACGAATCATTCAAAATTTTCCTTACTTCAAAATTTTGATCATAGAATTTAGATTTTAGTGTTTTCATATTTTTGCTCAAATGTAAGCAGTTTCGATCATGAACTTCTATACTCATTAGTTTTAGAGAGTTGGGATTTTAGAGTTTTTATATAAATGATCTAATTTAGTAAAGCGACGTGGCAACGATTTTTGGTTTTCATGTAACATCCCCAATTTTTAAGGTAAATTTAAAAAAATTAATCAACATTTTATAGGAAAATCCATTTAATTTAAATTCAGGTAAACACCAAACAAAATCCATAATCTAAATTTAACAACAATCATTAGAATTAAGTCATCAACGGAAACACAATTCAACATAAAATCCCTAATGAAGCAGCACAATGTATATGTGTCACGCCTTGCCACGTTTGGTACCTAATGTACATGAAACAATAGTTTAGATAGGGAAAGGTAAACCACACAGCTTAGTGAATTTCTACACACACATTATACATCAACCAAGCATGCTTTACCCCTAAAACAAAGAACACAACACAATGCACCCATCAACAACTATCCATCCCACACTATATGATCAGTCGTGCCATCTTGCTCAACACCGTGAGTCATGCATGCAATCTTGCTAGTGCATCTTGCTAACTGCTCATCACTCTCAACCGTGCATACAATCTTGCCCTGTGCATCTTGTCGTACAATCTTGCTCTATACACAACCATCTATCAACTCCATATTGTATGATGAGTCGTGCCATATTGCTCAGCATCTTGAGATGTGCATGCAATCTTTCTAGTGCATCTTGCTAACTGCTCAATGACAACGCCTAGTAATATCAAGTATTTTAGTCGTTGTTAGGCCCTATTCTTGGTGATTTTATATCATATATGATGTGCTATTCTCACTTTTTGTGTCAGTGCTTGTTTGGAAAGAAAAGATGTAAACATAGGCTAAATGCGTACAAAATGAAAGAAGTTTGGAGATAAGAACAAAAAGAGTCGAATTCACACGCGCGTCGCGGGGAAGCATAGAACGCGCCGCGCTGAGTCAACGATGAGGCGGTGAGAAGAATTCAAATGACGAAAAAACGGGGATAACCCTATATGCGTGCCGCGGGTATCATAGTTGCGCGACGCGACCACTTATTTTCCACAACTATAAATAGAGGCTTCCAGGTCGAAATCAGTAGCAAAGGAACGACCCACAAGGTGGATACAAGGCTTCTTTGACTCCAAGATTTGGTTTTCAGTCACCATTCGTGGTATTTATATTTCTTCATTTAATTTTCATATAGTTTAGTTGTTCTAGTTGCTTAGCTTGGTGTTATTGGGTGTGACAACCATTATCATTAGGTTAAAGTTTCTGGATTTTCATTGTTACTGTTTTGGATGCTTGGGATTCGCGTTTATGCAAGTTAATCATTCGGTTAATGTTTATTTGTTCTTTTTACCTTTTTATTGCTTTGGATGTGTTTGGATGTTTTGGATTGATCTTTTTTGTTTCTGAGTTTGAATCTGATTTCTGATTTCAGTAAGCAATTTAGATTAAGGTTGAGTTTAAGTTTCATTTTAATTCATGCTTGGAATTGGATTTGTTTGGATTCTGGTTTTTGGATTGTTTTTGGTAAAAGTAGAGACTAGTCCCTCTGGTTGTAGCGTGACACTACAACTGGTAATCTGTTGCCTACCTTGACCACGAAACTCCTGTGGATGGAACCTAACTACAACTGTACTAGTGAGAGTGAGGTTTTACTTATTTTTGACTGCACGACGACCTAGGCGTGTCAAATTTTGGCGTCGTTACCGGGGAGTTGTGAGCTTAAGAGTAGGCGATCTGTAGGGTGTTAGTTTTTGATTTTTAGTTCTAGTTTGGAGATTTGATTTTAGTTAGTAGTTTTGTTTTGGTTTTGATGGGCGTGTTGCACTAGTGCATGCGTACCCGTCAGGGTGGGCAGTTATCACCCCTGCTTTTTGACTCTGAGATCGAACGAACCGCGCGCAAGGACCGTATACATAGGCGATTAGATAAGATGAATTTTAGTAATGTTAGTAGTAGTTTAGAGGATGTTACCAGGAACCTTTGGGTGAGGTAACGGGGGGATTCCATTTATACCCCAGTGTCAGAATTCCAGTTTGGGAGCACGAGTGCTGCTGGTGGTGCGATTTCAGCCCCTGCATCAATACTAGCATGCACTCCGCCTTCAGTTCCACCATTCCAACCACAAATCACCAACCTTTTTTCAGCTGGTATGTCGTGGGGAGTACCGACCCGAGATAGCAACCCACTGCCTAGACAGCAAACCACCATTTCCCAACCACAACAATCGCAACCACCATTTCCACCAACCATCTTTAAACCACAACCTGCTTTTCAACCCATACCACAACAACCACAACAACAATATCAACCACAACCTCTACCACAGCAGTACCAATATCAGGAGGTTGAGCACGGATATGACGAGGAGGAAGAAGGATGGATTCCTCCACAGCAGCAACAATGGAACAGAGGTCTGGGACCTCCACGAAGGATGCAACAACCACAACAACCGCAAGGTTAACAAGGCTACAACAATGATCATCACTATGATGGTAACTTTGTTCAACCTTTATACTTTGCACAACTGTAACGCCAAGATACTCTTTTTATAATTATAATAAAAATGGTAAAATGGTCATTTTACCTTGGAAGGGTAAATTGGTCTTTTGGACAGAAAAGTATTTAGTTTGAAATAATATTTTGAGTTTTAGACTTAAAATGTTATAAAAACTGAATTTGGGTCGTTTTACCGAAAAAGGGTATTTTGGTCATTTGACCATGTGAAAGACCAAATATGAAAAATATTGTTGGTTGTGGCAAAAATGTAAGAAATGAAAGTTTTATTGTAATAAAAACTTGATTTTGTGGTCAAAGTTCAAGAAATGGAACTTAGGGACCAAAAATGTAAGAAATTGTGGTATAAATAGAGAGTTTGACTCTCTTCTTTGACTAGACATTGTGCAGCAACGGGAGGAGCAAGGAGGGCACGGTTTCAGCAAGTCTTGAAGGAATTGAGGCAAGGAATTGGAATCAAGGCTTGGAATTGGTGATTCCTAAACTAATTAAGGTTAGTAACTTGATTTCTAGCCAAGCTCTTGTGTGTTCTTGGTGAGTCTTCATGGAGTGGACGGAAATCTGTGATTTCAGCCATAATCCATGATGTTTATATGATTTCTGGGCTTAAACATGTTCAAGTAGTAAGAACATATGTCAAAAATAGCAAAGTAGATTGCTATTGTTGATAAATTGAATTGTTGCTCAAGAACCCTAAATCATGAATTGGTGTGATTAAGGTGTTTGTAATGGTTTAAAACTTGTTATTAGTCAAGGGTTTTGGTCCTAGAACAAACCCCAATCGATTAAGGACCGGATTAAGGACTTAATGATCCAAAACTGAGTGCTACAGTGCACAAATCGCGGCTGGACAGGAGACATCTGCAGGCGATAGGCGCGGTGCGCCCAAACCCCTGGCGGGGTGCGCCCAGGCGCAGTGCGCCCATGTCTGGGCGGGGTGCGCCCCTCAGACAGGGACTTTAAAATGCTAACTTTTGCTTGGCTTGTCTGTTTTAGCTCAAATTTGGACCATAGGCTCGTTATAGTCTGAAAAGTTTTGGAAAATTTTTATATTGAGTTTCCGACCCCTCGGGGGCACTGTAGACCGATCCGAATGCCTCGGTGAATAGTAAAATTCATATAAAGTTAGTAAACGGAAAGTTTATTAACTAGGCATTATTTATAACGATATTGTATTGAACTCTAGTGTATTAGAGTCAATGTAGATGATTATTAACCTATTATCATTTGGTATATAAATGGATAAATAGGTATGGGACAAAATGGTTGTGGTGCACGCAAAGGCAAGAAACAACCGAAATTGAAACGCAGCTAGCATCCAGGTGAGTAATCTCACTGATATCATATATGATATATGATGATTGATTTGTTACAGGTTGAAACGGCTTCGGGGGACGAAAATGACAAGTGTAAAATATATGTAAAAGACAATACCAGATAAGCCGTGAGTCATTGCGATGACAAGAACGGAGCTGTGAGTCAATACATATATATTTACACTATGAAATGACAAGACCGGAACCAGCCGTGAGTCAATAAAATGAAATGACAAGACCGGAACCAGCCGTGAGTCAATGAAACTTATATAGACAAGACCGGAACCAGCCGTGAGTCTAGGCAACAGCGGGCTAACCCGTGAGCCATAACTAATTCTGGATGCTATATCCAATGGGTGCAGCCTATATGGCTATGATTTCTGGATTGTATATCCAACCGGTGCGGCCTTCGGGCTATGTCTCCGATGCGGCTTTCGAGCTATGATTTGGTGCGGCCTTTTGGCTATGATATTGTTACAGGTACATGTACGGCCTTTTGGCTATGATATCGGGTTATTGAACCCAGCTGGTGCGGCCTGCGGGCTATGAATTTTATATTGATAATGTTTTGGTGCAGCTTATATAGCTATGACACAAAGTGCGGCTTAAATAGCCAGGATATACGGTGCGGTCCGATGTGACTAAGAGATATGAGACAGAAATTGTTGTATATGATTATGTGTGCAAATAACTGACGTGGCTTGATAATTGCAGGTTATCATGTTATAGTCTGTAAGACTATAATTTAGGATGTGAAATCCTAAGAGATATTTGGTCAGCCAGTAAGGCTAGGAGTTTGGATTCGATGTCCAGACAAATACATGATTGTATTTTATACGTGTTATTTGCAGGAATGATTACTCACTGAGCTTTGTAGCTCATACCGTTTATTACTGTCCCTGCAGGTTAGCTTGATACTGGTAGGGGACAAGATAGAGTCCGTAACTTTGAAGTGGGACTCATAGATGCTGTCAGTAGCAGCCCGGCTTTAATGGAGTTATGGTATTTTATACTCTCCTTGATACACTTGTACCCGTTTTTATTAAAATATACCCCTTATTATGGTTTTATGTATTGAAACCTGCGTTTTAAATGAAAAATTTTTCAGGGGTGTTTTTGTTTTAAAAGCCGGGTGTTACAAGTTGGTATCAGAGCCGTGGTTTAAGTGAACTAGGTGTCTATAGAGTAGATTCCTGGACTTAAACCCTGAGACAGTAGTTATGATGAACTGTTAGGTGTATATAGTTGTTATTATACATATATAACCTAACTATTGCTGACTTCTAACGTATAAGAAGTACGAGCAGCGAGTATTACTTGGAGAAATTTAGGGCGCGAAGCTCTAGGAAATGAAACAACCCTTTGTCAAAGCTCCGTAATACATGGAGGAAAAGGGGACAGAAAGCAGAAAAATACACATGACAAGCAGTAGTAGCTGATGTGGTCAGATAAAGAAATCGGTTGCTTACCTTGGTTGATATTCAAGGTGAATGAACAGTAGTTGAAACTACAAGAAAAAGCAGAAAACGATTAGTGGACGCTTCGGGAGAAGTTACCACAGACTGGGTCTAACCTTGAAGGGAAGGGACCAAAACAGAACAGTTATGTAATGTAATAAGTGCAGGAAAAGCACTCAGAATATTGTAGAGTTGAGACTCTACTGTTTAGTAGATGAAATTACAGAAAAAGGGAGCATGTTGCTCGAGTTTATTGTATGGGACGGAAGTGGTTCCAGCGTGGAACTATAGATCACTTCTTTATGAAATACTCACATGCTAAATGTGGAGTAACGGGTGATGAACCCAGGAAAGAAAGAAGGAACGAATGGTCAAAAAGGACCCGTGGTACCATGAGCATCCCAGTAGATTGTGGAAGAAGCTCGTGAGGAGACTGATATGGTCGTAGATATCATTGTTATGAATATAACTCGTGTATGTTACATTTGATCCATGAAGCTATGCTTGGATCGATGACTTGATGTCTTGTTTGAATTTTTCATCAATGATTTTGGATGACATATTTAAATAGCTATTGTAGATAGCTAGTATGTTCAAGATTTTGAACACCTGGAAAGTAGTCTGCCTAAGATTTACGGGACCATTTTCCCTATGAATCTGAAGCCGATGACTACCAGCAAATCTGAAGCAATTGTGCTTATGAATTGGTTAGCAATGAATTATGCTAACATGAATTGTAGAAATATGAACATGATAGTTCAGAAAGCAGAAATGAGCGGATGAAAATCCATGGTAAATGACCGTTGTTGAGAATGCCGGTTAGCTTCTTTGCTTAAACTCGGAAAAGAGTTAGTAAAGGAATGATGTTGTAGTTGGCATACGTGGTATGAGCCAAGCTTAATAAAGTGGTGATAGTAGTGTACTACTTTAGATAAATTCTCGGATGTTCCTTTTGAAAAGAACCTCCAAGATTTCTGCCAGATTGGCAAGAAGAGCTTATGATTAAGCTGGTATTGAGAGCCGTTCCTATTATCTAGGCTCTGTGTTGATTGGCCTCTGCAGAGATGGCAGAGTGGTAAAACAATTGGAAGAAATTGTTTTTTTTTAAATTGGGATCTCATATGACTGTATGTGTCATCGTGTGGAGCCCTATCTGTTTGAAAAGAAGAAAGATAAGTTAATGTGTATGTACATTGACTACGGAGAATCTGATATTCTCGAAACCAGACTGAATATGAGGTATATTGTACCAGATACTGGAGTTACTACACTGAGTTAAGTGATATGTTAAATTCTCTAAGTATGAAAATTTGGCTAAAAGAAGTTACATATTCTTTGGGCATGTTAACAATGCCAGAGATGATAAAGTAGAACCAGTGGAAAGAATGATACCGTGATAAAACTGGAACCGCCTGAGGAATCTGACTGACATTGTAGTTCCTTGGATTTGGCGGGTTACTATAGGAGAGTTGTAGAAAACTGCTCCTTGATTGCTGGTCAGTTGACTAAGGTTGACTAATAAAAGTGTAAAGTCTGTGTGGTAGAAAGACCACATATATGTTGTAAAGGTTTGGAATAAACCTTGTGTGAACCTCTAACGTTAGCAATGATGCTAAGCAGAGAAGATGGATTGGATCGTTGAAATGTAACCAATTTTGATTGTGGATGCATGATGTTACAATGGCAACTATGATTTTGGTATTAAGCTTTTGAGACACTATCTATATGGTGTAAGGCTTACCGTGTATAAGGATCATAAAAGTTTGAAAGACTTAATTGATCAAAAAGAAGCTATATATGAAATAGCAAAGATAGATGGGTTACTTAGAGATTTCGAGTATGAAATCTTATACCATCTCAGAAAGGCGTATGTAATTACAGATGCCTTGAATTAGAAAGAGTAACCTTTGGAGGTTACATCCACGTGTATGAACGTGGCAAATTGATTACCTGCGTTGATTCGGGTAGCACAGAAAGATGTGTGCAAGTCTGAAAACGTGAAAAGTGAATAAATGATTAAATAGTAGCGGAAGTTAGTTGGAATATCACAGTGATTTAACACCCTTGGCGGTTGTAAATGTGAATTTCAAAGTCAAACGAAACATAAAAATCATCATGAAAAGATGCATTTTGTATCAGATATGCAGCATACCCGGGGCAATACCAAACAGTATAGGTCGATAAAACCTATGTATTGGTGGCCGGGGCTGAAGAAAGACATTGAAAGACATGTGAAAAGTGTTTGACTTGTGGGTAACTACAGTCAAATCATTAGAAACATAAGGTTGTACGTCCTAAAGAAGAAATGGGACGAAAAATATCATAGACTTTGTAGTAAAGTCTTTGCAAGTACCGTATGGGTATGACACCAGATGGGCGAATTGCAGGTTGATTGATGAAATCAGTGTAGAATTATACCGACTAAGAAGAATTTAAGGGCGGAAAGTAGTGAAAAACTACAAAGATAAAGAAAATTGTCGACGTGAGTTATCGGCGCGAATTGTATCGGACAGAGATAATAGAATTATTCTTTGAATTTGGCATAAAATTTCAAGAATAATTAGTTCAAAAGTACTAGTAAGTACTGTGTGCGAATCGCAGATGGATTGACGAGGTGAGATAATGATGCAGACCTTAGGAGTTATGTTTGAAACTTGCATAGTAGACCCTAGTGGAAAACAAGATGACCGTCTATCCTTGGTAGAAGTTGTAGATAAGTATAGGTATTATACTAGTGTTTTATTAACTCGTAGGAAGTATTGTTTAGACTACCGTGTTGCACGCCGATTTGCTAGACAGAAGTTGGGGAGAAGCCATTGATTAAAACCTGAGATTGTATCTCAAACAGAAGAAAAGATTGGGCAAATTCGAGAAAGCTTGGAAATAGACCAAAATCGACAAGAGTAGTATGCGGATTGTCGAGTAAAACCATTGAAACCCCAAGTAAGGGAAGATAGTGGAACTCAAAGTGACCCTCCGGAAGAACTAGAAATTGATGTGGGACAAAAAGGAAAGCTGAGTACTTGTTTATTGGACCTTTCCGTATATCCCAAAAGCAAGAATTGCGGTGTATTGATTGAAGATTCTTGATGAACTTCAAGATATTTATAAGTTTTCTATGGGTCTCAAGGTTTTGAGAACATAGATTGATAAATTCTAACGAATCCCTCATATTGAAATGAGGAAAATAAGTGATTAAGGTGCCCGGGACAACCGGAGGAGTGATATGTGAGTGGTGATATAACCACGAGATACGAAGATTAGTATGGTTAAGAGCTTTGGCAAAACCATGAATGTTTCCATACGATATGGGAAACCGAAATTATAATGAGAAAGAATTACCCTCGTTTGTTTGTATGATTTCGGGGACGAAATCTTTTGAAGGATGGGAGAATTTGTAACGCCAAGATACTCTTTTTATAATTATAATAAAAAGGGTAAAATGGTCATTTTACCTTGGAAGGGTAAATTGGTCTTTTGGACAGAAAAGTATTTAGTTTGAAATAATATTTTGAGTTTTAGACTTAAAATGTTATAAAAACTGAATTTGGGTCGTTTTACCGAAAAAGGGTATTTTGGTCATTTGACCATGTGAAAGACCAAATATGAAAAATATTGTTGGTTGTGGCAAAAATATAAGAAATGAAAGTTTTATTGTAATAAAAACTTGATTTTGTGGTCAAAGTTCAAGAAATGGAACTTAGGGACCAAAAATGTAAGAAATTGTGGTATAAATAGAGAGTTTGACTCTCTTCTTTGACTAGACATTGTGCAGCAACGGGAGGAGCAAGGAGGGCACGATTTCAGCAAGTCTTGAAGGAATTGAGGCAAGGAATTGGAATCAAGGCTTGGAATTGGTGATTCCTAAACTAATTAAGGTTAGTAACTTGATTTCTAGCCAAGCTCTTGTGTGTTCTTGGTGAGTCTTCATGGAGTGGACGGAAATCTGTGATTTCAGCCATAATCCATGATGTTTATATGATTTCTGGGCTTAAACATGTTCAAGTAGTAAGAACATATGTCAAAAATAGCAAAGTAGATTGCTATTGTTGATAAATTGAATTGTTGCTCAAGAACCCTAAATCATGAATTGGTGTGATTAAGGTGTTTGTAATGGTTTAAAACTTGTTATTAGTCAAGGGTTTTGGTCCTAGAACAAACCCCAATCGATTAAGGACCGGATTAAGGACTTAATGAGCCAAAACTGAGTGCTACAGTGCACAAATCGCGGCTGGACAGGAGACATCTGCAGGCGATAGGCGCGGTGCGCCCAAACCCCTGGCGGGGTGCGCCCAGGCGCAGTGCGCCCATGTCTGGGCGGGGTGCGCCCCTCAGACAGGAACTTTAAAATGCTAACTTTTGCTTGGCTTGTCCGTTTTAGCTCAAATTTGGACCATAGGCTCGTTATGGTCTGAAAAGTTTTGGAAAATTTTTATATTGAGTTTCCGACCCCTCGGGGGCACTGTAGACCGATCCGAATGCCTCGGTGAATAGTAAAATTCATATAAAGTTAGTAAACGGAAAGTTTATTAACTAGGCATTATTTATAACGATATTGTATTGAACTCTAGTGTATTAGAGTCAATGTAGATGATTATTAACCTATTATCATTTGGTATATAAATAGATAAATAGGTATGGGACAAAATGGTTGTGGTGCACGCAAAGGCAAGAAACAACCGAAATTGAAACGCAACTAGCATCCAGGTGAGTAATCTCACTGATATCATATATGATATATGATGATTGATTTGTTACAGGTTGAAACGGCTTCGGGGGACGAAAATGACAAGTGTAAAATATATGTAAAAGACAATACCAGATAAGCCGTGAGTCATTGCGATGACAAGAACGGAGCTGTGAGTCAATACATATATATTTACACTATGAAATGACAAGACCGGAACCAGCCGTGAGTCAATAAAATGAAATGACAAGACCGGAACCAGCCGTGAGTCAATGAAACTTATATAGACAAGACCGGAACCAGCCGTGAGTCTAGGCAACAGCGGGCTAACCCGTGAGCCAAGGCAATAGCGGGCTAACCCGTGAGCCATAACTAATTCTGGATGCTATATCCAATGGGTGCAGCCTATATGGCTATGATTTATGGATTGTATATCCAACCGGTGCGGCCTTCGGGCTATGTCTCCGATGCGGCTTTCGAGCTATGATTTGGTGCGGCCTTTTGGCTATGATATTGTTACAGGTACATGTGCGGCCTTTTGGCTATGATATCGGGTTATTGAACCCAGCTGGTGCGGCCTGCGGGCTATGAATTTTATATTGATAATGTTTTGGTGCAGCTTATATAGCTATGACACAAAGTGCGGCTTAAATAGCCAGGATATACGGTGCGGTCCGATGTGACTAAGAGATATGGGACAGAAATTGTTGTATATGATTATGTGTGCAAATAACTGACGTGGCTTGATAATTGCAGGTTATCATGTTATAGTCTGTAAGACTATAATTTAGGATGTGAAATCCTAAGAGATATTTGGTCAGCCAGTAAGGCTAGGAGTTTGGATTCGATGTCCAGACAAATACATGATTGTATTTTATACGTGTTATTTGCAGGAATGATTACTCACTGAGCTTTGTAGCTCATACCGTTTATTACTGTCCCTGCAGGTTAGCTTGATACTGGTAGGGGACAAGATAGAGTCCGTAACTTTGAAGTGGGACTCATAGATGCTGTCAGTAGCAGCCCGGCTTTAAAGGAGTTATGGTATTTTATACTCTCCTTGATACACTTGTACCCGTTTTTATTAAAATATACCCCTTATTATGGTTTTATGTATTGAAACCTGCGTTTTAAATGAAAATTTTTTCAGGGGTGTTTTTGTTTTAAAAGCCGGGTGTTACAACAACCGAGGGGGCAATCGGTTGTGTCGCAATTCCATTCGCGGGAGTATGACGATTCATCGCCCATTTATATTCCCGATAATGTAGATATTCAGGTAGAAATTAGGCCTCAATTGATAGGAATATTGACGCAATTTAGAGGGTATAAAACTGATGATCCATATAATCATATGTATGAGTTCATAGCAGGATTTTACCGCCTAATAGTATCACTACTTGGGATCAACTTAAGGCCAAGTTTTTACAAGAATTCTACCTAGTTAGTAAGACCACTGAGATTAGACGTGCAATCCAAGGTTTTCAGAAAAAGTCTAGGGAAGCATTTCATGAGGCTTTCGAGCGATTGAAAGAATTGATGAGGGCATGCCCACATCATGAAATTCCAAAGTGGCAGTTAGTGAGATTATTTTTTGAAGGGGTGAATGAGACACATAAAGCTATGATAAATGCTTCATCAAGTGGAACATTTATGTGGCAAGAGCCGGAGGATGCATGGAGATTCTTGGAGTAGTTAAGTTTAGGATCAAAGGTCAGTGGATCCATGAAGGATAACACGGTATACGTGGCGAACATCGAAGCCGAAAACAAGTGGAAGAGATAAATTCAAAGTGAATTGAGTGCTGTTACAAAAAAATTCAATCAGATGCTCCCGAGGTTCTAGAAAGAGAAGGGAGCATATGTATTACATGGGCAAGTCGTTTGTAATACATGTGGTGAAATAGGACACAACCACGGAGAGTGCTCAAAGACACACGAGGAAATCAGCCAGGTGCATGGATATGGTCAATTCCATAATACGCCATGACCATTTAGGAATAATCAGCAGAGGGATGTAAGGCAACCACGAGGAAGGCAGCAGAATGTGCCACCAGCGCCTCAAGCAGGAAGTATGAACATTGGCACAAAGGAGATTTATGAAATGTTACTCAAGCTCAAGGAAGTTGAAGATGCCAATACTCAAGCAATTTTGAAACTAGGAGAGTTGCTTATGAAGTTAGAAAATGAGAGGGAACAAGATAAGGTGCAACCAACAAAGATGCAGGTAAATGAAGTTATTACTCTCCAAAGTGGAAAGAAGGTGGATAATAAAGTTACAACTCCGCCAGCAGAGGAAGATAGTGACGTCAAGATTGTGTTCGACGAAAAAGAGGAATTAGAAAAAGAGAAGAGAAAGGAAAAGGAACAAGAGCAAAAAAAGGAAGCTGCGAGTAAGTTGGAAAAAGGAGAGACAAGTGGAACCGCACCTTTTCCTACGGCTTTGGAAAAACCAGAGAAAATACCCTATGGGAAGAAAGGACCACAGGCGGATGACATGTGGGATCTGTTCAGTCAGATCAAAGTCAATATTCCCTTAGTCAAGCTTATTAAGGAGGTCCCTGCTTATGCGAAGTTTCTAAAAGACATGTGTATTCACAAAAAGCATATTTTGTCGCATCTTCCCAAAAGGATTGAATTTCCTGAGAATGTCAGTTCGATAATTATGGATGCATTACCTCCCAAGATGAAGGATCCAGGAGTTCCTCTCATCTCTGTCGACTTTGGTGATGTGCATATCAAGAAGGCTTTATTAGACTTGGGTGCGAGTGTGAATATTCTGCCAGGACAGTTATTCGACAAGTATGAATTCGGTATTTTGAGGCCCACGGATGTGATTCTTCATCTTGTCGACAAGTCTACAAAGATTCCTAGGGGAATGTTGTCCGACATCATCATAAAAGTAGGAGATTTTTATTATCCAGCTGATTTCTTGGTTCTGGATACCCGTCAAGCTGCCAATGGAGAACAACCCACCATCATTCTTGGACGACCATTCTTGGCCACAGCAAATGCGAATATCGATTGTCGCACAGGAGAGATGGGGATATCATTTGGGCACCAGCAGACCAAGATTAACATCTTTAATGCAAGAGGGAGTACAATAGAGGATGAAGAGTGTTACCAGGTGGACGTCATAGACGAATTGGTACAACAATACACACCTGAAGTTTTACAACAAGAAGCAGTGGATATTCCCGAGGAAAGCGATGCTGAGCAGAAAAATCAAGAAGAAGGAAGAGAGAAAGATGTGAAGAATGAAGAATGTGCACAAATCGAGAAGTTGCCAACGGAGATTCCGAAAACACTGAAGCCCTCCTTGAAGGAGCCGCCAAGTCTGGAGTTGAAACCGTTGCCAGCTTAACTTAAGTATGCGTTCTTAGGAAAAGAAGATACTTTACCAGTAATTTTGTCAGCCGATTTAACAAAGGTGCAGGAGAGAGCCTTGCTTGAAGTCCTATCCAAGCAAAGAGGCCATCGGCTGGACAATTACATATTTGAAGGGGATCATCCCCACGACATGTATGCATCGAATCATAACGGAAGAAGGATCAAAACCAGCTAAAGACACTCAGCACAGGCTCAATCCAAATTTAAAAGAAGTTGTTAAAAAGGAGGTTTTAAAATGGTTGGATGCAAGAATTATATATCCAATCTCTGATAGTGAGTGGGTCAGTCCAACTCAAACTGTGCCAAAGAAATCTGGAATTATTGTAGTGGACACCAAGGATGGTGACAAGATATCGACAAGACCCGTGACTAGATGGAGAGTATGTATAGATTATCGAAAGCTTAATGCTGCAACCTCTAAAGACCATTTCCCATTGCCTTTCATCGATCAGATCGTGGAGAAACTAGCCGGACATAGATATTACTGTTTCCTGGATGGTTACTCAGGATACAACCAGGTTGCCATTCACCCAGAGGATCAGGCCAAAACGACATTTACCTGTCCCTATGGTACTTTCGCGTTTCGAAGGATGCCATTCGGCTTGTGTAATGCTCCTGCCATATTTCAAAGGTACATGATGACAATATTTTCAGACATGATTGGTGACGCACTGGAGATCTTCATGGACGATTTTTCGATTTTTGGGTCGACATTTGACGCGTGTTTGAGTCAATTGAAGAAGGTTTTAGAACGATGCGTGGAATCGAACATGGTGCTTAGTTGGGAGAAAAACCATTTTATGGTTAGGGAAGGAATCGTTTTAGGTCATGTAGTCTCTGATAGAGGATTTGAGGTTGATCGAGCTAAAGTTAAGGTTATTTCTACGCTACTGCCGCTGACGTCAGTGAAAGGAGTGCGATCATTCTTAGGTCACGCAGGATTTTACCGTAGGTTTATCAAGGATTTTAGCACTATCTCTGTGACAACTAAAATTTTATGTAAGTAATAGATAAATATAAGTATAGTATAGGTATAAAGTTTGCAAGTTTTGGATTTCGTACGAAGAGGTTATGCCCCTGCAAAGTAAAAAAATAAATAAATAAATAAAGAGAAAAGCTGGAAATTTTTAGACTAAGAGGACTCGTCTTAGTCTTATAAAATCAAGTAAAGTTTAGACTAAGAGGACTCGTCTTAGTCTTAAGTCTGGAATAAGGGCAAAATGGTCAAGGGAGGTAAAAATATGGGAATTTATGTTTTAAGACATTTTATTTAGTCATATTGAAGTGTTACTTCAATTGGAAGTAAGTCTTGAAAGCCCGAGGGCAAAATGGGAAACTAGGGGACAAAAGTGAAAGTATTAATTGTTAAACTTTAAAAATTGATACCTAAAAATCTATAAGGATTTGGGAAAAAGTCATCTATAAGACTTTGGTAGATTTTGATGCAATAAAATATAGGAAAAAGATTCGAGTCGTTTGGAGTTATAACGAAAAAGCTATGACAGGTCAAAGATGACCAAAAAGTGACAAAAATGGTCGATAGGCCATGTTTGAGGGACTGTATCGAAAAATCTATAATGATTCAGACTTAATTAAGTAGAATAAAGTTGTTAAGCTCATGTCTACCTTTCTAAAGGTATAAAGTGTATAAAATTTTGATATCATATGCGAGAGTTATGATACAACGAAGTTGGGAAAGACCAGGCAAAATGTTAAAATTTTATCCAACACTTGGGCCAGGGGTATTTTCGGAATTTGCTATATATGGCCCAAATAAATTATCAGAACCCGGTTTTGAGATTTACCATGTGCGTATCTCATTCTTTGAATGCGTAAACCAGAAAAAAAGAATGAGAAATCGAGAAGGGGAGAAAAAGAACAAAGGATTCATAGCACCCACACTCGATTTCACGTATGTGTGTGTTCGTATCTTATGAGCAAGAGACATAATGAGCTTTAGAGTGGAGATTACGAGACAGAGGGTCCACGGGAAGGGGTAGCTGCTGCTACCAGTTCGTTCCCGAGCAGAAACCGCCGGAGGCGGTGGGGAAGATGACCGGAGCTGTTGCCGGCGACGTGTTGGTTGTGGGGGTTGGTCCTAGTGGTCCGAATCTTGCATAAGCAGCCCCAAAACCTCCTGATTTCAAAATTTTGTGCAGGAAATTAAAGGTATTCTTTTAAACCCTAAGTAATATATTTCTGAAATTAAGGAAAAATTTGAATGCATGTTGGGATTAAATCTGATTTCCTAATTATGTCTAGTTATGTGTTCAAGAGTGCAAAAAAGTTGTGAATTTGGTGTTTTGACATGGTATTCTTGGATTTATGTTGTGTTAAAATTATTAACACCAAGAATCTTATTGGAATGAGTTTATTAAATGTTGGGAATATATTGGTTTCTATTTTAGAAACTTTATTGACTAAACTTAACTAAAGTAACATAAATGAGAAAAATAGAAGATGTTTTAACATCTAAACATTATAGTGAACTTATGGGTGTTTTGGAAACGAAAATGTTATGTTTTATAATAGTTTCTATATTTAGAAACTTTATTGTTTTGTAATTGTCAAAATGACATAAAAGGATCAAGTAAAGAATGTTATGATATCCAATCATCCATGGGAACTTATAAAGAAGTAATAAAGTTGAATATCATCAAAATAACTTAGTAGAACCCAAGAAATACATAATTAGTAAATTTTGGGACAAAAAGGGTAAAAATGTCCTAAAGTGATTATCATGCTTTAAGAATCATACTTAATGATTAGAATGGAATTAGATGATGTTAGAAAGAGTTCATATATATTATATGTTTAGTGTGTAATTGGTTCTAAGCTCTTATTAAATCAATAGAGGTTGAAGGATATTTGGAAGCAAGTAGAGTCAAGAGTTGGTGGATCTTTGTAGCTAGACATACCTAGCTACCGAGGTGAGTACATGAGGATTTTTACTGGGTACATAGCAACAAGTTTTAAATATTGAATGTTTTATATTAAATCTTATGCTAAATGTTGTACGAGTAATGATCTTTCAAATGGTTTTTAAAGCTTGAATTAGCAAGTATTTATAAAGTTTTATATGACTTTTTAATGTGAGTCCATATGCAAGTTTTACCATACGTGCCATGTTTATGAAAGTTTACTGATATGTTTTGAAAAGTAAGTTTTGGCATCAAGCCTAATAAACTAAGAAAGTGTCTTGGCGTTTAGCCTATAAGGTTCATAAAAGTATATTTTGGCTTTAAGCCCACGTGATTTGAAAAGTATATTTTGGCCCAAAGTTATAACGGTTTGAAAGCAAATTTTGGCATTAAGCCTACTATGAGTTGAAAATACGATTTGGCATTAAGCCTAATATGTTTTGAAAAGTGTGATTTGACATCAAACTGAATCGGAATTGAAAAGATTGGTTTGGCACTAGCCTTAATGTGATTTCAGCAAGTAATTTGATGTCAAATCATATTATGTTTTCTTTTTATGACTGGTATTTGAGATATGAATGAATGCAGCAATGCAAGTTAGCATGTTACCCATTTTCGCCCGGGCCATGATATTCCCGTAACGGAATATAGAGGAGTCTACTGGGGTGGTACCTTCCCCTTCGCGAAGTAGATGTCCTAAAACACATGATGCTAGGATGGACTGATCTTGTTCTTTCCATCTTAGTATAGACTTGGGAAAATCACTACGTGTGATTATCCTAAGTATAAAAATAAAACATGTGGAGATACCAGTCAAAGCATGTGATACGATGCTGAAATGGTTTGATTACGTTCTTACCATTTCAGTATAGACTTGAGGTATCACCAAAGGTGATTAAGGCCCTAAGTATAAAAATCCAGACCCGAATGAATACCAGTCAAGTTTGAATAAAGAAAGTTTTTATGATGACAGTTTATTAACAAAGGCTTTGAAAACGATATATGTTATGCTTTTAAATGCTTTCAGCAAGAAATATGATATGATTTGGTTACAAAGGATTTGGAAACGATAAATATTATGTTTTTAAATGTTTTGAGTCTAAAACCCATGTATCTCACGAGACATATTTGTCTTACGTATTTTTTGTTTTAAATGCTATGTACTCAGGAACAGGATGACTGGCATCAGAAGATAGAAAGAAAAGATTTAGAAGATCTCATGGGGACATAGATAGAAAAGAGGACCAGAAGATAGAATTACCATTAAAAGCGGTATAGTTATGATATATAGTTGAGAGATGTTATATTTATGGTTAGAACAACACTTGTAGTTGTATTTTAAAGTCTTGCTATGTTCTGTGATGCTTTTGGGCTATTTTGATTTTGAGTCGGGTCAGTATGGTTTTTATCCGTTTAGCCCAAAGGTCATGCCGAATTTTCGATAGAATTGTTGAGTAATTACGGGACATTAGCTTGAGATGTCATGTTGCTTCTCTATGGTAATGATATGAGTTTTGTAACCCCCAAATGTCGTTTAAATAATGTTTTAAACTTATCTGTTTTGTTGGGACCGGAAATTTAAGGCATGACACGAGGTCATGAGAAACATTTTGGTTGTAAAGAAACACACTTTTTGAAATATGAGATTTTTCAGCTACTGCGCTTTTGATGTTATTGTATTTAAAAAAAAATTTGAGAAATTTGGGGCGTTACAATCTCAAAACCCCTTTGTGGTCTTCTTTTGAAGGACACACCGTTTATTTTTTATAAGGAGTGTGTAAAAGCATTCAACACCTTTAAAAATAAATTGGTCGAGGCACCTATCTTGAAATCTACTGACTGGACCCAACCCTTCGAAATCATGTGTGATGCTAGTGATTACGCTGCTGGTGCAGTATTAGGTCAAAGGGTCGACAGGAATCCGGTAGTTATATGTTACGCTAGTAAGACGTTTTCGGAAGCTCAGTTGAACTACACAACCACTGAGAAGGAATTACTTGCTATAGTATTTGCTTTGGATAAGTTCAGATCCTACATTTGGGGATCAAAGGTGGTGGTCTATACCGACCACAGTGTTGTTCATCATCTGCTTGCAAAAAAGGAGTCTAAGCCGAGACTGATCAGATGGATATTACTGCTTCAAGAATTCGATGTGGAAATCAAAGAAAAGAAAGGGGCAGAGAACGTGGTGGCGGATCACCTGTCACGATTACCAGCAGAAGGGTTGGAAGCCGGCATCAAAGACACATTTCCGGATTAACAGTTGTTAGAACTTATGGGGGCTCCATGGTACGCGAATTATGTTAACTTTCTAGCAACAGGAGCAATGCCGCCACATTGGACGAAGCAATGGCAAAAGCAGTTTTGAACTTACGCAAAGAGGTTTATTTGGGATGATCCCGACCTTTTCAAGGTAGGAGACGACCAAATAATCCGTCGATGCGTGCCCGATAGTGAAATCAATGATGTGCTGGAACACTGCCATGCGTCGGCTTGTGGAGGACACTTTAGTGGAAAGAAGATGGGGTACAAGGTTTTGGAGTCCGGACTGTGTTGGCCGACTATCTTCAGGGATGCTCATAAAACCTCCAAGGAATGTCTGAATTCCCAACAACTGGGGAATATTTCGAAAAGGGATCAAATGCCCTTAAATCCGATCTTAGTGGTAGACATCTTTGATGTATGGGGAATCGACTTCATGAGACCATTTCCCACCTTACATGGGTATGTCTACATTCTCGTGGCAGTGGATTATGTGTCCAAGTGGATCGAGGCGGAAGCGACCCGTACAAATGATCATCATGTGGTGTCTAAATTTGTTAAGAAGAATATTTTCACTCGACGTGGAGTCCCACGGGTTATCATTAGTGATGGGGGTCACACTTTAAGAACTTCAAGTTTGGGAGGCTGTTGAAACATTACGGAGTGAACCATAAAATCGTCACACCATATCACCCACAAACGAGCGGTCAGGTAGAAGTATCCAACAGGTAGATCAAGGAAATTCTTCAGAAGACGGTTAGAACAGAAAGAAAAGACTGGTTGCAAAGGTTGGACGATGCACTATGGGCATACAGGACTGCCTATAAGACGCCGATTGGAACTACACATTATCGGTTAGTTTATGGGAAGGGCTGCCATTTGCCTGTGGAGTTAGCCAACCGGGCACTGTGGGCGATCAAACAAGTGAACATGGACTATACTGAAGCGGGAAAAGAGCGAAAACTGTAGCTGTCTGAATTGGAAGAATTGCGAGACGAAGCCTACGAGAATGCTGCCACGTACAAGTCAAAAATGAAGTGGTATCATGACGCTAAACTTCGATTGAAGACTTTCGCAGCTGGGCAGAAGGTGTGGTTATATAGTTCGAGACTGAAAATGTTCCCTGGGAAGTTAAAAAGCAAGTGGAATGGGCCATACGAAGTTGTTAGTGTAACGGATTACGGTGCAGTGGAAATTCGGGACCTCAAAGGTGGACCACCATTCAAGGTCAACGGGCACAGGTTTAAACCTTATGTCACTGCAGGCACATTTCACAAATTGGAGGTGGAAACGGTAGAGTTTGTGATGAACATTCCTGTATACACTCAATAAGCCAAGTAAGTGCATGTCCGGCTGAAAACGTTAAACTTAGCGCTTGTCGGGAGGCAACCTGATCATCATGTGTATAATTTGCATTTTCTGTAGTGTTAATTTCATTTAATTGATCACGGTAAGAAAAGAACAAGTGTGGGGTCGTTTTGGGAATTTTGCAGCACCGCGACGCGGGGTCTTAGTATCTGCGCCGCGCGTGTTGAGGTTTTTACGATTGTTAATACAGTCAAATTTTCTACGCGACGTGGATAGAAGCTTCCCGCGCCACGGCCTTATCTTAATTTGAATTTAGAGATAATCACTAAAACAGAGTTTGAAAGCTAAACCAGTTCCCCCAAACTTGTATAAATTCGAAATCGATTAAATCAGCCCGTTCTTACTGTCGCTCATTCATCTTCGAATCACAATCACTTCATTGTCGTCTTTAATCACAGCAATCCAAGTAAGTTCCCTGCTTTTTTATCTTTTATATTCAAAGTCTTGAAAAGTATGAGAATCATCTTTATGCTGCAATGTAGTAATCTTACGATGAAATTGATGATGCTATTGAGTTTAGGATAGTGTACATTACAAAACCCAGTACTCAAAATTGTAAATCTGGTTTGAAATAGTATTTAATCAACGATTCTGTTTGAAGTTCATACGCCACGCCGCGGACCATCACAGAGTGCGACGTGGTGTATGAATGTTCAAACAGCGCGACGCGGCCTTTGCGGCCCGTGCCGCGGCGAACGCTGAATAGTAGCTTATTTTCGGGTTTTTGTTAAACTTTGCAGGTACAATGTATTCATCAGGAAGTTCTGATTCCATCGATTGGAACTCATTGACTACAGGAGTTGATAGAGTTCTTGCTGCCAGTTTCTACAATCGTAGATCAATTTACCGCCACAAATGAGTTCTTCCATCCCGAACGGTCAACTGGGAGTTGACCAAGGAATCGGGCATACTTGAACATATTGAGGACTGGTTTGTGCAAGGGGGTACGAGGAAGGCGAGTTAACTTATGCTTGTCGGGCAATCGAGAATGCTGTCCAAATGGACGAACCTGTTTACCACGAGGTTTTCTTACAATTCCTCGCGAGTTATCATTTCGATCACCAGCCGCTGGGGATGGATACTGAAGAGATGGTCAGATTTCGATTGGGAAATCACAACCGCAACTGCAGTTTGAGAGAGTTCGGGTATAGGATCGGATTATACACGGAGGAGGAGTCAGAACCACCGGGATTCGGGACATTTCACAGACGAGCCAACTAAACCATTGACGATTCATTCTCACCCGCTAATTACTGGAGTACTATCTCGTCTACACAGTACCACAAAAACACTGTACGGGAGAGCCTGATGCATTTGCCGGCACATCGGATGTTGCACCGCGAGTTACACCTTATGTGGGCGATGACACGAATGCTCTAGACCTATAATATCCCTTACTTCATTGCTGATTACTTCAAGCAATTGACTGATGCACCCTTGAAGTATATTGCACTCGGTGGGGGACTTTTTGTGACGCGCCTAGCGCATTCCTACGGGCTACTATCAGAGCATAGCATCCGTGAGCTGATGGTCATCCCTCCGATCCCATTTAGCCTACCGGTTACAACTTCACGAGATGTCATCTACGTTGATGATGGGATCACATCCGTGGAGCGCATGCCATTTCTCGTGCTACGATCCGAGCCATCAACATCCAAGAAGCAATCGAAAGCAACAATCAGTTTGCCACGCGGCCTCGCTCTTGCAACCATGGAATCTAGATTCCTGGCTGACGAAGTAAAGGCGGTCCAGAGAGCCATGCATACCCATAAATTAGAGCATAGAGTCCAAGCCATGGCGATGCACGAGGTTGACCGACGAACGAAAAATACTCAGGCCCAGCTCCTTTGGCTTTCCGAGTGTGTGATCAATTTTATCAATGGAGCTCAAAACCCCATTCCAATACCTCAACCACCATTGGTTGAGGAGGAGGAAGCCGAACCGATGAAAGAAGAGGAAGAACAAGAAGAGGGTGAAGAAGACGACACCGCCCACATGTAAAGTGGTTCATGTAATTATTTTTGAGTTTTTAGCACATTAGGTTTAAAGTTCTTAGGTTAGGTTAAATTTTGAACATTTTGTTAATAATTCTTAGTGCTATATGTTTAGGATTGAAAATAAGCCTTATGGCATTAGTGAAAGTAATAAGTTTTGGTAAATTCTGTGTTGAATACTTTTTACGAGTGTTTGAATATGGCTTCATTTTCTGAAATTACCGCATCGCGGCGCCCTTATGGTACGCGTCGCGGTCATTTCCAATTTGACGGTACTTGGACATCTCATACTTACCGCGATGCGCGCGCTTCCATCACGCGCCGCGGTCATCCGCAACACACAAATTGTTTGTATTAATTATTTTATTTGTGTTTCTTTTGGCATTTGATATGTTCTGTGAGTGATGCATGTACTACCCAAATGGAGAGTCCGTGGAGGAGTTGTTTCAGGCAAGTGTGGGGTCACCGTGCCCCCGACACTTGCCATGATCACCAGCGTGTTTTACTGTTGCACTACAACTCCTGAATTCTAAATCGGAGAAATGTTCGTGTTTTTGTACCTGTGACAACCAAGTACCATCAAGCAGTCTACCGTCTAAGGGGTAACTCTTTATCCATTGTTTTGAAATATTTTTGTGTACAACGGGGACATTGTACGGTTTTAAGTGTGGGGTGTGGACGGTCGAAAGAGTGTTCTTGAATTTTTGCGGGAAATAATCCAATTTTAAATTTTTTAGCAATTTTTCAAAATTTTTAATAGATTGTAATTTTGAAACGAATGGTTTGTGAATGTTATAGCATTAGTATTTTTCAAGAGATATTATTTAGTTGTTATCATGCTATTGGTTTAGTCAAATAAGTTGAGTTTTAGGAGTTAGAAGATTGGGATATTTTAGGATTGGAATTTAGGAGGGACTGTCAATCAGTGGCCTTTGTTGTTCGAGCCGGTAAGTCTAAAATGGGTGGGACTTATGCACCTTGCCACCTAAGATCGTCTGGTCTGGGATGGTATTTCTGAAAGCTCGCTACACGGACAACATCGAAAGTCATGGATAGTCTTTAATGGCCTTTAGAATCTGAATGAGTACGTACACTTCATTGTGGACAGAAAATTTGTAATCAAGGGTTCTTTAGAAAGTCATGAATTCCACATAATATTCTGGTTATGTTTTCACAAACTATTTCAATCTAACTCCGGAGGCAATAAGCTTTGAAATTGAACACATTCAAAATTTGTTTGAGTCTTAGTTAAAATCTATTAAAAACTCTCTTGCTTGGGGACAAGCAAGGTAGACTTGGTAATTTTATATCATATATGTTGTGGTATTCTCACTTTTTGCGTCAGTGCTTGTTTGGAAAGAAAAGATGTAAACAGGAGATAAATGCGTACAAAATGAAAGAAGTTTGGAGATAAGGACAAAAAGAGTCGAATTCACACGCGCGTCGCGGGGAAGCATAGAGCGCGCCGCGCTGAGTCAACGATGAGGCGGTGAGAGGAATTCAAATGACGAAAAAAAACGGGGATAACCCTATATGCGTGCCGCGGGTATCATAGTTGCGCGACGCGGCCACTTATTTTCCACAACTATAAATAAAGGCTTCTAGGTCGAAATCAGTAGCAAAGGAACGACCCACAAGGTGGATACAAGGCTTCTTTGACTCCAAGATTCGGTTTTCAGTCACCATTCGTGGTATTTATGTTTCTTCATTTAATTTTCATATAGTTTAGTTGTTTTAGTAGCTTAGCTTGGTGTTATTGGGTGTGACAACCATTAGCATTAGGTTAAAGTTTCTGGATTTTCATTTTACTGTTTTGGATGCTTCGGATTCGCGTTTATGCAAGTTAATCATTCGGTTAATGTTTATTTGTTTTTTTACCTTTTTATTGCTTTGGATGTGTTTGGATGTTTTGGATTGATCTTTTTCGTTTCTGAGTTTGAATCTGATTTCTGCTTTCAGTAAGCAATTTAGATTAGGGTTGAGTTTAAGTTTCATTTTAATTCATGCTCGTAATTGGAATTGTTTGGATTCTGGTTTTTGGATTGTTTTTGGTAAAAGTAGAGACTTGTCCCTCTGGTTGTAGCGTGACACTACAACTGGTAATCTGTTGCCTACCTTGACCACGAAACTCCTATGGATCGACCCTGACTACTACTGAACTAGTGAAAGTGAGGTTTTACTTCTTTTTGACCGCACGACGACCTAGGCATCTTACTGGGAAATCTTGCTCTATAGACACCCATCTCACATACTCTAGGAACACACCTTTCTAGTACTACACACCCACATATTCACTTATACCATACTACCACAATAAACAAGTATAGCATCAAGATCTTATCAATAAACACAAGTGCATCATAATACTACATACCACAACCATCTCTCATATTTTAGGCACACACTAGCTTAATACTACACACCCATATATTCACATATACTATACATACCACAATAAACAAGTATAGCATCAAGATCACATCAACAAATACAACTACAACAAATGATGATTGATACCACTACAACGAAGTAAGAAACTCACTTGGTAAGTAGTTGTAAGTAACATACAGGCAAGCTAGCACCCAGAGACCCTCCTTCTTCCGCGGACCTACACCCCAGGTACCACCACTTAGAACAGAGTTTATGTTTTATAAAGTAGTAACTTATAGTTTGTACATTTCCAACTCCCGACACACACCGTGTCACAAACTTAAACCCCCCCCCCCCCCCCTTTTCTTATTTTCTCAAACAATGAAGCTATTAGATGTTTTATTATGATTTAAGTAAGCCTCGACACTCACTATAACACCCATCACCCAAAACCAAAAAATTTATCACAAAAACAAACTCGACAGCAAAGCTGGTTTTCGAACCTGTTCCAAAGTTTGCAACTTTCAAAAAGAAGGAGTTCAAAGTAAAATCGGAGAAGACTCATGCATAAACTATACCTAAGAAAAAGGTCATCGGGCCTGACCTCATTTCATTTTCATTTACCAATAATAAATGATAAATCCCCAAACTCGACTGACTTGATTAGTCTACCCACTAGACCATACTTCAAAGGTACAACAAAAGCACCAAATGGATAGGGAGGTAGGTTCTGATTTTTGGTGTGAACAAACTAGACTCATAACCTAAACGTTTCCCTTTTATCTTGCCCCTAAACCATGTTTGTAAAACTAACTATGAATTTTCCAAGACAGAATTCCCTATTAGGATCCATTATTGACTAGTCAATGAATATTGCAATATTCACCTAACCTATGACCCTAATTAGACTAAGGCCTTTGGATGTAGAAACCATACTCTTTTAAATTTCTAGAGACATAAGATTCAACACCAAAGGATATATACACGATTTTACATGAATTTAGCAAATAGACCCAAAATCAGAAACTTTTAGATTCACATAAAATGATAACTAGGATTAGGGTTTTCACCCCTTAACCCCTTAAGACATCAATAAGACCTTTTAAGGTCTGAAAGGACTCAAAGAACTCAGAAAACTATAAGATCTCAAGCACTTCAATAACCAAGAATCAAGCAACACAAACCCACACATACACACCACAAACCCACGGTGGGGTTGTGATGGTGGTGGTTCACACCCTTAAGCAACAGAAAAGAAAGAAAGAACAAGGTCTTACTTGCTGCAACCATCAATCTCTTGCTACCCTCCATTATCTCGGCCTCCCTCTTCTCTCTCGACTCTCACACAACCCATCACAGAACATAAAAAGGAAAAGAAATTGGAAATGAGATGTGTAGCTCATGGCTTGGAAAGGAAAGGCAATGACTTGCGTATAACAATCGCGAGGGGGTATGGGTCTAATTTGTGATGTTGGCTACAGGAAGGAAGAATTGTGAGGGTAGCAACAATAGAAAAATCTTGATCATGATCCCAAGCCGATGTATACACCCCACTACTCATTCAAATAAACAGGTTTGAGTTACAGACTTCAACCTGACATGTAAATAAACAGGTTTGAGTTACAGTTGAGGATACGACATGAACCCCACATGCAAATAAACATGTTTGAGTTAAACATTTCAACCCGTTTAATTAAATGGATTGACACGATACGACACAAATTAAATGGGTCAGGTTTGGATCCAACCTTTCAACTCGAAAATGACACGATAATGACCCGTTTATTTATATACAAGTTTTTTTAATTCTTTAGGTAAATTGAGTATACTTGAAACCAAAACCCAAATATAACAGAAACTTTAGGTTGAATTGTTTTGTAACTTAGAAGCCACTAATTAGTTTGTTTGAGTCAAGATATATTTTAACTTTTAATTTTTTTCATTAATATCTCATTACCCAACAATTGCACTAGACCACTTTTCGCTCACTGCAACTTCGTTACTCTAAACTTATTATGAATTTCGTCCAACCGATTCCCACCTATTACTCCTTCCAGTTAACTTTTTATTTTTCACATACCTAAATCATTACTCTTTCAAGCTATTTGGTGTTTCAATCTACGCTATGACACATTTGCAAAGTATAAACCCTAAACCCTAAACCCGACACAAACTCAACACGAAAATAAATCGGTTGACACGACACGACACGATAATTAAACATGTCGGGTTTGAGTCAAACTATCTCAACCCGTTTAAATTTTCACCCGACACGATTGTCAGACCTAGTAAAAACAAAGTAAAATAAACAAAGTTAAAAGAATATATTGTCAAAAACCATGTAAAAAATGAAGTTGTAAATATGCATTTTTAAAAAAATGCAAAAACAAGGTAATAAAAACTAATTGTGAAAAAACAAGAAAGTAAACAAATTACCACAATTTTAAAAGTTTAATGATTCTAGATAGAAAAAATTTGAAAAACCTACTTGTTGATAACAACTTTGGCAAAAATAACAAGTTTAGAAACCTTTACAACCTAAAATGAGTTAACTAAACAAACAAACACAATTAAAAAAAATTAACTAAACTTTTACAACTTTGAAAGAATTAACTAAACAAACAAACACAATTTTGGTAGCTTAATGTATATTTTCTAAATTATAATGAAATAAAATAGTATTTTATTCCATGAAAGTATCGGTGGTAAAGTGTGTTTCCTAGATAACCGGAGAATCGAGTTTTACATATTCTTCTATTAATCAATTCCCGTAATTTTTACGTTTGTGACATCCGGATTTTTGGTGTTTGTGACACGCGGGTTTTTCCTCCCCGGATCCGGGTCCTGTTCTACACCGCCTCAATCGTTCTCGATTTTACGTCTTCTATACCCCCTCAATCCCTAATCTCTTTCAATCTTGCTCCTACTGTAATCCGCCACCACCGTTTGCTCCTCATCAGCCCACAAATACCTGTTCATGTTGCAGGGATGCTCCACCGCTTCCTCGATTTTGCGTCTTTGATATTTCAGCAAGAAAGACGAATCGAGTGAGGGAGGATGCAGTTAGGGCTCGATTTCGGATTGAGGGTTACGATTCTTCTCACATCGAGGAAGAAGAGGAGCAACATTCATACGGTTTTGCGGTGGGAAGGCGATGGCGAATTCAGCCTAGCAGTTCCAGCGGGAGAGAATGACGAGAATGAGATCTGATTTGGGGTTATTGGGGTGCGATTTTCACAGAAAGGTCGATCAGCAGGGTCCGTTGGTGGGCGTCTGTCGGAGCCCATCTCTCCTTTTAATTTCACATTCATGGGTCTCTTGTAGAACAAAATCTCATCACCTTTTCACAGCGATTGTTGCCGACTGATCTCCCCGTCCAATTTCTGCCGGGAGAATAAACTGGTAATTTCATTTCCTCTTTCTCTTCTACTTACGGTATATATATTCGATTGATTTGTTGGTCCATACTAAAAATTCTCTATACCTGTATTTTTCTGTTGAAGGCTGGGAATAAATAAATTCTATATACCTGTAATTTTCTATTGAAGGCTGGGAATAAATAAAAGTATGGTAAAGCCTCTAAAGTCATACTTTGATCAAGATATTTTATCATCCATCTTCTTGATGTATTTAATGTCCTTGTCCAAAACCTCATAACACATGGACTTCTATTTAGCATCAATGCTTTGCACATTAAGGTTGGGTGAACTTGGTCAAGATATTAACGTTAGCCAACATTCGTGTGCATTCTTATGGGTAAATTTCATAAACGTCTAATGTTGTTATTTTGAAAGATAAAAAAAATTAATAGTGCTTGTGAATTTTTTTGTTTTATTAAAAGTTGTTTTACTTTTGAATTGTGTAATTTAGGTGCCATATGAATTTTCTCTCCATTTACAATTCTAATTTAGGCCTCTTTATCAACTTTCAATCCAACAACATGAAAATGTAGTGTTTCATTTATCTTGATTTCTAATATTCATAATATCGTCTTTGCAGGTTTTGGTTGTTAGTTGGAGGTTTTAATCTTACAGATCGAAAACGTTTACTTTGTTTGTTTAAGCAGGGTAGTCTATATTTGGAGTTTCGTGTTAATCAGGTAGTTAAATGCCGTCTTTTTCTAAATTCCACAACAATTGTTTTTTATGTATGATTGGAGTTCAATTTTAAGTTTAGCCCTTTATTTGTACGTGGTAACAGTATAGCTAAAAAACAAGGCTTTTTACACTTCCAATTTACAGAACAACAATAAAAAAGATGATGTAGATTGCCGTAAATATGATGTGGGTTATCTTTTTTATGAATTTCTTAAGTATATGATTTCATTACAGTTGTCAGTTGCAGAAAGATTTCTTTTGTACTCTAAAATACTGATATGCTATGATTTTGGATTTATTCCTACATATTCATTTAAATATTTCTGACGTAACTTTGTGGAGTTCTAATTGAAAATTTTGATTGCTATAGTTACGATACATGACACTTTCCGATGACAAAATATTATTCCATTGGTTTTGAATTTTGAAAAGGGACCGCCTTAGAATTTAATTGCTATTTACTAAATATAGACAGTTTTGCTCAACAAATCTAAGAGGATTATATACTAATTGGCACCGATTTGCCTTTTTTCTTGAGTCGGTAGGATAATTGCCCCTGCAAATTTTCATAAACATGCCTTGAACCATGCAAGTAATGTTCTCTTGTATCTATTCTGATTATTAGAAAATGGCTTCAATGCTTTCTATGGTCATTTTGTTATTTTTGTAAGTTGGATGATTTGATTAATCATAATATATTGAATGGCGGATTTTCAGTTCAATAATATACAAACAAAGTAAAAACTTATTTGCTTTTCATGGGCAGTTGCAGGATGATTGTGAACATTTAATGTATATTGCTAAATCTCACATGAAGGACTCAAAGTAGTAGATAGCAATATAGCGTTACGGGAAAGAGCAAAGATAGTACGTGCAAAGTTTTTTCTTGCTCCATTTAGCTACTGTCGGGATTCTTTTTACATTTATGTTTATCTTCTAAACATTCTCCGATGCATAAGGTGATCAACGTCTTTACCATCATGATATGTTTAAATGCAGGCTGAATCTACTAAATCTATTAAATTTTAGGAGAGAACATGCTCTTTTTCCATTGATTCATAACATAATTTGTGTTTTTTCTTTTCATATCAACTTCTCCATCTTCTTTTCAGGGTTGCTTGCAGTACTCAGTTTTCGTTCAATATTGGTGATTTCAGCCAAGTAGTATAGTTATGAGTGGTAAAATAGCTGATCAACTTGGACAGAGAAGGGTGCTGTTATTACTACAAAGTTGGTGGTTTTCATTTTGATGTTTGTTAGTTCACTTACTCTTTGATTTGAATTGACTTACAATTTTAATAACAGGATTTAATATTATTCTGATTTCAAATCATGGCATACCATAATGATTGAAAGTACATAGCTGTTTCTTGTATTTTGCCCATTTTAACGAACGTTGCTATTTCTTGCATTTATCCCTTTTTGTGTGCACATATGACGAATGATCAATTTGTAGGAAAAAATACGGGAAATACCTGCCCAAGAAAAAGTGGAACATCTTTTTTGTCTTCTGTCTTCTGTGCTTCATGTGATTAAGCAAATCCACTTTGAACAATGCTTTGAACTAGAACTCGAAAGAAAGCTTCGAGGTAAGAACTTTTTTAAAGATTTAAAATTTATATGTTCAGTCCTCTAAATTAATCTTTTATTAAAAAAAACATGTACTGGTTTATATTTGCTTTGGATAGGTTTTTGAAAGTATAATGTCCTAATAAGAAAAAATTGAAAGTGTAATGCTATAATTGGTTAGATTTTCAAAGTACAACGCCTTAATCTAAAAAAATTGGAAGTATGATTTTGTAATAGAAAGAAAAGAACGTAGGATGGTATACCATAATGATTGAAAGTACATAGTTGTTTCTTGCATTTTGCCCGTTTTAACGAAAGTACGTTGCTATTTCTTGCATTTATCCTTTTTTTTTTTTTTTGCACATTTGACGAATTTATTTGATTTGCAGGTAAATCCGGATTCTGCTAAAGGCTAGAAATCATGTGAGATTGCACGGTCAATGTTTGGTCAATGGGAGAGGCTACAAAGGATCTTCATCTTGCATCAACGCTTGCTTACGATGAGAAAAAAAATCTGTTCTTGAGAAGCCGTGCATAGCACGGCACCCCACTAGTTTAAATTAAAGGGGAATAGAAATAAAATAAAACATATCTATAACTATTTCATCTATCGAAATACCACGATAGACTACATTCCACATAGTCAGGTCCCTGTCCTTTTTTTCTAGTTCCACGTTTACACAAATAAAATCTAAAATTGATTTGGATTCTTTTAATATAAATAATTAAAGCCTGTCAATATTCTCTTATATAAAATACAAATTTGATCGTGGCCTAATAAAGAAGATTGTATTTTCCTTTCTTTCATGGTTCGTGGGGTTTTTATTGGTCTTTTTAATTGATTTCTTTATGAGTATATAAATAGTAATAATAGTAGGCGTGTTTTTAATTGATTTCTTTCTTTCAGATTTTTTTTTTTTTTATAAGAAATAAGTCCTAAAAATAAAAAAAAAACGAAAAAACGAAGTGTGTTTTTTTATAATCCGGTAGATGCACGTCCACCGTAAAAGGTATAATCGTGTGGATGAGATTAGTCTCTTGGTACCATGGTTTATATTAGTCCTTTGTTGAACTTTTTCATATATATATATATATATATATATATATATATATATATATATATATATATATATATATATATATATATATATATATATATATATATAGAGAGAGAGAGAGAGAGAGAGGTAATATAAATTGAGTATGCCTAAAAAGTTGAGAACGTGAAACAAATCTAGACCCTGCAAATATCATGATCAAAGGCTAAAATCAAGTCGCCGATTATGTAAATTTTGAAACTCAATCTTGTCAAATTGTAACTTATAAATGGACGTAAGGGTACTGATGAAAATTTCACATTTAACTCATTCCTTATTATTAGGATTTTAAATAGATTGAAATCAATTCTTATTTCTCTCTCATACCATTCGATGTCTCACTCTCCCGTTCATAAAGATTCTATGCCTCTTAGGGTTTCAGGCTGCCCATCATTGACGACCTTCTCTGTTAAATTTTCCGATCATGCTCCACCGGCATACACTGCTGCACATCGTCGACCTTCTCTACTAGCTTTTCTGATCTGTTCAGTCTTCTTCATCGGCCGTCGACTACCAGTTAAACATATCTTTGACTTAAGATATGTATTTTATCAAATACGAGAACTTGGAACAATATCTCCGCAACAAGAGTGCCGAACTTCTCAAGTACAATCCTGTTCATAAGAAAGTATCGGTGCGGGTGCATAACGGAAATGTTATCTCCGAGTCTCTGGTGATCGTTGAGTACATTGATGATGTTTGGAAAAAGTTATGATTTTTCCTCAGGATCCTTATGAGAAAGTTGTTGCTTGATTTTGGGCGAAATTCATCGACGATAAGGTAATAATTTGGTTCTCTCCTAATCTTCATTAACGTTGCTGATTTTTTATAGTTATGAATTTGTTAGTGGGTGAACACTTGATTTAATTTCATTTAAGCGTTTTGATAGAAGGATCAATGCTTTGCTAGTTTGATTTCATTGAGCATAGTAATAATTCTATTAAAAATGAGTGAACACTTGATTTAATTTCATTTCTCATTTAGTAATGATTTTATTAAAAATAAGTAAAGCCTAAAAAATGTAGAACATCAATCAGTACATGCTTTTTTATTTTTAGTCAACAATTGTTTGTAATGTTGCAGCATGAGGTGAATGATTGATCGACACAACTGTATGACTGAATCATATACATTAGAAATTCAAGTTGAGATGGTACACACTGTTTTATTTTTAATTTGACTATATTAGTTATAATAATCATTAATGATTATAACTATTGTTGCATAAAATATTAGAACACTAGTTAGTCATTTCTAATTAGTTATAATCATTAATGATTATAACTATGTCTGTACTAGTAATTATATAATTTTAGATTGTATAAATTATTAGGAAATTAATTATAATCATTTGTGATTATAGCTATAGGCAGATTTATTAATACACACTAAATGATTAGAACATTAGTTATAATCATTTATGATTATAACTATAACTTTAGTTATAATCGATTCTTATTAGCAAATCAGTTATAGTTATAATCTGTTATGATTATAACTTTGAATTTGTTTAATATAGACATAATCATTTATGAATATTCATACACAACACTATAGTATTTGATTTGTGTTTTTAAATATTTTTAAACTTGATTTTACAGGTGTGAACCAAGAACAAAAATGATGATGAATGTCCCATCTTTGTTTGTATGTGTGATGGTAGAAGCAAGAAAAACGATCAAGGCTGCAACATGACTTTATGATTACAAATGCATTGTATTTTTTATATGTTTGTTCATTCATTTTTTATTACAATTGAACTAGATTTTTTATCTCCATATTAGCCTTTATTCATTTATGATTACGAATGTATTTGACTTTTAGCTACGTATCTGTGCTTTATTCATTCTAGTGTTTATTCCATTCATATAATCAATCATGATTAACATAATCAAATCAAATAAATTCTGAAAAATTCTCATTAAATCATTTTTATGTACAAGAATTCTAAGGCTATCGGATTTTATTACATAAAATCCTAATTCATTCCCTTAACTTCCTAACAGTACAAGCATAGGTCCAAAAGGCACACACACACACACAGCAAACAACAAACTAGGTAGAAGGCATCCCTATTGATCTTGGCCAATTCTATCATGCAATTTCCTGAGTTGATCCTTAGCCTATTTCTAGCATATATTACATCCTCATCACATAACATCATTGATATTTTGGGAAATAAATCACTTACTTGAGCTCCGGCCGACTGTACGCATCACATCTCATTCTTTTCAAGACACAATTATCCATTTAAAAGATTAAGTCAGGTATTCATACCATGTTTCAAACTCCTAAGCAACAATCAAACAAGAACATGTAATAGAATCTTGCACATGTTACTCTACCTAACTACTTAGAAATTGATTTAAAACAGTTTTTTCCTTTAAAAGTCGTTTTAGGAAATCGTCAAATCCCCTGTTTGAGTTTGGAATCCCACTCATGTTCATCCAAATCCTTGGAATCACATTCTTGTTCATCCAAATCCCTCAAACCAAGGCTTTGATACCAACTTGTAAGGTCCCAAATCCAGTAATAAAATTTTTCGTTTAAAAACGATTCAAATACATAAAACGGGTTACCAAGTAAAACAAGCACTAGACACAAAACGTGAGTAATATCATAATTTAAGATATATATTTTACTCAAACCAGTGCTCAACGACTACTAGAATACTTGATATTAATAGGTGTCGTCAATAACTCGCCCATAAGGCTATACACAACCTTTCCATATCCGCCCACATGGCTACACACTTAACAATCTCTCCAGGTTCCCAACCTAGGATCAACTTCTCAACCAACCGCAACAAACTCAACCAGCGAATCCACTTGATTCTCAGGGCTACAACACCAGAACCTTTCTACATACCAGAACAAACAGGTCTAACCGAAAACCACCATCCTAAACTGAAAATTTTGCAGACCTAACTGCGTCCAGAAGCATACGATCTTCCAAATATCGAGAACGAACCCGAGGTAAACCCAAGCGAAACCACAATCACCCTTCTTTACCAAAGCCACCCAACTTCCAACAAACAAAACTTCTCAAGGAAAATACTCAACCACCTTGATGATCATAACCCAATCTGGAACGTGACACCTTAAAACTTCCAACCAATTCCTAGATCGGTTATCCGACCGATTCTTATTGCACTGCCGAGAAACCCTAAAAGCCGAACGCTTCCAATACCACTGCTCCACAAATCCGAGAAAAGATCCGACGAACCGAACCCACACTTCTTAACTTTCACCAAAATCCCAGCTACTTACCAGATACCATCTCGACTTTCATACAACCAACACTTCCCAAGGGAGATACCTAACCGTATCTCGATATCAAAACCCGGTTCGAATTTTAACATGCTAACACTTCTAATCGCTTCCCTAGATCGGTATCCAACCGATCCCTAACGCCCTGCTTAGAACCTCCACTAACTTAGCGCTTCTTTCATGACTGATCCATCCACCGAAAGGAAACTGAATACCCGAGCCTAGCATCCCCAATGCTGAAGAACCGAGGTGCTCTTACTGCCGTCGAACGAGCACTCTAATAACCATTTCTTTCTCACACCTTCCTAGTTGCTCTACAGTACGCGCCAGTGCTACTCCTCAATCCGAACGAGAACAGACAAATCAAAACTCGAACCCTATCATTCCGAAGAATTCACCAACGATCACCCACGCTCTTACCCAATCAAATTAAACGGAAGCCCAACAACTACCCCAAATCTATCAGAAACCCCACCACTTAACGAAGGCTCCCGCTTCCTAAGAATAACACCAAAACCATCAACTTCTCGGCAACATCACGGTGTTGATACGAATCCAACCGTAACCCCAAGCAATCCCGATCAACACGAACACGCACAAGCATACTTAACCGGCAACCTGACAAGCGGAACGATAGGCCAACTACCTCAAATGCAACAAATGAAGATATCACCAGACCGACCGCGAACGTCGTTTCCCGAGAGGAATATACACGATGACGAAGGCACAACCCACTCTGACTGACTCAACCACTGATGAAATCTTCTTACTCCACGTATCAACTTCTAAAGTTGCCACCGAACCTCGGTCTCATCTACAAACCCTGCACCCAACGATGATCCACAAGCGACCACACGGAAGTCGACTCAGTCCTCAGAACCAATAGACGTTGAACTCCTAATAACCCTCAAACGATGACGACGAAGCATGCACACTCATTTTTGCGACGTACGGAAACGTGACACCCGGTCAAGATTCTGTACCATGCCCGACCTGAACTAACTTTCACTTGCTTTGCACTAAATTTCTGAAACTCACGACCGCATGGAGAACACCCATATCTTAACGTTTGTAATTGCCTCTACCAACCCCTCTTTATCCCAACACAGACAACGAAGTCTACCCAAGATGATTTACGGAATAGAAGATCCCAACAAAACGCTCACAGCCCAACGAAACGCACTGACACGATTCTTCATTCTTTACTCCAACGGTTCTAACCCACTTAGGGTTCTAACCCACTAACAGCTGGCCCAACAGCCACTGCTGAACAAAACCACAGACAACCACTTGCCTTCACCTGCAAACTCGAGATAGATGCCAACTAGCTACCCGAATACTCAGAACCAAAACAAAGGCAAGTATACAGGAAAGCAATAAAAGCAAAACCGTGAAAACATGTCGTCAACAGCCGACGAGGTTCCACCTCTACACCCAGCTGCTAAGCCCCGCCTTCCAATTCTGGGTCCTCTAACTTTTCCAGATGAACTTCCTCACACTTTGGGGCAACAATACTTTCGGACAATTTGTTCTGACGTGGCCAATCTGATTGCACAAAACACAAATCCTCACATCTCGCTTACCGTCCTTGCGGTAAAGGTCCTCCACTCTACGTGAAACCACAGCCCACACCTTCTTTGCCGACGGCTTACCCAAATCCTGATTCTGCCTCTTCTGACCCAGCTGCGCATCGAGCTCTATCTTACTCGATGTTGCGGCAGACTCCATCTCAGCAAGAGTCTTACGTCGAGCAGCGGTCACAAACCCGCGAATCTCCTTCCTCATCAAAACCTAGCACCAAACCATCATCGCCTATGCCTTCGTGGCGAACTGTTCCTCAAACAACGCTAGCATCTCCGTCCTGACCGAATCAATCACCGAAGGAAACATCTCAAATACAGCCCTAGTCACCTCCGTGGTGTCCAAATCTCGAACATCCTCATCACTCATCTCAGGCCCAACCCGGCCTCGCAAACTCAACCCGAGTCCTGAATTATTTCCTCCTAAATCATCCCTCCTCATTCAACAATCCCATAAGAAACGAGTTACAACACTCGTCTACCACATAACAACACATGATTCCCTCGTCTCCTGACTACTTAGGTCCCTCGGGTCTCTCTTCGTCCCAGGTACGAATCATGTGCTTCCAGTAGTATGGGCCATTGTACTACATTCCACACCAATTCATACTTGTTCTGAAGATCGTCCTGGTTCTCTAAGTCGCCTCACTCCCTTCTAAAGGGTATTCGAATATCATTCAAATCACCATGCACCGAAGTTCCTAACACTCCTCCTAGTCTACCTAGGAATTTCACATCTCACCCGCACCACCAGAACTTTCGCTCATACCGCCTGGCCATCTTATGAATGCCTAATCATATGCAATAAGAACAGATATACAGTTGAATAGATATCCATACCTTAAAGTCACAAGAAAACAAGGAACAGCCAGTAAGGCCGGTTCAAGAATTCTAAGGCTATCCGATCCTATTACATACAATCCTAAAGTATTCCCTTAACTTCCTAACAATACAAGCATAGGTCCAAAAGGCACACACACACAAGCAGCACATAGCAAACAACAAACTAGGCAGAAGGCATCCCTATGATCCAGGCCAATTCTATCATGCAATTTCCTGAGTGGATCCTTAGCCTATTTCTATATATATTACATCATCATCACATAACATCATGGATATTTTGGGAAATAAATCACTTACTTGAGCTTCGGCCGACTGTATGCATCGCATCTCATTCTTTTCAAAACCAAATTATCCGTTTAAAAGCTTAAAGTCAGGTATTCATACCATGTTTCAAACTCCCAAGCAACAATCAAACAAGAACATGCAAGGGAATCTTCCACATGTTACTCTACCTAACTACTTAGATATTGATTTAAAACATTTTTCCTTTAAAATTCATTTTAGAAAATCCTCAAATCCGAAATTTGAGTTTGGAAACCCAGTCATGTTCATCCAAATCCTTAGAATCACATTTATGTTCATTCAAATCCCTCAAACCAAGGCTTTGATACCAACTTGTAAAGTCCCAAATCCAGTAATAAAATTTTTTCTTTAAAAACAGTTCAAATACATAAAACGGGTTACCAAATAAAACCATCCAAATTAAAACTTATTATTCAAACATTAGAAATCATATTTATCAAAACATTTACAAAAATTATCCAACGGAAGACTTAATTATCAAAACCTTGTTGGATTAGGTGTCTAAGCTATGACTTTATATTTGTATTTATCTTATTAATTGAAGCAAAGTCCATTTGGGTTGACCTCATGACACGCCTAGGTCGTCGTGCGGTCAAAAATAAGAAAAACCTAACACACACACTAGCACAGTGGTAGTCAGGGTCGATCCGCAAGAGCTTCGTGGTTAGACCAGATGATAGATTACAAACTTGTAGTGTCACGCTACAGTCGGAGGACCTAGTTTATAAGTTCTCAACTACCCAAAAGCAATAACCAAACAAAATCAAGCCAAGCATAAGCTAAACTCAACTCAAACAAGCCTAGTTACTTTCTGAAATCAGAAGTGCATCTCTGAATCAGAAGCAATCAAAGGCATCCAAAACATCCAAACAAAAGAAGGTATAACCTAAACCAATAGCTACAGCCCAACTGAAAAGTTACTGGCCAAAGTTCAATACCTAAGGCTAACCTAGTTGGCTACTGATTTCAGCTAGGGAAACAGTCCCAAACAAGGTCATCCAAACACAACCCAAACAAACACAATCAAACACAAGCATCAAAACACCGAAAAACTAAGATTAATTGTAACCAAATGATTTTCATTAACCAAAACGGAATTCCAATGGTCCAATACAGTAAACAATGATGCAAAACAGAAAACTAAGGTGCTCAAAGTCAGTGGTTGTCACTCCCAAAGACCTTAGCTACAAATACTACTTACTACCAAAAGGAAATTAAATTATAAAACCTGAAATGCCAAAAGATGGTTGCTGAAAACGAATTCTTGGAGTCAAAGAGCCTCTACGGTCGATTCTTCACCAGGGTTTTGCTCGTGTTTTCAGCTGTAAATGCCTCTATTTATAGTTGAAATTTATCGCAGCCGCGCCGCGCATATGAGGATCCCGCGGCGCGCGTACTTATCAGATCCCGTTTTCTCAGCCTTTGAATTTGGTTCACCGCCTTTGACCCGCGTTGCGCGTTGTTAATTACTGCGGCGTGCGTACGTATTTCCTTGATTTTTCATTCTTTTCCAAACTTCTTCCTTTTGTACGCTTTTAGTCCCTGTTTCCATTCTTTTCTTCCAAACAAGTCCTGGCACGAAAAGTGAGAATATCCAGACATATCTGATATAATTTCATCAAGAACAGGGCTCCACAACGCCTAAAATACTTGATATCACTAGGCGTTGTCAAACACCCCACACTTGTGCCTTGCTTGTCCCCAAGCAAGAGAGTTTTTAACAAATTATAATAATGACTCAAACAATTTTTGACTGTGTTCAGTTTCATAGTTTATTGCTCTATGAGTTAGAGTGGAATAGTTCGTGAAAACATAATCGAATTGTTCTTTGGAATTCATGGCTTTCTAGAGAACCCTTGATCACAAATTTTCTGTCCACAATGAAGTGTACTTACTTATTCAGATTCTAAAGGCCATTAAGGAATTGTCCATGACTTTCGATGTTGTCCGTGTAACGAGCTTTCGGAAATACCATCTCAGACCAGACGATCTTAGGTGGCAAGGTGCATAAGTCCCTCCCATTTTAGACTTACCGGCTCGAACAACAAAGGCCACAGATTGACATTTCCTTCCTAAATTCCAATCTTAAAACAGCTCAATCTTCTAAACTCATATAACTCAACTTATTTGACTAACTAATAGCATGATCACAACTATCTAGTATTCTTTGAAAAATACCACTGCTATCAACAATCACAAACCATTCGTTTCAAAATTGCAATTTATTAAAAAAAATTTGAAAAATATTGCTAAAAATTTGAAAATTGATCATTTCTGCAAAAATTTCAAAAAATTCTCTTTCGACCGTCCACACCCCACACTTAAAATTGTACAACGTCCCCGTTGTACAAAAATTCTTTTTTTAGAACAAGGGAGAAAGAGTTACCCCTTTTGGACGATAGATTGCTTGGTTGGTACTCAGTATCACAGGTATAATTGCGAACAAACAGAATTCTGGATTTCCGCACTCCGGAGTTGTAGCGCTACAGTGAACACGCCGGTGGTCAAGACAAGTGGAGGGGGCACGGTGACCCTACACTTGTCTGAGACAACTCCTTCTCATTTGGCATAACATGCATGACTCAACAAAACATTAAAAGCAAACATAACAAATATAAACAAATAAAAGATAAAGATGTGTCATAGATTCAGTACATATATCCCAAAAATAAAAGAAAAGAAAAGAAGAAGAATAAAATACATCAACTGCTACCTGGTGGCCTGGAGGATCCCGCCTCGTGATCGTGGGCCCTGGCTGGGAATGGTCGGGGGCGCTGACTCTGCGCTGATGCGATCTATAGAAGTACCTCCCCGATCCACTCAAGCTGGTCCTCAATCCTCGTGACTGTGATCTCAAGTCGGTGGATGGCTGTTGGGTCCTCCTGCGGTTGCGGCTCTGCTGGTGCTGCTGGCTTGGGTCTCCGGCGTCTCCTGCCAGGCTGAGCGTATGCCGGCTGGGGATCCTGGAGTGGCTCTGTCGGGCGCTGCTGCTCGATCAGCCTCATCTTCTCCAGAGCTCGCGCCGTAGTGCGAGATGGAGGTAAAGCGGTCAAGGAGGCAACAACGGGGGCGGTGAGGATCCCGTATGAGCGGGCCAGGCGGGTAATGAAATACTCCCGGGCCAATGGACTGCTAGCGGAGGCTCCCGTCGCATGGGTGGATAGTGCGACTGCGAGGGCGTAAGGAAGGTGGATGAACCTGGAGGGGTCAAGGAGAGCCCAGAAGAACGTCATGTCCTCCCCAAACACCTTCTCGCCCCCCTCCCGCTGCATAATGGAGGTGGAGACGATACGGTGCATGAGGCGGTGGAGTGGGTCGCGGAGGTGGCTCTCCCTGGAGGTCCCCGCCTCGTAGATGACGTTGGACAGCGGTGCCCAAACCTCCATGTTGCCAGGCCTCTCCGGCTGGCCCTGAATGCATGCCCCAAAGAACTGAGTGAAGTGGCGGTGCTGAAGATCCGCCGTGGTGTATAGACCCACTCGCCTCCCGAACTCCCGGAGGTTGCACTCCCTCTGTGCACCTCCCAAACGAAACCGTACAATCCTGGAACGTGGGTCCGACGCCAGAGGTGCGTACTGGATAGTAGATAAGAACTCCAGTAGCAGCTCGGTGTAGACTATATCATCATCAGTGGCCATGATCCGGTCCCAGCCCCAGCAAGTAAATGAAGCCTCCCCATGAGTCCAAGTGCGATGTAGGAATGGCTCTATCGCACCCCAAAGTCCAGCGTCCCTCAAAATATCCATATTAATGACCATCGCCTCAAGAACTCGGCGACCAACCAGTGCGTCTCTCCTCGAACTGCACTCTACTGAACTGGCAGGTCCCTCTGGGAACTGGAGGAAAGCGTGATCTAATCTGAACATGATCTGCACAAAAAGACACAGAGCCACAAAATTTTTTGCATTTTTAGTCCTTTATTCCCCACCGCACTGCGTCGCGGCCCAAGAGCAAGGGCGCGTCGCGGCGAGCGGCTGTTTGCAAACCCCAAATTTATTTCGTATTTAACCTGTTTAAACTCGATCCAAATACACCACAAGGTAGCCTAAGTGCCGACTAACTCATCTAGGGTATCTATTTGGCAGAACAAACACCCTATGAGTTAGCATTGACGATTCTAAGTTTTGAACTTTTTTGGATACATCACTAAAATTAACCACCTAATCGCTAGTTTTAACAAGTAATAGGTAGTTAGAATAGCGTACCTTGATAGCAGAAACAAAATGAGCAAGAAAAATTGCGAGAAAAATTCGTCGATTAGAGCTCGAGTCGTGGTGTGGGGTGTGTTGAGTCGCGTCTTACCTTAATATAGAAGAAAACCGATTGATCATTTCCCGCGTCGCGCCATTGCACATCCTACGGCGCGCGTGTCACCAAATCAACCCCTGCGCATCGGGTTGGTTTCCGACCCTGCGTCGCGCAATCAAGAAACCCGCGGCGCGGTCAACAAAATTTTAAATTTCTTCACACGACCCCACACTTGCCTTAGACCACTAATACCTGCAATTAATAATAATATTTTTCTAATTATTCCTAAGAAATATAGAACCTAACCTATGACACGATGGGTTGCCTCCCAACAAGCGCTAAGTTTAACGTCTTCAGCCAGACGTGTTATTCCTACTACAGCTACGGTGGATCGTATTCCTTCTTTCCTTGCTGTTTTTCTGCTTCCACCGTTCTTTCGCTGACCCACTGCCCTTTAAACTTTCCTGGGTCGAATGGCTTGCTAATTCTCCTGCTGCAGCCCGGTTGTTGCTTTCTGGTTAGCTCCCGTGAATGCTTGGAGGTAGCTTTGAACCTCCAAGCTCGGTCCTTCCTTCTGCATCTCTTCAAAGTCAAAGGCTTGACATGAAGCGCGCCCAGTGCCGCTTCCAGTAGTTGTTTCACACATTGGTTGCTAGTGTCACGCATGCTATCTTCAGGTTGCAATTTTGGTTTGCAGTACAAATAAAAATTTTCCAATCGAATGGAATCGGAAGGCAACATATCAGGATGCTTCCATATGTCCTCATCGATAGTATTGATTACATCTAATTTTCCATTCATGAATGGATCATGAGTGGTGATAAAATCATGTTTTTTATTTTCAAATATTAACTCGTCAGCATCAACTTCTTGGTCATCGTCCAACAGGTGGATCGGAACCAAGAGTGAGTGGCTTATTTGATCTGATGGTGGTACAAAGTCACCCATCATCAGATCCTTACCTTCAAATTTCTCAAAATTTTCAAAAATTTCAGGAATTGTTGGGCTGGGGTCTGTACTGTCACTTACAGTCTTCTCCTCAACATCCTCATCAACCAAATTATTTGGTGATGGTATGGATTCACTCATCACCAGCTCGATATTATCAACATTTTCAAAAATATCAAAAGCTGTTGAGTCAGAGGTAGCATTGTCACCTACAACCTCTTCCTCAACAACATTTTCGACCCTCTCAGTGGTCTCTTGACTTTCCCATGGTGTATGCCCTTCCATCACATATTCAGGTGATGCAAGTTCACACACATTATCATTGGTATTAAAATCACTCGCCTCAGGTTCTGGCGAAGGTGGTGAACATTTCCAACTTTCCTCTAACCTATCTAAAGAGGCATGCAATCTTAAAAGAGCATCAGCCTGGTCCTTCTGTTCTTGGTGAGTGTTATACCAGAGTACCCAAAGTTGGGCCCAAGTTGCAGAATTTTCAGGTTGAGATGACTCCTCGGTCCACCATCCATTGTCATCGGGTGATCCATTGTAGCAATCATCCTCGTAATAGGTGTCGGCCGGATTTTCCTAATCTTCATAATACTGATCCGGGTACATGTAATCGCCCATTATGAAGACGTACACATACCAGAATTCAAAGAACTAATATCAAACATCAAAAATCAGAAGCTAAGTCCTACAAATCACCTAATCTAAGCGCACAGATCCCCGGCAGCGGCGCCAAAATTTGACACGCCTAGGTCGTCGTGCTGTCAAAAATAAGAAAAACCTAACACACACACTAGCACAGTGGTAGTCAGGGTCGATCCGCAGGAGCTTTGTGGTTAGACCAGATGACAGATTACCAACTTGTAGTGTCACGCTACAGTCGGAGGACCTAGTTTCTAAGTTCTCAACTACCCAAAAGCAATAACCAAACAAAATCAAGCCAAGCATAAGCTAAACTCAACTCAAACAAGCCTAGTTACTTTCTGAAATCAGAAGTGCATCTCTGAATCAGAAGCAATCAAAGGCATCCAAAACATCCAAACAAAAGAAGGTATAACCTAAACCAATAGCTACAGCCCAACTGAACAGTTACTGGCCAAAGTTCAATACCTAAGGCTAACCTAGTTGGCTACTGATTTCAGCAAGGAAAACAGTCCCAAACAAGGTCATCCAAACACAACCCAAACAAACACAATCAAACACAAGCATCAAAACACCGAAAAACTAAGATTAATTGTAACCAAATGATTTTCATTAACCAAAACGGAATTCTAGTGGTCCAATACAGTAACCAATGATTCAAAACAGAAAACTAAGGTGCTCAAAGTCAGTGGTTGTCACTCCCAAAGACCTTAGCTACAAATACTACTTACTACCAAAAGGAAATTAAATTATAAAACCTGAAATGCCAAAAGATGGTTGCTGAAAACGAATTCTTGGAGTCAAAGAGCCTCTACGGTCGATTCTTCACCAGGGTTTTGCTCGTGTTTTCGGCTGTAAATGCCTCTATTTATAGTTGAAATTTATCGCACCCGCGCCGCGCATATGAGGATCCCGCGGCGCGCGTACTTATCAGATCCCGTTTTCTCGGCCTTTGAATTTGGTTCACCGCCTTTGACCCACGTCGCGCGTTGTTAATTACCGCGGCGCGCGTACGTATTTCCTTGATTTTTCATTCCTTTCCAAACTTTTCCAATTTGCACGCTTTTAGTCCCTATTTTCATTCTTTTCTTCCAAACAAGTCCTGACACGAAAAGTGAGAATATCAAGATATATCTGATATAATTTCATCAAGAATAGTGCTCAACAACGCCTAAAATACTTGATATCACTAGGCGTTGTCACCTCATTGCAGGAGGATTGATGTAGAAGTTAGTAGAGAGAATGGTTGATTTATTAACTGTTTAATAAATCAATAGATATAAATAAATAGTTTATTAATATATTTAAGTGTTAATATATTAATTAGAAACTATAATAATTAATTGGATTTAATTTAGTGATTAATTTAATTAATTAATAGTGCAGGGACTGGTTCTGTAATTATTCAATAGTTGAATATTGACTGGCCAGTGGATAGGGGTGAAAGTGGCAAGATTTGGTGGTGACACCACAAATCTCGAAACCCTAATTAGGGTTTAGTAAAGCCTTGCCCATTTGACAAAAGGCTTGTCAAAAGTTGGGCTCTAGGGTTTTAAGCTGTGCCACCTGAAACTATAGATAGGGAACCCCTGAGAAACCCTAACCTGTGCCAACTTGACAACGCCTAGTGATATCAAGTATTTTAGGCGTTGTTGAGCCCTGTTCTTGATGAAATTATATCAGATATGTCTGGATATACTCACTTTTCGTGCCAGGACTTGTTTGGAAGAAAAGAATGGAAACAGGGACTAAAAGCGTGCAAAAGGAAGAAGTTTGGAAAAGAATGAAAAATCAAGGAAATACGTACACGCGCCGCGGATCTATGAAACACGCGACGCGGGCTTAAGGCGGTGTAACACATTCAAATGACGAAAAAACGGGATCTGATAAGTACGCGCGCCGCGGATTCTTCATTTGCGCGGCGCGGCTGCGGGAAATTTGCAACTATAAATAGAGGCAATTCCAGCTGAAAACCCTAGCAAAGACCGGGTGTAAAATCGACCTTGAAGCTCTTTGACTCCAAGATTTCGTTCCAGCAACTTCTCAAGTGGTATTTTCATGTTTTGGATTTTATTTTCAATTAGTTAGATAGTTGTAAGCTTTGGTTTGTATCCTTGGGAGTGACAACCATTGATATCAAGCTTAGGTTTCTGTTTTAGTAATCTTTAGTTAATGTTTTGATGTTTGGATCTGAGTTTGATGAATGAGAATCATTTGGTTATGAGTATTTCGGTATTTTGGATGTTTGTTTGTGTTTTGATTGTTTGAGTTGTGTTTGGATCTTGTTTTGACCTTGTTTGGGACTATTTCCTTTGCTGAAATCAGTAGCCAATTAGGTTAGCTTTAGGCATTGAACTTTAGCTAGTAGTTGTTCATTTAGAACCCTAGTTATTAGTTTGGTTATGCTTTGTTTGGTTTGGATGCCTTTGTTTGCTTCTGATTCAGAGATGCACTTCTGATTTCAGAAAGTGACTAGGTTAGTTGAGTTGAGTTTAGCTTATGCTTGGCTTGACTTTGTCTGGTTATTGTTTTTGGGTAGTTGACACTTAGAAACTAGGTCCTCCGACTGTAGCGTGACACTTCTAGTTGGTAATCTGTCATTTAGTCTAACCACGAAGCTCCTGCGGATCGACCCTGACTACCACTGTACTAGTATGTGTTAGGTTTTCTTTATTTTTGACCGCACGACGACCTAGGCGTGCCACAACTTCATCTCTCTGAGGAAATTCTGCTGTCTTCTCTCCTCTATTGCTTGGGTGTGACTCCACTTGGGGTAGGATCCTTTTGCTGCTAGCTTCAAGAACAAGATTTAAAGGTTGGTAGTTCTTGTTTTAATCCTTAGAAATTATTGTTGGCCTTTACGAATTTTATTATATGTTCATAGAAGAAAACATAAATCTCTTTTTAGGTTTGCATGTGAACTTAGGTATTTTCTAGTTCATATTTTGTACAAAACCCTTCAAACCTTAGATACGGTACAGTCACGCCGTGCTCCAAGCTCAAGCCAGCAAATACTTGAAAAATAGTTAGGGTGAAAGAGGAGCACAAAACTTAGTGAGTTCCCCAAAATACCACATGATTCATCACATAGACACAATCATCGCCCTCGAGTGCCTAGGTACGACCGATCATGCATCTTCCTTGATCATGCAGCAACCCTCAGGTTTAAACATCCTCAAGTGCCCAGGTACGACCGGTCATGCATCGTCGTTGATCATGCACCATCTCTCGGAGTTATCAACTCATTCTTTGATCTTCGGGTGCCCAGGTACGACCGGTCATGCATCGTCCTTGATCATGCAGCAACCCTCAGATCAATCAACTCGTTCTTTGGACTCTTAAGCTTGCCCCGAACGGTCCTCAATCAGATCATTCCTCAGTCGCCAAAACGAATCCAACGACTGTCACATACAAGCACAAACATCCTAGCATACAGCCTCACCCATCGGGTTTCTATCATCAGCTCAACTGTCAAATAACGTAGGGCACGCCAAGCTACCATACATTACTACACATAGTAATTAAGTTACATACGCATGTAAATTCACCCATAGTATAGTGACAAGACTCACCTGATCCGCAAAGCCAAGCAGCACTCCACACGCGCGTCTTCAAATCTGACAACACGAACTTCCTAACAAGCATAAACTCCACTAAGAACTTCCTAAACTCTAAACAAGATAAACCTCTAAGACCGATGCCCCAAACCCTCAAGTTTGGCCAAAAGTCAAATTGGTCAAAAAGTCAACAGTCAAAGGTCAAAGTCAACAGGCACAGTTAGCGACGCTAACTTCCCGAGTTAGCGTCACTAACTATGAACGGTCTGAAAGTCAATTAAGTTCTTAATCCATTCAGCCAAGGTCTTAATCCTTCCAGGGACCTTCCAATCAGTTCCTAAGTCCATAAAAATCCTAACTTTAACATTCTAACACCATCACACCAATTCAAGAAGAGGATCTAAGTTTAAAATGGTCCAAACTAATCAAAATCACCAAAGAGAGTTTGGCTTACTCTCTAACCCATACCAAAGGTTCTATATCATGGATTTAAGGCATAAAGTTCCTGACTTTATCCTTCTCAAACATGGACAAACACCACAAGGGACCATTACACTAATTTAATCCTTAAAAACCCACTTAAATCATAACAATAACCATAAAAACCATAAAGATGAGAACTTGACTCACAATGGTCCAGAAAAATGCAGATCTTTGAAGCTTCACTCAAGAAAAAAAACTTGTAGCATCACCAACTTCCTTCAAGCATCATCAAGGCTTCAAAAATGCATCAAAACACACCAAAATCATCAAAAACCCATTCCACAAGCCTAGATAGAGAGAGAGAAAGGGAACATTTTAAAGGCTGAAATGTTGTATTTGGTGGCTACCCTAGGGTTCCCAACCCTTAAATATGGCCCAAGCATGAAAATCTATGGTTTTGGCCCAAATAGGGCAGTTAGCGCCGCTAGCTAACCGGAGATCGTGCAACACCACGTCCAGGACTTGACATTAGCGACGCTAATGTAAGGGATTAGCGCCGGTAATCCGATGCTCCACCAACTTCACATTTTTGCTTTGTTAAATCAGCGAACTTTGCCTATTTAACACCCGAAACTTGAACTTCCCGGGATCAGGGTCTTACAACTCTCCCCCACTTATCGGGATTTCGTCCTCGAAATCCTTCCTTAAATACCCTAACCGCATTCCAAAACCTCAAACCAATAAATTAATGTTTTAGAAACAATAAAATGTATTAATTTGTAGATGAAAACAAAATAATGTTTTCATCCTCGTAACTTGGATCCTAGACTTCAATAAATTAATGTTTTAGAAACAATGAAATTCATTAATTTTTAAAGATTGAATACTGAAAATACTAAATGAATTCTGTTAAAATTTTGTAGATGAAAACAAAATCCAAACTAATTACCATACATTATCTTTCTCTTGTTGATATACAACATATAATAATATTCAACGGTTATAATTTCAATGAATGGCTTCGTACCTTGAGAATCAGTCTCGAAAGGTATCTGAAATTATATATCTTAAATGACCTATTCCTAAACAACCTGCACTTTCTAATAGATCAGAACTTGAATCCTGGTAGAAGCATCATTGTAATGCTGAAGGTGTATCTGACATCATAATGGGAACAATTTTTCTTGACTTTCAGAAAGTCTTGGAAAACTTATAAGCATATCAGATATATTGTAAAGTTAAGCATATATACCTTTAGAACTATAGAACCTGGTTTAAACCCGTTCAAGCATTAGTAGAATGCAAAGCTGAAGAGAGTCACACTATATGCTCTGAGAGGTCCATAGTTCATCATAAGGATACCTTTAATCCGAAGAAATCTAGAAAGGCCCATAAATATGGATCTTGTTTCTATTGTCAAGAAATAGGACATTGGAAGAGGAAATGTCCCCTTATATGAGAAATATTGGTCGGACCAATAATTCAGTTATCTATAAGATAGAACTTATACTTTTCTAATAACACTCAAGCATTTGATACTTTATGTTAAATAATATCTGTAAATATCTACAAATGTTCTAGAAAACTGAGCAGCTGAGAACAACCAAGTTGGAACGTCGCTTTTGAAGATCATTATTTATGATTTGATCATAAAATACTTGTATTGTAAAACAATGTTTTTTTTCAACAAAATATGTTTTGAATTTAGCCTATCTAAATCTATGTCTTAGTTAATTGATTACATGATTTATTATTTACTTGATACTTTTTCATAACGATCACATTCATATTCTGAAATGATTATTCTTATTTCGAGAACTAGATCTTCTAATAGAATAACGAAGTAAATATCAATGGTTTTCTAAATTATAATTTCTATAACAAAACACCTTTTGACTCAAATATGATTTGAATCAAATTATCTATGACATTGTTATCTTTATGTATAAACAGAATACACATATTCCAACTTCAAGAAATAGATTTTAAAGGAAAGTAAATATGTTTTTATTTGACATATCTGAATCTTATTTATGTATAAAAGATTACTAATTATATTTTCACTAAATAGTAGAGAAAATAATTATTAAGGAACTATACACCGTGATGTATGACTTTCTTCTTAATGAATGTCGAGACTTAGTACGAGATACCTCATCAACTTTATTAATAACAATAGTGGTTGTATTTTATATGATAGATGTGAAACCTTTAGAAGTTTTCAAATGGGAAGTTGAGAAACAAATCAGTAGTGCTATCTAAAGCCTTGGTGATTATAAAGGATGATATAAACCTTACTGGATATGGTTTAATTTCTAATCAGTAGAAATTATCTTCCTTTATCCTTTTGGGATTATGTCAATATCACTGGTAATGGTATTTCGAATACAAACTCCAACTAAGAAGTATATGAAACATTTTTATAAGTATGGAAAGGCTCCATCCTTATTAATGTTTTGGAATCCTATGTAAGACTTAAGCTTCTAAAATCTACTAAATACATATTTGTAGAATATTCTAAAAGGGTTATTTAGATTACACAACCCCACCAAGAATAAGTTCTCTTATTCCTCTGAAAACTGAGTTATTAGAAAGTAAGGTTCTAAAGACAAAGCAAGTGGGAGGCACATGGAACTTGAAGTAGCTTAGTAATAGTTATTCAAAAACACAAGTTGTTCGTATATATGAAAGAAATTGTCTATAACATGAGAATTATGGAATCTCTCATTACAAAGTTTTTATTGATAGTTTCTCGTAAATCTATCAATGTAACGCCCGGTTTCTCATACGAAGTACACCCAAAAAAAATTCAAACACTTATACATTAAAATGGGTATACTTGCACTCAACCCAGGAAAAACAAGATGTTATCAAACATTAATTACACAAAAGGTCCTTACAATATCACCAGGCATTACAAATAAACCTAACACAACTAAAGGACATGCTCTAAGTTGTCCGTCTTTCTTTATTACATGCCTTCCCCTATCACTGCTACAAATACCTGCAAAACAATAAACAACTCAAGTGTAAGCTTATAAAGCTTAGTGAGTAATCTCAATTAACTTTCACAATCTTTCTCAATAACCATCCTCATCTTCTTCTCTTGCTATTCTCATTAGCAAGATCCATCTTCTCTTAATTTGGAAACCTGTAAACATATTAGCTTAACAAACACTAGCTAACTGTTAGTATCATCAACTAAATTATAAGTATCACGACTGACACTACTCATAAACTCAATCAAACACATTCGTATATGCTCATTTCACAATCAGTTATACTCAATTATAACAATCCTCATGATTGTAGTAGTCAAACTCAAAGACTCTTTAACTAACTCCCTCTAGCATATACTCAATTCTTATACTCGAATTTAAGTTGTAACTCGTCTCTTGTTATCCACAAATAACAGAACTACTATAACTCTAAGCTACTGCAATATCAACATAACACACATATATGTATAACACACATATATGTACAACATATATATATATATACAACAAGTTATAATTCTTACTCAAGTATTCAAGGGTACTCACCAGATATCAGTTTAGTATGTGGAACCCCCAATTTACATGTACCGGGCTCTTATTCTTTAGACTCAATTATATCGCCACAGTATGAATCCATTCTCAAACTTCCACGATCATCTCAACGACATCTAACTCAAAAGATGTATAAATCATAAGCAGGAAAAAGAAGTACAAACGGGAAATATCACTCCATATTTACCGAAACCCCCAATTCTACGATTCTACTCATTCAACCGTAGAAACTCGATGATAATCTCACCAATAACTCTAAAGGTATTCACTAACAACCTACTAACATCATATATAACAATATATAGCAAAATCACGAAATCTAAAGTTAGGGTTTCAAAACCCCCAAAACGAAGAAATCACTCACCTCGATGAATTAGTAATTAAGAGCGCGTTTGCGGGGTTAGATTCGAGTCTCTTTATGTTTCCCCACGAATCTCTAGCTTCAATTTGACAGAAAATCGCCTCTTTATGCTCTCAAATCGAATTGGGATCTATTTTTCCCGAAATGAGGTTTTCTGCACATTTAAAGGGTCTGCACGCGTAACACTGCTCGGGTTTATAGAACACGGCCCGTGTTTATCCTACTGTATTCTTTCTGTAGTTGATCTGCAGGAAACACGGCCCGTGTTAGTAGAACACGGCCCGTGTCAGACTACTAAATGCCCAAAACAGCCCTAACAATCCTTTACACGACCCGTGTGACTTCGACACGACCCGTGTACTCTATTTTAGGCAATTTTTAAGGCTCAAACTTCTTCCAAATGGATTTTTTTTAACCACTCAAATTCATACATCAACTTGACTAATCTTATTCCCACCAAGATTAGTACATAAGAAAGGTTTTAAATCTCTTCTCACTAATCAAACAACTCATAACTCAAAGGTAATAACTCTACTTACCTTAGTAAGCATCTTAAAATGAAAATGGGTCTTACAAGTTCTCTCCTCCTTCAAAAGATTCCGTCCTCGGAATCTCTTAGAATAGGTGTGGCCTCTATAATCACCTCACCACTGCAAACACACATCGCATACAACAATGACATTATCATCTCGTCATCTCACATGACATATACACACTGTCACACCTCATTTACTCATAATATATCATCCTCATAAGATGATCTCTATAGACACATTGATTATTATCATTGCCACATAGGCAATTACTTATTCTTTTTAGAACACACCTTTCGTTTTAGCTTTGTCGACAACCAGGTGTCTCACCTTACTCCTCAATTGATACTCCAACCACTATCCTCATTTATATACACTAATATTTATGGCTCACATCGAGCCACATTCTCAGCAGACCATCCATTCCATTTGTAACATTAATCTCAATTAACTATTTAGGATTCAACTTCCATTTCAAATCTCATTGAAATGATTTATTCTAACTCAATAAGAAAAACGGTCTCACTGTTTACAACTCATACTCTCTCAATTCATTCCTCCGATGCTAACATACCGGTACAATTTCTCTACTAACACAGCTCACAAATACTAGGATAAAAAAAATCCAAGAATAACAAAATATTAGAAACTATCTTGAGTTTCACTCACGCCTCCTCTGAATTTGTTATTTAACTCTTAACACTTTGGTCACACATATCCCGTCTTAGTTGTCTTATCTCCACAACCGATTACAACTTTTCCAAAAGCTTATTTATCTTCGTTCCCACCTCAACACACATATTAGGTTTTCACCCAATACACAACTCATAATCCTCAACCAAATGGCTCCTCTTTATCTCAGTTCAACAACATACCTCATGTTGTTTCTCTCGATGTACTCACTTATTATATCATCTCTTATGTAGATAATCCACATCACATTCTCACTAAATCATTAGCTCTATTAAATTCGATAATTTATTATTATATAAATTCTCCGTCATTATCATCTCAATCTCCAATTCATCTGAATGACACAAAATAGGTCATACATACGGCTCATCGAAATCTCTACACACAACTTATAAATAAAATAATAACATTTAACACCGCAATCTCTACGGTGAAATCATATCTCATCACTTGACTAACTCATTAATCTCAATAAAATAATTCAAGATTATTATAGCAAAATCTACTATCTATTGTCTCGTACGAATAAATAGTTTTCTCATCTCGACACTCATACGTTTATTTCATTGCCAGTAATTGGTTTGATTGCTAAGGATTTAATCCTATCAATCACAACCACAATTACTTTCCTCCTCTTTTAACTCATATCTTCTCATTACGTATTTATAAAACTCTATCTCGTTCAACATACAAGAAATCTCACACATTTTCAACACGAGTACATGACTAACGTACTTACTCACAACAACATTTCTCAACAGTATTACTCACTGTATTATCTCATAGTAATCATGTACTGTTACTCAGCCTCGGATTCGTCCTCTTCTCACCCATAAAATCTCGAGCCATACAAGCTCACCTCTGTACCATACTTATCCATACTCAAGGATAGTACAGTCTTAGCACTCTACATTATTACACAGTGCATACTTGTTTACACACAAGTACAACATTATAATGCCACTCCACCTCAGTTCATTGTACCCCGTACTTTCCTCTAATCTCTTCACTCAACACTATTTTACAGTACTCTGTACTGTCCTCTAAATTCGCCATTTAACGCTATTTCACGATACCTCGCATCATCCCCTGGTTTTACCACTCAACGATGTGTTACGGTATCTCATACCGTCTTCCAATCAAATCATGGTACCTCGTACCATTTTCTGATTTCAATTCATCTCCTCTTTGACTCTAGCGGATCTCCCTCTCGGTATCGAGCCATAAAGACTCACCATCACTCCTTCTTCAGTTTGAGTCACCAAGGTCCTCACTACTCACACCACAAGGTACTCGTTATGTGGTTCCACAGAAATATGTGGTCTCAATCTCAATTACTCAATATGTAACCCTACATAACATGTTGTCTCAATCACAGTTACTCATTATGTGGCCCCACAAAATATGTGGTCTCAACCACTTTACTCGATATGTGGTCCCACAACATATGTGGTCTCAACCACATTTACTCGTTATGTGGCCCCATAGAATATGTGGTCTCAACCACTTTACTCGGTAATTAACTCAATTTCTAGGCCAATAAGGCCTATATGAACCACTCTAGGTTCTCTCAATTATACCACAAAGTACTCTTTATGTGGTTACTCAAATTTCCTCTGACATCTCTGTCACAAATATCTCATTATGTGAGAACTCCAAATCATAGAATTCAACACTAAACATGTCAACTCATAATCAGCTATGGTGTGCAATCAACTACACACTCATCGTCTTTCTCAACTCATACTCTTTTGGCTATCTCAGCCATTCATTGTGATCAATCATAAGTACTAGTTACGTGGTCCCACAAAATATGTGGTCTCAACCACAAAGTACTTGTATACAGAAATCTCGTCATATCTGTGAAACAACTAGCAATATATATATATATATATATATATATATATATATATATATATATATATATATATATATATATATATATATATATATATATATATATATATATGCAATATCAAAATGAAAGAAATCCACACATTAAAAACATAACTGTGTGCGTAGCACGGCCCGTGTAGATTTAACACGGCCCGTGTAAATCCACAATATTTCTTCTATTTGCTTCTATATGTACAGCACGACCCGTGTTCAGTGAACACTGCCCGTGTGTTCTAAATTTTTACTCACTGTATGCTACTGTAATCTCAACACGACCCATGTCCCTCAAACACGACCCGTGTTGATGCTGCAGAAACCAAAAAAAATTGGTTCTAATACTCTTTTTAATATCTAACTTCTCCTAGATGGGTTTCTATCCATCCTAACTCATATCAAGCAGTTGCCATGTGATATGTAAACCTTACCTCAAGCGGACACGAGATTCTCATCTCAATGCCGGTTACTACACTTTATAACCACATTTCTCTAACACATGTAATTTCAATTGATCTTTTATGTGTCCAAACATTTCACACATACTCTACTACATGTATTATCCACAATTAAACACATATAACTCGTTACAACTACCGTTTTAAATAAATTACTTAAATACCTTATAGCAACAAAATCTTGTTTTCTCATTAGCTGAAACTTGCATGCTACGAATCTCAACTCTCGAGTGTACTCGGCTACACTCACATGTCTCAACTTTTAGCTCATGCTCAGCTTATGCTCATACTCTTTCTCTTCATTAGTTGGAATTTCGCCTCAACCGGGATCTTATCTCATCATCAGTTGGCATCTCGTCATTAGCCGGAATCTCATCTCAATTAGTATCTCATCTTGTATTCAGTTGACATCTCATTATCAACTGAAGTTCTCGTCTTCTCATTAGTTGATATCTCATATCAACCAAAATCTCGTCTCATCATCCTCTGTAGGTCCAACCGAATGTGACCGATTTATCAACTCGTCCTCATCTGTCTCCACATCTATATTCACACATAGAATATAACAATAACAAATATAACATAAAAGTTATACTTAACTCATAAACTAAAATCTGTAGCAGTATCTTTTCCCAAGCATGTGATAGGGGCTCTCTCCTCCTTCAGTTCAAGTCTAGGACTCTATACTCAAAGACCTGGTTCACTTAAACCATGCTCTGATACCAACTTGTAACGCCCGGTTTCTCATACGAAGTACACCCAAAAAATTTTCAAACACGTATACATTACAAATGGGTATACTTGCACTCAACCCAGGAAAAACAAGATGTTATCAAACATTAATTACATAAAAGGTCCTTACAATATCACCAAGCATTACAAATAAACCTAACACAACTAAAGGACATGCTCTAAGTTGTCCATCTTTCTTTATCAGATGCCTTCCCCTATCACTGCTACAAATACCTGCAAAACAACAAACAACTCAAGTGTAAGCTTATAAAGCTTAGTGAGTAATCTCAATTAACTTTCACAATCTTTCTCAATAACCATCCTCATCTTCTTCTCTTGCTATTCTCATTAGCAAGATCCATCTTCTCTTAATTTGGAAACCTGTAAACATATTAGCTTAACAAACACTAGCTAACTATTAGTATCATCAACTCAATTATAAGTATCACGACTGACACTACTCATAAACTCAATCAAACACATTCGTATATGCTCATTTCACAATCAATTATACTCAATTATAACAATCCTCATAATTGTAGTAGTCAAACTCAAAGACTCTTTAACTCACTCCCTCTAGCATATACTTAATTCTTATACTCGAATTTAAGTTGTAACTCGTCTCTTGTTATCCACAAATAACAGAACTACTATAACTCTAAGCCACTGCAATATCAACATAACACACATATATGTACAACATAAATATATACAACAAGGTATAATTCTTACTCAAGTATTCAAGGGTACTCACCTGATATCGGTTTAGTATGTTGAACCCCCAATTTACACGTTCCCGACTCCTATTCTTTAGACTCAATTATATCGCCACAGTATGAATCCATTCTCAAACTTCCACGATCATCTCAACGACATCTAACTCAAAAGATGTATAAATCATAAGCAGGAAAAAGAAGTACAAACGGGAAATATCACTCCATATTTACAGAAACCCCCAATTCTACGATTCTACTCATTCAACCGTAGAAACTCGATGATAATCTCACCAATAACTCTAAAGGTATTCACTAACAACCTACTAACATCATATATAACAATATATAGCAAAATCATGAAATCTAAAGTTAGGGTTTCAAAACCCCCAAAACGAAGAAATCACTCACCTCGATGAATTAGTAATCAAGAGCGCGTTTGCGGGGTTAGATTCGAGTCTCTTTATGTTTCCCCACGAATCTCTAGCTTCAATTTGACAGAAAATCGCCTTTTTACTCAAGTCTGACACGGCCCGTGTTTATCCTACTGTATGCTTTCTGAAGTTGATCTGCAGGAAACACGGCCCGTGTTAGTAGAACACGGCCCGTGTCAGACTACTAAATGCCCAAAATAGCCCTAACAATCCTTTACACGACCCGTGTGACTTGGACACGACCCGTGTACTCTATTTTAGCAATTTTTAAGGCTCAAATTTCTTCCAAATTGATTTTTTTAACCACTCAAATTCATACATCAACTTGACTAATCTTATTCCCACCAAGATTAGTACATAAGAAAGGATTTAAATCTCTTCTCACTAATCAAACAACTCATAACTCAAAGGTAATAACTCTACTTACCTTAGTAAGCATCTTAAAATGAAAATGGGTCTTACAAGTTACTACCAAAATGTTATGTCAAATTTTGAATCTGATAAATGACTTTGAGCCATAACCATTGAGATGATATACATGTATAATAATCAAGTATGGGATTGATTAATCTATACACCTTTAGCAAGACTTATTGTAAAAGGATTTTCTCATACTCATGCCATTGACTATGACCAAACATTTTCTCAAATAGCTATGATTAGATCTACAAGGATAATATTTACCATTACCTCATATTATAATTATGAGATATGGCAAATGGATTTCAAGAAAACCGTTTTCCTTTATATAGACACCTTTTTGAAGATAGCTATATAGTTTAGCCTATAGGTTTTGTTAATCCAAGACATCCTTACAAAGCGTATAAACTTTAAGGTCCATTTTGGATATAAGGCAAACATATCAAGGTTGAAATTGTCATTTTATTATGAAAACACAAAGTGTATTTTTACAATAAAATGATGATAAGCATCTGTGTTTACTAAGAATTAGTAGGACCATACTTAATCATGAGAAATTACATCTCGACTACGTAAGGCCGTTTCGCTTTGACTCGGAAAGTAGTTCTAAAATGAAAGACATAGGAATGACAAAAATACATTATTAGAATGCAAAATCTATGGAGATAGATCAAGATGAATGTTGAAGTTTTAAATCTTTGTGCATATGTTGAAAATATCTTGAAAGAGATCAAGATGCAAGGTTTCTATGGAGTATCCTTGTTAACACTATATGCCATCATTTTGAGCAAAATGACTCAACACAAAGGTTCAAGCTAGATAAAATGATTTATATTCCATTTGCTTTGAGAAATGAATTCATCATTGTGCCATATGATGCACAATACTAGGTACATGATTATGATATGAACATATCATAAGATACATGGGAAGGACATTAGTAGACCATAAGGACATTCTAAGAGTACTTAAGAAGTATTAAGAGAATGTATATGAGTTAATTAGTTTTTAAGAAGATCTTTACGTAAAGAGCTACATAAGACGTTGACTTAAAAAAATACATGATATAATTGTTAATTATAATTAGATTATAACTCCGTTATGAATGAAGAATGAGTTTCGTTGGAAATAGCTCCAATCAAAAAATAATAATACAGTCCACTACAGAATAGAATATATTGATGCTTTGGAAGCTGCATTCTAATATGATTGGGTGTATAGGTTGATTGAAAAAAACTAGATTGAGTCCTTCCATTCAAGGATCGCCTAGAAATCTTTTATGATTTCAAAAATGTAAATGATCAAGCTAAAAGATACTAAGTCACATCTGAACACCAATCATATTCTCCAAGATAATCAACTATACTTAGTATAAAGTTAATTATGGGGACGATCATATTCGTAGAATTCATACAAATTAAATTTAGTATTCGAATATTGGAACAGTATAAGAAACATTTATTATAATGACTTGATATATTGGATATGATCTTTTCATTAAGTAATTGTTGTGTTCTATATTAGCATGTGTAATCCTTGAGTAACATGGTAATTCTAAATTTCCATAGTCATTCATAGTTGTGGAAACATCTATGAGGTAAGACTAATATGAATGGATTGGTTGATTTTCATGGAGATGAAAATGGCAAAGGGTTGAGACCAAATTCATAGGTACTTGATTGGAGAATAAGTATTGGACAAGACCCGCATTAAAATCACTTTATGGATCGTTGACATGAGTGATATTTGATTAAGGAAGTATCTTTGTATTCTTCGACCTGAGATACATATTTGGGACTTGAGTCTGGAATTGTTGTGCTTTGACATGGTTTCACATTGTTTCGTAAAAGGCATTTATAAGGTCCATCGTTGGGTATTGTATGAACTACATTATAGGTATACGTAGTCAAAATGAGATTTGTTCCTCTTATTTTGTTGAGAGTTGGACATCTAAGGCCTTACTTAAAAGTTGAACACCATATGAGATTAATTCCAATCCATGTCTCATGTTCAACATGATGTCTGTAACAAAAGGATAACTAATAACAATAACTTATAATCAATTATGGCTTGGAGCACTTGGAATTGGTTGTTGTTGGATGGCACCTCATCGTGTGTTATTGGGGGCAGTTATCTGTTGCTAGACGTCAACCACTTTCTATGTCAATCTATAATGAATATTGTGCAAGTGGGGTATTGTTGGATCTATATGCTCAATAATCATTTTAGAATGATGTTTACCAATAACATATGATCTTATAGGGTCACACCTTAAGCAAGTTGACACATATTGAATATTTATTATTAATATGATTATTAATAAATAATCAACTCTTGTACTTAATTAGAGAATAATTATTGTTTTATGAATATAACAATTAAAAAGGAATAATACAGTTCTTATATCATTTAGTATGACTTAATAAGTCATGTACAAGCTTTTGGACACTTTGGTTTCCGCTCAACTTTCTAGTTACATGAGAACATCTAGTTTGTGAAACTAAATGATTTCTTTATCCTTTTTTTAGTTGGCCGAAAATCAAGTGATAGGAAGGAAGGTTTCTTATCAACCTTCCTCTTACACAACCCATGCCTCTTACAAGTCATATTTTTTGCATTTAATAGAGGTATGGGTCTTAGATCTCACATGTGAGTATATAAGAAAGTGTAAGACAAAAAACTAAACTAGTTTTTCCTCTCTTCTTGATGAAACCGTCGGCCTTCTTCTTCTCTCCCCCTCTTGCTTTTCTTTTGAAAAATATAGGTGTTACAAAATAAGTACCACAAAAAGAAGATCATGTCCTCTAAATCGATTGTATAAAGAGATATGGGCCATTCATGTTGAAGTCGGTCTACATTTTCCCTACTACATCCTCTCTTTTTTAATAAGTCAACTTGAGCTTCACCATTTTTATTTATTTGGTTCTTAACTTCTATATCTTTTGGACTAAAATCTTCTAAGGCTCCTCTACATACCTTAGCTTAACATCAATATTGAAATTTGAATATCGAATTCTTTGAGTTTCATCAACAAGGGTTTTTTAGAGAAAAGATACACATAATGCATTGTGTGTCCATTTGAATTCTTTTAGCAATTTTATATTATATGTTATTGCTCCCACTTTTTTAAAACATTGTACCTAATTTTTCTCTCTTTCCCCAATTGGACTAAAACCTTTTCATGGGGATACTTTTAACTATGAAACAGCATATGTACCATAAAAACCAAAAACATACTGAAACCAACGCGAATCAACATCAAATAAAAATACGGTTTGGTTTTCACGACTTTTTAATTTCTTGGAATTTGGTTTGCATCCTCTGTGCTTTGGGTCCTCTCAGTTTTGAGTTTAAATCAAACCAAAATAAATAACGTATATGCTTTTGCTTTGCCTTTTTTTTCATGATATAATGTTATTGTTTTTGAACGTATCAATGTTTTTGTGTTCATGATGTCCAAGTTGGTTCTTTAATAGTAATTTGATTATAGGGACTTGTAATTGATAATACTGACTTGAATGAGTTGATTACACGTTAGTTGATTTTAACTGTAGTTTGATTACACTAACATGCTATTTTTTCATGAAGTCCAAGTCCAAGTTGGTTCTTTCATTATTTTTAAACATAATTTGATAGTAATTTGATTAAACTTTAAGTTAGACATATTTAAACAAAAGTTGGTTTTTCCAAATTCACAATTGAAATCAATTTATCTCACAAACAGAAACTAATTCGATCATTACAAATAAACAACCGTTCAAAAAAAACAACGGTGTTGATCATATACTAAATGTTCATTTTGGTCTCTTACTTATTATTTTTTAACCGATATTGTTAGAAGCTAAGCTACATAGTTTTTTTTTTCCTTTCGGTCCTAAATTGGTTTTGTCCCTTAAAAACAAAAGTCAAACCAAAACCATACCGTATATGTTCTATTTAGTCTTTAGTTTGTACAAAATTCTCGATTTGGTTTCTGCTCGGTTCCTGGACCACGCTCACCCCTAGTTTTAACATTACTATATGGTAACTTTGAAATTGTAGCAGTTTTATTATTTTGTTTACTTTTTTTATCTTTGTTGGGAAATATACATATATTCTTGAATTACTTTTAATCTTCCTTTCTATTTTCTACCATTATTTTGGGTCCTCCTAAAAGCTTTTCTTTAGAAATTGTCAACCAAGTTAGAGTTCTACACTATCATCCTTATAAATCTTCGTAGATTTTCATTTTATATTATAATGGTAACTATTGTTATATGGGGATTCCATCAACGTCACAAAGTCCTCCCAACTTCCTCCAAAATAAATTGCACATGCTCTAAGCATATCCTTAAGTGTTTGAATGGTACGTTCACTCTTTCTATCTATTTGGGAACTATAAGTTGTTCTCTTCAAAATTTGTTTCCCAATTTCCCTTTGAAATATCTTCCAAAGGTTTGATGTGAATCGAGCATCTCGACCTGAAACAATGGATAAAGGTATTTCATGTGGTTTCACCAGTTTATTTGTATAGAGATTTGTGAATTTTTCATGGAGGATTCTTCTCGTATTAATAAAAAATGAGTGGATACAGTCAACCTATCTGTAATCACATATATTAAATCATAGACTAGAGGGGTATGGGGAAATTTTGTCATGAAAATCGTAGTGATTTCTTCACATTTCTTTGTGGGTATTGGAAAAAACTCAGCACCCTAGGTGGTTTTTGATGGTCTACTTATACTTGAAAATAGGCTGCACACTTTTATATGTGTTTTCCAACATCTTTCTTAGTCACCGCCACCAATAAAAAGGCTTAAAAGTTTTATACATATTTTTCTTTAAGGAGTGTATCAAGTTCCATGAACGAATGTATGTATTCTAGAAGTAATTTTCACACTTTACCAGACCTGGGACTCCAAAGTTTCCAGTTAAAAGTTTTTAATCCTTGTTTATCTTCCCCTAAGGTGTTTCATGTGATTCACAATTCCTTTACTTTTCAGCTTCTTTTTCTTCTACAAAGCCTCTTCTTCAGCCTACATAACCATCTAAAAAATAACGTTGAACAATTAATACACAATGCTTTGACTCAAATAAGACTTTTTCTTTGAATTAACACGTTTGTAACCACATTGGCCTTGTCAGTGTAATATAACATCTCGCAATGGTAGTCTTTTTTTCACAACTCCATCCTCTTTTTAGTATTGTTTAGAATTTTTTTTTTTGGTAAAAAAGATGCTTCAAACTTTTATGATCTATATAAACTTGAAATTAGGTCACATACAGTATAGTGATACTATATATTCAACTTAAACACCACCATGGCTAATTCTAGGTTGTGTATTGTGTACCTTTTATTTAGGTCTTTTAATAGCCAAGATCCATAAGCAATAACTAACACATGTTCCATTAGCACATACCAGATTCTTGATTCTCAACTATCACGATAAATTGCAAAATCTTATATGTCTTAGGGTAAGGTTAGAATAGGATATTCACATTAAAATTTCTTCAACTTTTTGAATGCTTGGTTTTGATATTTTTCCCTTCGAACATCTCATCTTTCTTTGTCAACTTCTTCAAGAGAGAGACAAAACTTAGAAAATCGTGTATAAAATGTTGGTAGTATTCTACTAACCCCAAGAAACTAAGTACTTCAGTTGAGTTGGGTCTTAGGTTGGTCACAACGCCTCACTACTTTAATTTTTTATGTGTCTACCATAACCCTTTATCGATTCACTTCGTGCCTAGGAAATTGAAGATCAGATAGCCAACACCCAAAATTTGGAAAATTTTGCATATAATATTTTATTGAGTTAATGACTTGAAATGGTAACTTACTTTTCAAAATGTTCACATTTTGGTAACAATATTTTTTGGTTCATATTTACCCATTTAACTTGTTATATCTGTTCTAAAAATGGGGTAATACGACAGGTTGATGAGGGTTTTCCCAGTCATATTACCTTTTTTGAACATATATAACAAGTAAAATGGGTAAATGTGAACAAAAAACATTGTTACCTATATGTGAACATTCTGCTTTCAACTTATGAGACGTACAAAATATTCACATTTAGGTAACAATGTTTTTTTTCACATTTACCCATTTAACTTGTTATAACTGTTCAAAAAAGGATAATATAACCGGAAAAACCCCCACCAGCCGGTCATATTACCCTTTTTGAACAGGTATAACAAGTTAAATGGATAAATGTGAACAAAATAAAACATTGTTACATAAATGTGAACATTTTAAAAAGTAACTTACCCTCTCAAGTCATTACCCCTATTTTATTCTAAGAAGATCATGGAAGTTGACATAACTGGAGCTCATGGTTCTCTTTGCTTTTTTGAGTGTCGCCAGTAAAGATAAATATTTTTTTATGGAAAAGGTTGAAAGATATGGTTCATCGTATCCATAAATAGCATTGGGGTATTTGTTAATTCCAAAGGCATCACTAAAAATTCTAGAGAGTATCTTGTCCAAATAGTCATTGTGGGGGTGTCTTCATCTAGAACGTTTAATTAATGATATCTAGATCCTAAGTCATTTTAGAGAATAAACGAGCTTTTTGCACTTGATCAAACAAGTGTATCTATTCTAGGCCACATGTCTACTGGTTATAATTCAATTGAAGCTGCTTCTCATGATTTTGAACCAGAGCCATCGATAGATCTAAACATGTACGTTCACGGTTCACAAGAACAGTCGACGCAAGATTCTGAATCAAGTGGAATTTCTGTTTTCTAGGAAATAGAGCAAACGATAGAAGTTGGGAAAGAGGTTGGCATACAAATTAACGAAGGTCATGAAATTCTTCAAAAGATTATTATTGGTGACGGCGACGACAGAACCCTCCAATGAATTGTATGTCTTTGAACGTAAGAGGGCTTGGTGAAACACATAAGAGGGAATGGATCAAAATATTAAAGAACAAATTCAAACTAGTACTTTGTGGAATTCAGGAAACAAAACTGTTATCAGTTGAAGAAATAAACATCGAAGATTGTTGGGAACACTCAGATTTTGACTTGGATGTTTAGAATGCTACTGGGCGATCAGGAGGTATGATGACCATTTAGGAGAAAAATCAATTTACAAGGACCGAAACCATCAAAAATAGATACTTCTTGATCTCAATCAGGCAGTGGAAGGGCATTTTGGGGCACATGATCATAGTTAACGTCTACGCACCACACGATCTAAAAGAAAAAATAAAAATGTGGCACGAACTCCGGAATATAAAATTCGCAAGGGACGGTACTTGGATATTCATGGGGGACTTTAACGCAGTAAGAAAGCCAGATGAAAGACTCAATTCTAGATTTTCTTCTCGTACAGCTAGAGGTTTTAATAACTTCATCAAAGATTTGGGCCCGATAGAACATAGCATGGGAGGTCGAAAGTTTACATACATGTGCCAAAGTGGAAGCAAGCTCAGCAAACTAGATCGCTTCCTTGTATGTCTAGCATTCATGGGTAAATTCCCAGACTCATCTGTCATTGTTCTTAATCGATAATTCTCATACCACTCGCCAATCATTCTCCGTTCCTCAAACCTGGACTTCGGTCCACCCCCTTTCCGCTTCTTTAATTCGTGGCTTTTACGTGACGGCGTGGATCAAGTCATATCAGCAGCCTGGAATCGATCTCCTAATTTTAATAGTATGAATGCGGATAAAAAATGCGCGAGTAAACTGAAAGAGGGCAAGAAAGCTTTAAAAGATTGGAGACGCAAGGAATATGAAAAAGAAAACAAATTCCTACTTTAACTCAGAGAAAGAATGGAAAAATTAGAAAGCCTGGCGGTAGAAAGAGGGCTACGGTAGGATGAACTCGAAGCAAGAAGAGACACTTGGCAAAAAATCGTTGAGATTGAACAATTTGAAAGGCTCGATCTCAAGAAAAAATCCAAGGTGAAATGGTTAATTGATAGTGATGAAAATAGCAAGTTCTTCCACGCATACATAAACAGTTGGAATTGAAAATCAAGAACTCATGGCCTTCAAATAGATGGGAACTGGGTTACCAATGTTGAGAAAATAAAAAAATGAAATTTGGAAATTCTTTCGGGAGAAATTTCACAAAAAAATAGTAGACAGGCCGAAGATCCACAGCAGCAACTTTAAGAAATTATCACTAGAGGAATGTTTACACTTAGAAAGGGAGTTTGAGGTGGATGAAGTGAAAAAGCTGTATGGGATTGCGGAGGAGAGAAAGCGCCCGGACCCGATGATTTTACATTCAATTTCATAAAAGCCTACTGGGAAATGCTTCAAGGAGACCTAATGGAGATAGTAAACAAATTTGGAAGAACCGGAAAAATCTCAAGGGGGTGCAACTCGTCTTTTATCAATCTTGTCCCAAAATCAAATGATCCATTAACCTCGAGTGATTTTAGGCCGATTAGCCTCATTGGCTATCTCTATAAAATTATTGCAAAGACTCTCGCCTCAAGACTAAAAAATGTGATCAAAAAGATTATTGGTGAAAACCATACTGCATTCGTTAAAGGAAGGAACATCCTCGACGGACCGATGATTATAAACGAGGTATGCTCATGGGTAAAAAGGGTAACAGGAAAACTTTCCTCTTGAAGGTCGACTTTGATAAAGTTTTCGATTCGCTCAATTGGAACTACTTAGACTCAATCTTGGAACAAATGGGCTTTGGGGTAAAATGGAGAATGTGGATAACAAGATGTCTTGCATCTTCTAGGGCGTCGGTCCTTTTAAACGGTTCACCAACCAATGAATTTTATATTTCAAAAGGAGTGAGACAAGGTGATCCTTTATCGCCTTATCTATTTATCATCGCTATGGAAGGACCCAATGTCGTGATGAATACAACATGTGAAAAAAAGCTTTTTCAAAGTATTAAATTTCCAGGAAATGAAGTGGATCTGTCACACATGTTCTACGCTGACGACGCATTGTTTATCGGGGAATGGTCAACCAAGAATTTCAGAAATCTTGGTCATATGCTCTGGTGTTTTCATATTTTCTCGGGGGTCAACATCAACCTACACAAGTCTAAGGTATATGGTTTGGGAGCTACGGATAACGAAAAGGCCCGATGTGCTAACATTCTTGGTTGTGAATCCGCATCTCTTCCGTACAAGTATTTAGGCGTCCCCGTGGGGGCGAACATGGCGCACAAAAAGAATTGGCAACCGATAATTGATAAATTTAGAAACAAGCTATCATTGTAGAAGGTTAGAACTTTGTCATTCGGTGGAAGACTTACGTTAGTCAAATCGGTGCTTTGGAGCCTTCCCATGTATTACTTTTCTCTGTTTAGAGCACGCCTCGGTGTGTTAAAAGAACTAGAAAAAATTCGTAGAAAATTCTTCTGGGGTGGTAACAGTGTCTCTCGAAAAATTCACTAGGTGGCTTGGGAGCAAACGATTGCTGCAAAAGAAGATGGTGGGCTAGGAATTGCTTCTCTTAGATCCTTAAACATTGCTCTCCTAGTAAAATGGATTTGGAATCTAAATACAGAAAAAAAATGGAATGTTTGCTAAAATAGTTAACAGGATTTATCGCCTAGACAAAAGACAGTGGGATTACTGCCCCAAATATGTGAAAACTGGGTTATGGAAAAATATCGTAAAGGTCAAACACGATTTACGTGAATTGGGTTTTAACATGGAGGATTTTTTTCCGCAGAAAGGTGGGAAATGGACAGGATATGGAGCAATCCCTGGATTGGCCCAAAGTCCCTCAAAGAAAGATATCTGGCACTCAACAAGCTTGACAAATGCAAATCATGTCACGTAACAGATAGAGTAACACAAACCAGAGTCAAATGGAGCTGGAAAAAGAAGCCATCTGATGAGGCCCAATTACAGGAGAGGTCAGATTTAGAACTGGAATTATCAGGGCATACCCCCTCCCTCCAGCGAGACTCATGTGTATGTGAACTTCACAACGATGGTGAGTATCGTGTGCAGGACCTTAGAATAATTATCGACTTGAAATCTACAGCCCGGATATCATATCCAATTCATTGGAATGAAGTAAACCCTCTTAAAACTCTTGTTTTTGTTTGGCGAGCTGTCTTGAAGAGATTGCCAGTAGCTAATTCACTTGTTGAAAGGGCGTTAATGTCAGTCATCTGTTATGCCCCTTGTGTGGACTAGAGAATGAGACTGTGGACCATGTTCTGGTTAATTGTCCATATACAAATGAAGTATTCGACTGGATTTTTAGGTGGTGTTCAATTCCGAGACCGGCCTTTAGCGTTATTGAAGAGGTGGCCAACTTCGCGATCAACTGGAGTAAATGTCTGAAGAAAAGGAAAATGATGGTCGTCATAATCTACGGCACTCTATGGGGGATATGGAGTCATAATCTACGGCACTCTATGGGGGATATGGAAAGCTAGGAACGAAAAAGTATTCAAAATAGCTAACCAAAGCTCGGCGAAAACGGCAGATAACATCATTTCAGATATTATTCTATGGATCAAAGAGCGTTGGAGAAACATTCAAGCAAAGGTGATGAATTGGACTTCCTCTCCTTTTTCTTTTATAGCATGAAGAGGCATGTTGTATTTACAAATTTCAAATAACATGTAAAATTGCATTACCTTTGTTTTCACAAGGTAGCTGCTTGCTACTGCTTGTGTTTTTATTTTGGGCTAATAAAATCCCATCCGCCGGTTCCAAAAAAAATATATCTATTTTTAATTCTAATCAAGTTCAACTCCCGGTAGTTAATGCACTTGCATCTAGGGGTGTTCAAATTCGGATATCCGAATTTCGGATATCCGAAAATTTCGGATAGTGAATATTGATATCTGAATCCGTATCCGAAATTTCGGATATCCGAAATTGGGATATCCGAAATTTCGGCGGATATCCGAAATTTCGGATTCGGATTCGGATATCATTTCTGATATCCGATTTTATAAAAAAAATCAAATTTAATTAAATTAGCCTAAAAAAATCATTTATCCAATAAATATATTAAAATAAACATATTCGATATTACACTGTGGTATTCAAAACCAAACAAAGGGAAAAAAAGTATGAGATTAGTCGACGAAACATAGTAATATATATAAAAAAAAAAGAAAATATATTTTTTCGAATTCGGATATCAGATATCCGAAATATCCGAAATTTTGTAAAATCACTATCCGAATCCGAATCCGAAAATTCGGATATCCGAATTTCGGATATCCGAAAATTCGGATATCCGATTTTTCGGATAATTTAGCATCGGATTTTCGGATCGAATATTCGGATACGGATATTTTTGAACACCCCTACTTGCATCGACTCCTCTATGAAAACCAATATTGGTGCTGCCCAAGGGTGGATAAACCTTCAATCCGACATCAACTTTCGGGAGTTCTTAAGGTGTTCGAGCAATTAGGACAGCTCCGAACAACTAGCCTTATGCAAAATTCTACTTGTTTTTCCGGTGATAATGCAGGTGATTCCTCCAGAAAAACATACACATACTCAGCGCACAACGTCAACTTCCTCAACTGTCTTCGATTCATTCTTCAAGTCGATACATATGTCAATTGTTTTTTCATTCATGTCTATATGGACCAGCATATATTAATATAATTTAATTACTTATTTTGTTAGTTTATCCTTTTAATCAAACTAACATATATTTAAGGTTTTCTTAGTGAAGAAGAAATTTAAGTACAACTCGGAATGCAAATCTTCTGGTGATAGTTAACTATTGTTGGCAGAGAATTTAAAGATATGACCACGTGCTTGGCAATTTTTTTTTTTTTTTTTTTTTTTTTTTTTTTTTCTTGGCAAATGATTTATTCAAACTAATTTTCCGTTATTTGATCTGTGGGTTTTAGTTTATTAGATCCAACTTTATTTATATTTTTATGTACACCTTGTATAAGTAAAATAAGAGTTCTTTTACTTAGAAATACTATTTCAAATTGATGCTTAATATATGTAAAGTATATATAAACTATAATGTTCTCAAGACAAATTATCAATATCTATTCTTTACCTGAAAACTTAATTATTAATTTTTCAACTATTTAAAAAAGTGAAAGACAAAATCAAGAAAATATTTAATCTAAATATTATTAAAAGTTACTCAAAATGCATGTTATGACAATCAACATTTTAAAAGACATGTGTAAATACAAAAAATAACGATGGCCTATTTTATTCATTTATAAGACTACCCTACTCGAAAACCTCACCGATTTGGACTTATCCCATGGAATACGTCCCCAATCATTCTTGTTGCTATCTACAATATTCAAAGCATGGTAATTATCACATCTAATTCAATGTTTTTTCTTTAATTAAAATCAAGTCATTTATAATTGGTTGAATTAAATTTCAAAAGTATATACTAGACGAACATTATAATAGAAGAATTTAATAAAATATTTATAAATATATATTATGAAAAATAATAGCGTTTTTATTAATTTTAAAATATTAAATGTTGGACTAAATTGTTGTAATATATATATATATATATATATATATATATATATATATATATATATATATATATATATATATATATATATATATATATATATATATATATATATATATATATATATATAGGGTCAGGATCTTCTGAGAACCTAAATATTCGTGAGATCTTGAGAACTCTTAAACTAATTTTTATTTTTCAACAAAAATGACTTAATGCATTAAGTCACTTATATTTAAGACCTTTTTTAAAAAAATTTGAAAAAAAAAAATATGCATATACGAAATGTGCATATGTGCATTTTTGTGCAAATGTGCATATGTGCACGTTTTGTGTATATGTGCATCTTCAAAAAAAAATCGACTTTTTTTAAAGATTTTTTTTTTGACGAAATGTCTTATATATAAGCGACTTAATGCATTAAGTCACAATTTTGAAAAAAAAAATTATAGCCTAGGAGTTCTCAAGATCTCATGAATATATGAGTTCTCAAAAGAACCTAACTCTCTCTCTCTCTCTCTCTCTCTCTATATATATATATATATATATATATATATATATATATATATTTATATATATATATATATATATATATATATATATATATAGGGGAGGGTTCCATTGAGAATGAAAATAATGTTGAGCACGTGAACGAATCTGGGCCACTAGATGCGTCAGCGCTGACGCGCGCCGCTCCACGACGACAAGCTGGGTTTTTTTTTCGTATATGATTTATTCATATATGAACGGGTATATTCATATATGAGTATTCATATAATCATATATGAATAATCATATATGATTATATGAATATTCATATAATCATATATGAATAAACATATATAAATATACATATATGGTTGTGGTGTTCGGAATGGTGGTAGAGGGTGGCGTTGATGATGGTGATGGCGATAGAGGTGGCGATGATGGTGGTGATGGTGACGACGGTGTTCATGGGGTGGTGGTGTTGGTGGAGGTGGGTGGTGACCAAGGTGGTGGTGGTGGCGACGGTGATGGAGGTGGTAGTGGTGGCGGTGGGTGGTGGTAGCGATGGTGGAGGTGGTGGTAAAGGTGGTAGCGGCGGTGGTGGGGGAGATGGCGGCGTTGGCGGTTATTTATAACTGTTATTATTTTTTATTAATTAAAATTTGCTTGTTTGAAAAAAAAAACTTATTATTGTCAAAAATAAACTTTGGTCAAGTTTTTATTAATTTGATATTTTGATTTAAGTTTTATATTTAACATTATTATTGTTAATCAACTTAGAAAGATTTTATAAAATTGAATCATCCAAATAACATATATTTATGGGCTTGCATGAATAAACTTATATATTGTATAGTATTGATTTTAACAATTGTTATGGTTAGTTAATTTAAAATATAACTTACATGAACATTTTAATTTCAATCGTGATTATTATTTAGATATATATATATATATATATATATATATATATATATATATATATATATATATATATATATATATATATATATATATTAATTTGCAAATCGAGTCTGTGAGGGCGTTTTACTATTCATTTAGTTTGGTTTTCCGGAACCATAATTACTAAATTCAGATTATAGTATAATTGTTAATACATTTGATACAATTTTAAATAAGCTTCTATTTGGAAATAACAATTTTTTATTCTTCTTTTAGCAAACTTTTATATTTACGTGTTTCCCCTCAACTAATTTCGAATTAATTGTTTTCATCCTTATTTATTATAAAGTTATATTATTGGTATTTCGTAAGTTGCGATTCCGGTCCCTTATTATATTTTAAAGTTACATTTTTCGTTCCTTATATAAGTTGTATTTTTGTCGATATGCGTTTTTCAATATATCGGGCTTCTGCAGCATCGCGCGGATAGTCCAAATACTAGTTAGTTATTATTTTCTACGTAATATAATATGTTTTTTTACCTTTGCGTCATTTTAACTATTTTCTATAAAATATTAAAATCCCATCTTTTTCAAAATTTCATTATCAGAGAAAATAGTCTTTAATCAATTTTCTTAATAATTTAACAATTTTCTTTTGGATATTATACTTAAAGGTTTTCTGTGTATTTTAAAGTAGTCTTTGAATAAATTTTGGAGAGTTATTGACCCCTTGCATAACGGATTAAGAGCTTAATAAGAAAGTTGGTATATTTAGGGATAAAATCGTTAACACCAAGGGATAGCGACACTACCCCTGGAGGTAACCTGTTTTTGGTAGCGCCCTTAGCGACGCTATGGGTCATAGGTCACGATGCGATGTGCGTGCGTTGACTTTGACCATTGACTTTTTGACCAGTTTGACTTTTGGTCAAACTTGGATGGATTTAAGATAAGGACTAAAGGATTAAGCTTTAACTGGTTTGGGTAACTGAATTATATCTAATGATGAATTAGAAGGTTCGTGTTGCTGATACTTTAGGAATTCAGTATTGTGTTTCTACCTCATGATTCAGGTGAGTCTTCTCATTATATTATGTGTGACGTTACATGCATATATAGCCTAAGACCGTTAGGGTGGAATTGTATGCTTAGACTATTGTAGTCTTGCTTGCTATTAGCTAGTTATGTGATTCATTCGTGACTATGACAACGCCTAGTAATATCAAATATTTTAGTCGTTGTTGAACCTTATTCTTAGTGGAATTATATCATAGATATCGTGGTATTCTCACTTTTCGTGCCAGCACTTGTTTGGAAAGAAATAATGAAAACAGGGACCAAAAGCGTGCAATTTGGAAGAAGTTTGAAGATCAAGGCAAAATCAGGCGAAGACATACGCGCGCCGCGGAATTCATCAAGGCGCGACGCGGTGGAGAAAATTTAAATGCCGATAAAACGGGGATAAACCCTCACGCGCGCCGCGGGATCCACTTATTGGCGGCGCGGCTTCGAGATTTTTGTAACTATAAATAGAGGCTCTTAGGTCGAAAAAAGCAGCGAAGACCTGGTGTGAAATCGACTCCCAAGGCTCTTTGACTCCGAGATTTAGCTTCAGCAACCATCTTTTGGTATTTTCATGTTTTTATCTTTAATTTTCAATTAGTTAAATAGTTAGTGATAGTTGGCTAGTGTCTTTAGGAGTGACAACCATTGACATTAAGTCTTGATTTCTGTTTTTGATAGTTTGGTTATTGTTTTGGACCTTTTGGATCTGATTTTATTAATGAGAATCATTTGGTTTATGTTAATTGCTTAGTTTTTCGGTGTTTATGCTTGTGAATGAATTTCTGAGTGATTGGATTGTGTTTGATGTCTGGGTTGCCTTTGATTACTTCTGATTTGGAGATGTACTTCTGATTTCAGTAGGCAACAAGGTTTAGGTAGTAGCTTAGGTTAGTTAATGTTTGCTTTGAATTGTTGGATTATATGTTTTAAGGTGTTTGGAAAAAGTTAGGAACTAGGTCCTCTGACTGTAGTGTGACACTGTAGTTGGTAATCTGTCACCTGTCTCGACCACGTAACTCCTGTGGATCGACCCTGACTTCAACTGTGCTAAGTGTGTGTGTGTTAGGTATTTTCTTATTTTTGACCGCATGACGACCGCTGCGATGTCAAATTTTGGCGCCGTTGCCGAGGAGTTGTGAGCTTGAGAGTAGGCGATCTATAGGATCTGTTTTCTGATTTTTGATGTTTGATTTTAGTTCGCTGATTTTTGGTATGTGTACATCCTTATAATGGGTGATTACATATACTCGGATCAGTATTATGAGTATTATGAAAATCCGGCCGACACCTATTACGAGGATGATTGCTACAATGGATCATTCGATGACAATGGATGGCGGACCGAGGAGCCATCGCAACTTGAAAATTTTTCAATTTGGACCCAATTATTGGAACTCATGGCTGACACCCACCAAATTCAGAAGGATCAGGCTGATGCTCTTGTGTAACGCCCGGTTTCTCATACAAAGTACACCCAAAATTTTTCAAACAATAATACATCAAAATGGGCATACTTGTACTCAAACCATGGAAACAAGATGTTATCAACATAATAAATTACACAAAAAGGTCCTTACAAATTTGACCAGGCATTACAAATAAATCTATTACAACTAAAGGACAGGCTCTAAGTCTTCTGTCTCTCTTTATCACATGCCTTCCCCTATCACAGCTACAGATACCTGCAAAACAACATACAACTCTAGTGTAAGCTTATAAAGCTTAGTGAGTAATCTCAATTACACTCCAATAATCCCTCTGAGTAAATATCTTTATCATTCTATTTTGCTAATCTCATTAGCAATTATCCACTTTCTCTTAACTCTGAAATCTGCAAACATATTAGCTTTACAAATACCAGCTAATATTTAATAACATCAATTCAATAAAAATACCACACTTAGTACTACTCGTAACTCGACCACATTCTCACATATATTCATTTTTAACAACCAACTTATACTCAATCATAGCAGTTCTCATGCCTGTAACAATTAAACTCAAATACTCTTTAACTCAACCAATTTATCACATACTCTACTGTTATACTCAATATAGGTTGCAACTCATCTCTTGTTATCCACAGATAACATAATCACTCCAACTCTATTCCAGCTCAATAGCCCTCATGGCTATGCAATTTGACTCAAAACTCTTTAATGTGACTACACTAACATCTACTCAGTTTATACAATCAATATGTATGTTCAACTCGGTTGTTGTTATTCACAGATAACAATTTACTCCACAATTTGATTACGACAATAACAACCTAATTAATCTTAATCACACCAAGAGTAACTCAAAATCTCTATAATTTAAAAACACGGTATTACAAGTTCTTATCCCCTTCAAAAGATTCCGTCCTCGGAATTTCTTGGAATAGGTAGGGTTTATACAACCACCTCACCACCGTAATTTAACATTACGTATGACAATGATATTATCCTCTCGTCAGCTCATATGACATGTACATACTGTCACATCTCATTTACTCATAATATAGGTAATACCCGCCATCATCCTCACGAGATGATCTCTATAGTCATATTGGCTATCATCACTCCTACGTAGGAAAAATAATCACTCTTTCAGGCCACACACTTTGCTATGGTATTGTTGACACCAAGCTATGTCACCTCACTCTTCAAGTAATACTCCAACCGCTATCATTATTTGACATCTGTCCATAATGATTTCAAATCTCCATGAAACGGTTAATTCTAACTCAATAAGAAACTTGGTCTCATGGCTTTCACATTAATTGTCTCTCAGTTTACTCCTCCAATAATAACTCACAGTTATTGAATCCTCCTATTTGCACATTCTCATCGATCAGGGTTGGAGAAACACTCATACAACATAAAACACACAGACATTCAAATGACTCACTCACATCATACATCTCATCAACCCAAAGATAACATCAAAAAAATAAATAAATAAATAAAATATTAGAAACTATCTCATGTTTCACTCATGCCTCCTCAAAATCTCATCTATCTCTACTTTCACTTCAGCACATATATTAGGTGTTCACCCAATATACTGTTGACAATCTCTCGCCAAAATGGCTCCTCTTCATCTCAGTTCAACAACATACCTCATGTTGTTTCTCTCGATGTACTCACTTATTATATCATCTCTTATGTGGAGAATCCACATCATATTCTCAATAAATCATTTACTCTATTAAACTCGATAATTTATTATCAAATAAATTCTCAACACAACCGCATAAATTCTCACCACCTCTTCGTCAATATCACATCAATCTCTAATTCATTTGAATGACACAAATAGGTCATACATACAGCTCACCGTAATCTCTACACACGACTCAATATCATGACATCTAACACCGTAATCTCTACGGTGAGATCATATCTTATTATTCTACTAACTCATTAATCTCAAGAAAAGAACTCAAAATCATTATAATAAAATCTACTATTCATCATCTCATACGAATAAATAGTATTTTCATCTCGACATTCACACATTTTTCTCATTAGCAGTAATTGGTTTGATTATTAAGGAACGAATCCTATTAATCACAACTGCAATTACTCTTTTAATCTTTTCACTCATATTTTCTCATCATGTGGTTACACAACTCTATCTCGCTCGACATGCAAGAAATCTCACACATTCGTAACACTATTACATGATAAACACACATACTCACAACAACACTTCTCAACAGTATTACTCATTGTATTATCTCACAATACCTCTATACTGTTACTCAGCCTCTGATTCGTCCTCTTCTCAACCCGTAGGTTTCAAACCACACAAGCTTACCGCGACATTCATATCTATCCGCACGCAAGGATAGTACATGTCTCATTACTCCGCATCATCATAAAGTACATGCCTTTTTACACACAAGCACAACCACTATAGCACCACTCTGCCTCAACTCTTGGTACCTCGTACCATCCTTTGGTCTCATCATTCAACACTATCTCACGGTACCTCGGACCGTCCTCTGATCAGATCATGGTACCTCGTACCATTCTTCGATTTGAATCCATCTCCTATTTGACTCTAGCGAGTCTCCACTACGGTCTCGAGTCATATAGACTCACCGTCACTCCTCCTTTTGTTTGAGTCATAACAATTTTCATTACTCCAACCACAAGGTACTTGTTATGTGCTCTCACAAAAATATGTGATCTTAACCTCAACTACTCAATACGTGACCCCACAGAATATGTGGTCTCCACCACGTTTATTCTCTATGTGGTCCCATAATATATGTAGTCTCAACCACCTTTACTCAATATGTGACCCCACCAAATATGTGGTCTCAATCACCTTTACTCAATATGTGACCCCACCAAATATGTGGTCTCAATCACGTTTACTCAATATGTGACCCCACCGAATATGTGGTCTCGATCACATTTACTCAATATGTAACCCCACCGAATATGTGGTCTCGATCACATTTACTCAATATGTGGCCCCACAACATATGTGGTCTCAACCACTTTTACTCGACAATTAACTCAATCCCTAGGCCAATAAGACCTATATGAACCACTCTAGGTTCTCTCAATTATAACCACGAGGTACTCTTTATGTAGTTACTCAAATGTCCTCTGACAACTCTGTCGCAAATATCTCATTATGTGACAACTCCAAACCACACAATTCAACTCTCAACATGTCAACTCATAATCAGTTATAGTGTGCAATCAACTACACACTCACCGTCTTTCTCAACTCATACTCTTTTGGCTATCTCAGCCATTCATTTTGATCAATCATAAGTACTAGTTATGTGGCCCCACAATACATGTGGTCTCAACCACAAAGTACTCGTACATAAAAGTCTCATCACATCTGTGAAATAACAACACTATATATATACAATATCAAAATTTATATATTTTTTTCACCATGTATATATATTCTTTATACACAATTCTTCATGGTTGCTAAGTACTCGTCAAGCAACCACTTATAATCTCAGTTATACATAATCACAAAGCACTCGTTATGTGATATGTAAATCTTACCTCAAATGGACATGAGATTCTCATCTCAATGCCAATTACTACACTTTATAACCACAATTTTCTAACACATGTAATTTCAATTGATCTTTTATGTGTCCAAACATTTCACACATATTCTACTACATGTATTATTAACAATTAAACATTTGCAACACGTTACAACTAACATGTTAAGTAAAATTACTTACATACCTCATAGCAACAAATCTTGTCTTCTCATTAGTTGAAACTCACATACTTCGGATCTCAACTATTGAGTGTACTCGGCTACACTCACATGTCTCAACTCTTAGCTCATGCTCAACTTATGCTCATACTCTTTCTCATTATCTGTTGAAATTTCACCTCATCCGGAATCTCATCTCATCATTAGCTGGAATCTCGCAATCAGCTGCAATCTCATCTCAATAAGTATCTCATCTCGTATTCAGTTGACATCTCATTATCAACTGAAGTTCTTGTCTCCTCGTTAGTTGATATCTCATATCGGCTAAAATCTCATCTCATCATCCACTATTGGTCCAACCAGCTCTGACCAATTCATCAAATCGTCCTCATCTGTCTCCATACCTATATTCACACACAGAATATAACAAATAATAATTATAACAGAAAAGTTATACTCAACTAATACACTCACATCTGTAGCAATATCTTTTCCAAGCATGTGATAGGGGGTGACAACGCTATCGTCACACGCGTCAAAAACAATTTATAACCCACTTTTACTATGTAGATAGGGCAAGCGGGGTCGAGTCCAAGGATTTAGTGGTTAACTTTTAACGAGTTGTAAAGCAAAATTTTAACGGTGATGGTAAAAAGATTGAGATTTTAACTTGAGAATAGAAAGAATTACTTCCGGTTCAGTTATCAACAATTAGTTTCACATGTTTAATTACAATGATTCCGATATAATTACCTTGACATAATTACAGTTTACTGACAATTACTATTACACAGGTAAATACATAATATGTTGAATCAATTATTTGTCTTTGTCTAACAATTGAGTAGATTGGGCACAAACAATGATGTAGCAATATTATGTTTTATCTAGATGATAGTAACGTTACAACTTATTAACATATTATTTTGGCACAAAGTATATTAACAGATTATCCGTCTTAGCTCGTTATTTAGGTGAGATAGGCACGAATAATATATTGGTAATACTATGTCTTAGAAATATGATAGCAAGTAGAAGTAGACACAAATGATTCACTATTTGTATTCAAAGATATGAGAGTTTAAGAGTTACAATAGTAAATATTTGTTCGGAATCAAGGTAAAAACATGCTATACTAAAGGTTGGATAACATTACCGGAAGTAATCTAAAAAGATTAGCCTTCCATGGTGATCGTGGAGATGGTCTTGATGTTCTTTGTCATGTAACTTGATGCGTTTACCCTTCGAGTTATCGTGAATTACAACTAGAATTACAACCGAGATAGATGATCTATCGGTTCCAAACAACTAACTAAGAGATATTTTGAATACTACTACAAATAGAGAGTGAATTGATGTATATGGATGTAAGTTGGTGTCTAAATCCGTGCATAGAAGACCTCTATTTATACAGGCTGAGCACAGGGCTCGCGTCGCGACCAAAGGTCCCGTCGCGACGCGAGGGTGTGGAGCTGGTGCTACTTTTGTCGGCCACTGGTCTGGTTAGTGGGTTTGTTGGTAGCCTCGCGATCATGGAGTGGTTGGTCTCGCGTTCAAGGGTCTTCGCGTCCAAGGCCTTCGCGTCGCGACCATGGGTTCCGTCGCGGCGCGAGCACTGTAGCTTTTTGGTCTTCTGCTTTGCTTTTCTTCACGTCGCGACACAGGGCCTGTCAAGTCGCGATTGCTGTACTTTTTATGTATTTTTGGTATTTTTGGTCTTAAGTTTGAGCGTCACTTCCTCGGGTTTGATTGTTTCGTTACAGTTCTTGGGTCTTGTTCCTGAAAATAAGCCATAAATGTTAGCACACAAATCCCTCTTGTTTTCCTCACACCAGCAGCTCCGGAGAACTCTGTTCAAGTTAAACATGAATCGTAATTCATGTTTAGCCACCTGTTAATATAAGCCTGTTTTGATATTGAGCTTATCAGGATTTCCTATGGTGAAAACCATAGTTCTGGCAGATTTGCATCTGCAACACAGCAGTGGGCTGTGATGTGCAGTGTATGAAGAATGAGATATTCTCTCGTTTAGCTTGCATTTTTTGTGAGGATGTCTGGGGACTGTAGACAAATTAATCATAATTCTATTGAGAGAATTAATGATATCTTAATAGGATTTCCCCGTGATTTGTGAGATGTTTTCTATGTGAAAACAAATGGCTGGCATGGGTTAGTATTGACCCGACAGTAGATCTATTATCACCGCCAGACTGTTGGGAGTCTGTGGTGTGCATTAGGAGCTGCCGTTGGAATGTGAGCTTTTGCCTATTTGTTGTGAAAACATGCAGTCTTATAAAATGTGATTGTTTGATTTTAACAGATGAGGTAGGTTAGACGGGTCTGTCTGAACCATATCTGTTATGAAGAAGCATTTTGCATGTTTTAAGGCGGTTTTTGGATTCTTTCGTTTTGCACAAAAATATAGTTTTTGCGTGCCTCTGAGCTTATTTATGCGATAAAACAGTCTTTAAATGATAGTGTTTTATTGTAAAAATAAAACACTATCAAAATACTACACACTTGAGGTTTGCTTGTCCTCAAGCAAAATTGAGTTTTTCGCAAAAATATATAAATTTTTTTTTTTTTTTAAATTACGGTCGATCTTTTGATACGTTGGGCGCTGAACTGACTGCCAGCATGTTAGATCGCTTTCTGTAATATAATAAACAACACAAACAAACGTCATTCTGAACAATAAAAATAATTCACACCACACAATATTTAAATTCAAACCAACAATAATTAAAACACAAAACTGTATTTAAAGTTCACACTAAATTGGAAATAATAAACATAAAGACTCACTCATCATCATCCTCGTCATCGTAGTGAGTGCCTGATGGTCCCGCCCCATCTCCCTGAGGACGGCTACCCGTGTACCAGTCAGGTACAGGTGGAACGATACCTGGATATGGATACTGTGACTGGAATCCCTGATGTCGGAAGAAGTCGGTCATGGAATCCGCCATCCACTGATGCTGTACCTGGTGAGCTAGATGCCACTCCTGATGGGTCAGATGCCAGTCCTGCATCTGTCGGTAAATCGTCCCGAGATTGATCTCGGGCTCTGGGTCCTGTGGTGGTACGGGAGATCTATGGCGCTGACGCTGTCGGCGTCTGGGAGGTGGAGGTGGTGCTTGAGCAGCCTCGGGTGCCTGCTCATCCTGATCTGGCTCGGCGAATACGAATACACCTGGTCCACCTGACTGTCTGATCACTCGCATAGTCTCCAGGTACTGACGTCCGATGGCTCTCGGCTCTCTCGGGGTCATGGACCGCATCGCTGGCAATGCTGTGATGCCATATGAATGAGCCAGTCGGGTGATCAGATGACCACCACAAAGGGGGCTAGAAGCGCGGGCCCCTGTGGCCTTGCGGGCCAAGAAAAACACCAGTGAATACGGGAGGTTACAGTGCCTCCCTGGTGTCAAAAGACACCACAGATAAAACAGATCTGCTGCAGGAACCTTCTCGCAGCCCCTCCGTTGATTGACGGAGGTAGCAACAAGACGGTGTAATACTCGATGAATCGGAGAGCGGATCGCACTCTCTATAGCAGTCTCGGGAAGGTATGTAGTACTGGCAATCTCTCCCCAGAATTCTTCATTGACCAAGTCCTCAGGTGGGCTGGTGATGCAGTGGGCCAGATAATCTCTAAATTCCGGTGTACGGGCGTCACTATGCGGATAGAGACCCAGTCTCCACCCTAGCTCGACAATGCTGCACTGTCTCGGTTCTCCTCCAAGTCGGAAAGAGAGACCGGTACGCACAAACATGTCCTCCTCGGTTGGATCAAAAGTGACCGTGGAGAAGAACTCGAGCATCAGCTCTTTGTAGCTGTGCTCACGAATCTGAAATAAGTTTCTCCACGCCAGACTGGTGTATGCGCCATCGGTCTTGACCAAATATTGGTCAAGTGCTGCTGTAATCCCCAGAGTATTAGCAAAATTCCAGTCTAATACTAGGGCAGGCTCCACATCCCTTCGCCTGTATTTTTCCAAATTCGCCTCGTACAAGTTTTTCCTCACCGCGGGAATGGTATTAGGGAACCGTAACCATGCATGTGAAGCGATATCGTCCCTTTCAGCTGGTTGTTGGCGTTGTCCCCTTCTGCGGGCCATATCTGTAAATTTCCAATTCATACAAATCAATAATCTAGTTTGACACGCAAGAAAAATAGCAAAAACGAGCAAAATTTTAGCCCCCTTCCCAGCCTTCGCGGCCTGGTCGCGTCCAGGTCGCGTCGGCCTTCAGGTCGCGAGGACCACCCTGGTCGCGGTCGCGAGGGCGGAACGGACCGAACGGGATGCGTGATTTCTCCTGTTTCGCTTGGTTTTGACTCAATGCATTAAGTCCACAAGGTTCCTAAGTGATATAGCTAGGTTGTACAAGCATTAATTCAAGGAAATAACAACATTTACAACAACCCGATCGGTAACCTAGGGTTCGAACCGATTTCACGCGATTTTACTAGAATTTAACATGTAAATGTTGGATTAGGTGTCTAAGCCATGACTTGTAATTGAACTTTTATCTTATGGTTAAAAGCAAAGTCCATTTGGGTTGCCCTCATGGGTGGAGGAAAGATAGTTCAGTAGAGAGAATAGTTGATTTATTAATTGTATAATAAATCAATAGAAAATATATATATGGTTTATTAATATATTTAAGTGCTAATATATTAATTAGAAACTATATTAATTAATTGAGATTTAATCTAGAATTAATTGGATTTAATTTGGAGATTAAATTAATTAATTAAAAAGGTGCAGGGACTGGTATGGCATTTATTCAATAGTTGAATAACTGGCCAGGAAAACCAGGGACCAAAAGTGGCGCCAACTTGGAGGTTCCTCCAAGGGATTGGCGAAACCCTAATTAGGGTTTGGTAAGCCTGGTCCAAGTGGTCAAAAGCCTTGTCCAAGTTGGAGGCTCCTTAGGGTTTCAGGTGTAACCCTTGGAGGCTATAAAAGGAACCCCCTGGCACCTCATTCTTCACGCCATCTTCTCTCTGGATTTACTCTGCTGGACTGATTCTTCCATCACCTGGGTGTGACTTTCATCTGAGGCAGGATAATTTTGCTGCTGCTTAAAAGGATCATAAGATCTAAGGTTGGTTTTTCTTGGTTCTTCTTTAGAATTGAATTGTATCCTTTAGGCTCTTAGTTCTAATCTTCATAGAAGAAAACATAGATCAATATTAGGGTTGCATGTGAACCTTAGGTTATTTTGTGTTCATTGATTGCATAGAAACCCTTCAGTGGTATCAGAGCTAGCTTGTTTTCTTGTGTTTGATTATGAACTGCTTGAATTGTTTTGTGCCTAAGGGTTATTGGCGAAAATTAACCCTTGGGAGGAGGCCAAAATCGATCCCAAGGCTAGGGTTTCCTAACCCTAGCCGCCACCCTCCTTGATCCCTTCCTTGATTGCTTGATTTGCTTGCCTTATTTGTGTGTTGTTATTTTTGGTAACCAAATAAACTAAAATAACTTGAACCCCTTTATTTGGCATGTAAATTTCGAAATTCAAAGGGATATTACAGGTTAATTAATTTGATTAATTGGTAATCTGTAACCTAGATTTAATTAGTTTAATTAATTAATTAATTAAAAGACCAATTAAATCAGCTTTAAGAATTAATTTAAATTTTCAAAAAAATTAGAATAATTTGAGAAAATTAAGATTAAATTAATTCTAAAAATATTTTAATAAGATTAAAATATATCTTATATGTATTTATGATTAAAAGTTAATTTAATACATATAAGAAAATTGGTTAGTCTACCGCTAGTAAGCCTCATTCACAAAACTGTCCTATAAAGAGGGTATAAGGCGACTGACTATAAAATGTTAGTCTAATGGGTATCTACTCTTACCCACCGCTCTCCTGGTCAGTCGAGTGTCGTTAGCTGAACGGGTATGATAGAACCGCTAAGCCTCTTAAAAGTATAATGCTATAATTGAAAGTACTAGAACCCTAAAACAAATCCCAATCTAGTTACTTTAGGAAAATGTGAATTTGATGCTACCCCATGAAATTGCACATTGCACTTTATGAAACGTTGGTGGAGCGTGTGTGGTTTACCGGCACACCAATAGGGGTTCATAAAGAGTGACAATGGGTGTCTCGGGTGTTATCATTGTTGATGGAGCGTGTGTGGTTTACCGGCACATCAATTTGAGATGATAATGGATCCCGAGAGCACCAAGCTAATTTGCATGGTTATTCACACCCGGTTTGTGATCCTCGGCATCCCAGTCACAAACGGTGGGGCATATCCGAGATTAAACATGCTATTGAACAGTTCAATAAATCTCATAAGAAACTAGGAATTCCATTTATAATAAGATTATTTTTCCGCGGTGGAATCGGCTGAATCGTCATTCGCCTACCTTTATAAAATTTGCTTATAGATTACGGCATCCCTCTTCTATGTTGCAAATTGTTATAGTTGGATCCTAGCCTTATTTTATATTGGGTTATTATAAGGACCGACAAGTATCTAATTAAACTTACCTTCTTTTATAGATGTCTTCTGCTGATCAATCCGCTCCCCAATCAAACTCCAGTGTTCCCTCAATCCTCTCACTATGTTCCAGGGTTCAATTGAACGGGACAAACTATAATGACTGGATTAGAAACATCAAGATGGCTCTGAGGTATGAGAACAAAGAGTATGTTCTCGAGACCGAGCTTGTCGATGTCGACCCCGAAACTGCTACTCCCGAGGAAATTGCCTCGTACCAAAAACATACTGATGATGCAACCAAAGTAGCCTGCATCATGATCGCCACAATGAACCCCGAATTGCAGAGAATATACGAAGACTACTGGCCCTATGAGATGCACAAGGAGCTAGCGGAAAAGTTCCGCAAGCAAGAGCGCATCGAAAGGTGCGAAGTGGTCAAGGACTTCACGAACAGCAAACCCAAAGATGGAGAGTCCATCTGCACTCATGTGCAAAGAATGCAAGGTTACGTGGAGCGGCTTAGAAAGCTTGCGATGCCTGTACCGGAACAGTTGGCCGTTGACATAGTGCTTAACTCGTTGCCGAGTTCTTATGACCAGTTCAGGCTGGCTTATCATTTGAACAACAATCAGGCTAATATGACTGAGTTGCATCGCATGCTTCGAGTAGCTGAAGACGGGATGAAGGGTAAAAGTGTACCCTCGGTTAATCAGCCCGTTCTAGCCATTGGAAGTGGCAGAGGAAAGAAAAGGAAGGGCCCTCCTAAGCAAAATTGGAGGGAAAAGGTTCAAGCCGGGTCATCCAGTAATGGCCCGAGAACCAAGACTTCCCAAATTCCTTGTGTGGCCAACCCCGATGAAGCAAACTGTTTCTACTGCAAAGAAAAGGGCCATTGGAAGAGAAGCTGCCCCAAATACTTGCAGGATGTCAAGGATGGGAAAGTAAAGCCATCGACAGCAGGTATATACACTATCTCTAAAAACTCACCATCTTCTAATTCTTGGGTCCTTGATACAGGATGTGGTTTTCACATTTGTTCTGATATGCAGGGCCTAAAGGAAAGCAGGGAGGTGGAGCACGGTAGACTGAACTTGATCATGGGCAATAGGAGATCGTCCCCTGTTACCAAGATTGGAGTTTATAGTTTAGTGCTTAGTAGTGAAGTTTGTTTAGATTTATTAGATTGTTGCTATTCGCCAGAAATGGCAAGAAATATTATTTCATTTCACGCATTATTCAGACAAGGATTTCAATTTTCTTTTGATAATAATATTGGATCTATTTCTGTTTTCAAAAATGGTATTTTGAATTTTACTGCTTATCCTTGTAATGGTGTGTATGAAACTGTGAAATGTGTTGACAATCTAGGACAAAGTGTAAATTATATTGATTCTACTAGTGACGTGGAAAAGGCATGTCTGTGGCATAGTCGGCTCGGCCACATCAGCAAGAAACGCATCGCCCAACTCCAAAAGGATGGAGTGTTGGAATCATTCGACCTCAAGTCGGACGATGTATGCGAATCTTGTCTGTTGGGCAAGATGACTAAATCACCTTTCAAAGGGTCTTTTGAAAGAGGTGAGGGTCTATTGGACATTATTCACACGGATGTGTGTGGTCCATTCAGATCAACCACAAAGGATGGCACGCGGTTCTACGTGACTTTTACCGACGATTTTAGTAGATACGGTTACATCTACTTGATCAAGCACAAGTCGGACACCTTTGAAAAGTTCAAAGAGTTTAAGAACGAAGTAGAGAATCAATTAGGCAGGAAGATAAAGATGCTCAGATCCGACAGAGGCGGAGAGTATCTAAGTATCGAGTTCCTGGACTATCTAAAGGAATGCGGAATAGTTTCGCAGTTGACACCTCCCAGGACACCACAGTTGAACGGTGTTGCAGAGAGGCGCAACCGAACCCTGTTGGACATGGTTCGTTCCATGATGAGTCGAGCTTCACTTCCCATTCACTTCTGGGGGTATGCCTTAGAGACTGCCGCCCATATCCTCAATCTTGTCCCAACTAAGAAGGTTGCGAAAACACCTCATGAGATGTGGACGGGGAAAGCTCCCTCGTTAGCACATATCAAGGTCTGGGGTTGTGAGGCTTTCGTTAGACGAGAGACTCAAGACAAACTCGCAGACAGAAGCGAAAGGTGTTTCTTCATTGGTTATCCCAAACAGTCCTTTGGATATCTATTCTACAGACCGAGCGAGGACGTGGTCTTTGTAGCTAGACGAGCAGTCTTTCGAGAGAGAGAGCTCGTATTCAAAGAGGACAGTGGGAGTACCATTGATCTGGAAGAAATTCAAGAGTCATCAGATGACGCAACCTTAGGAGAAACTAGCAACCAACATGAGGAAGAAGTTCCTGTTGGCCCGACAGATGTATCCTTACCTCTTAGGCGTTCTAGTAGGGTTAGCATGCCACCCGAGTTTTATGGGTTCCATATAACTTCGGATGGGGACACTTTTGTCAGTGATAGGACACTGATAAATTTGGATGAACCAGCTAACTACCAGGAAGCAGTGGCGGGCCCTGAGTCTGCCAAATGGAAAGAGGCCATGGATAGCGAGATCAAGTCCATGTATGACAATCAAGTTTGGAACTTGGTTGACAATGTACCGGGTCGAAAGACAGTCGGGTGCAAATGGATCTTCAAGAAGAAGACTGACATGGACGGAAAGGTACACACTTTCAAGGCAAGACTGGTTGCGAAGGGTTTTACTCAAACCCCAGGGGTTGATTATGACGAGACCTTCTCACCAGTAGCTAAGATAAAGTCTATCAGGATTATGCTGGCCATAGCTGCATTTCATGACTATGAAATTTGGCAGATGGACGTCAAAACCGCTTTCCTTAATGGGAAGCTGACTGAGGATGTTTACATGAATCAGCCAGAGGGTTTCGTCGATGCAAAGTATCCTAATAAGGTGTGTAAGCTTGAGAGATCAATCTACGGATTGAAGCAAGCTTCTCGCAGCTGGAATCTTTGTTTCCATGAGAAAGTCAAAGAGTTTGGCTTCTCTAGGAGCGAGGATGAGTCCTGCGTATATGTCAAGGCTAGTGGGAGTATAGTCACTTTTCTGGTGCTGTATGTCGATGACATACTGCTCATGGGAAACGATATTCCAACCTTGCAAGATGTTAAGGCTTGGCTTGGGAAATGTTTCGCCATGAAGGACCTAGGAGAGGCTGCCTATATTCTTGGGATTAGAATATTGAGAGATAGGAAGAAGAGACTGATTGGACTCAGTCAGGGTACATACTTGGATAAGGTACTAAAGAGGTTTAGTATGGAAAATTCCAAGAAGGGAGAGCTGCCTATCCAAAGTAATGCGAAGCTGAGTAAGACTCAAAGTCCGAGTACAGACGAGGAAATAGCTGAGATGAGTCGAGTACCATACGCTTCGGCTGTGGGATCGATCATGTACGCTATGACGTGTACTCGCCCTGACGTGGCTTTTGCCTTAAGCATGGTCAGTCGGTACCAGGGTAACCCTGGAAGGGCGCATTGGATAGCTGTGAAAAATATACTCAAGTATCTGCGAAGGACAAAGAACATGGTGTTAGTCCTCGGTGGCAGTGATACCTTGAGAGTTGAAGGATATACAGATGCCAGCTTTCAGACGGATAGAGACAGTGGTCGGTCTCAGTCGGGCTGGGTATTCCTTTTGAACGGTGGAGCAGTGACTTGGAAAAGTTCCAAGCAAGAAACAGTGGCTGATTCTACGTGCGAATCAGAGTACATAGCAGCAAGTGAAGCGTCAAAGGAAGCGGCTTGGCTGAAGAACTTTATCGGTGACCTTGGAGTAGTCCCGAGTATTCAGGAGCCCTTGGAACTGTTCTGCGATAATGAAGGTGCGGTCGCCTTGACAAAGGAACCGCGAGATCATGGAAAGTCCAGACATATCGACAGAAAGTACCACTACATCAGGCATAGGGTAGAAGAAGGTCACCTCCTTGTAAAGAGGGTATCATCGGAAGATAATCCTGCAGATCCCTTGACAAAGGCTCTGAGTAGGATTAAGCATAATCAGCATGCTAGGAGCATTGGATTAAGAGATGATATAAGTTTTAGTAATTAGATAGGTTCGAAACTTGTAACAATGTATTGGATTTGACTCTTGTGATTTAATAATAGAGATTTATTATGGTTCACTACTCTTGTCAGTACTTTATCATTGTGTTTCATTTTGCATGTTTTACTTCCTGAATAATTGGATTATTCAAATATCCACAGTCGATTACACTTTAAGGGAGTAAGTGTGAAGTAAGACTGTCATGAATTGGTAATAGATTGTCTAAGGAGTTAGACATTGCAATTGGATTGCTGAACCATTCGTGAGTACTTGGAAATGGAGATTTGAGTATTGGATAAACCCGCGCTCAATGGATTGCTTCATGGATTACATCACGAGCAATGTTGAGACGATAATATCTTTTGATCTTTAAGCTAAGACATATGAGTTATGATTTATTAGACGGTTGTTCATTGATAATATGAAAACGCATCGGTAACTCGGTGTTATAAAACGTATTGTTGTGAGTGATTTGTCTGGTAAAAGACATAAGTATATGAGTCGAAGTTTATTCGTCCCTTGACCCTAACGGGAAACAGATATCTGTAGGCCTCTCGATGATTTTGAAGTTGACTAAAATGGTTGGCCAACCGGGACTAAATTGGTAGTCTAAGAGTCATATGCAAATCGGAAATCGAGGAACAGTGAATCAGACCAGATTGATTTTATCCATGTCTTGAGTCTGAAAAATATCTTGTTGGACGGAGGATCATCTGATCACTTATCTTTGGACAGAACTGACTGGGTCAGAGTTCAGACAATTAAAGTCATAGACTTATCCAAGTGGGAGACTGTTGGATTAGGTGTCTAAGCCATGACTTGTAATTGAACTTTTATCTTATGGTTAAAAGCAAAGTCCATTTGGGTTGCCCTCATGGGTGGAGGAAAGATAGTTCAGTAGAGAGAATAGTTGATTTATTAATTGTATAATAAATCAATAGAAAATATATATATGGTTTATTAATATATTTAAGTGCTAATATATTAATTAGAAACTATATTAATTAATTGAGATTTAATCTAGAATTAATTGGATTTAATTTGGAGATTAAATTAATTAATTAAAAAGGTGCAGGGACTGGTATGGCATTTATTCAATAGTTGAATAACTGGCCAGGAAAACCAGGGACCAAAAGTGGCGCCAACTTGGAGGCTCCTCCAAGGGATTGGCGAAACCCTAATTAGGGTTTGGTAAGCCTGGTCCAAGTGGTCAAAAGCCTTGTCCAAGTTGGAGGCTCCTTAGGGTTTCAGGTGTAACCCTTGGAGGCTATAAAAGGAACCCCCTGGCACCTCATTCTTCACGCCATCTTCTCTCTGGATTTACTCTGCTGGACTGATTCTTCCATCACCTGGGTGTGACTTTCATCTGAGGCAGGATAATTTTGCTGCTGCTTAAAAGGATCATAAGATCTAAGGTTGGTTTTTCTTGGTTCTTCTTTAGAATTGAATTGTATCCTTTAGGCTCTTAGTTCTAATCTTCATAGAAGAAAACATAGATCAATATTAGGGTTGCATGTGAACCTTAGGTTATTTTGTGTTCATTGATTGCATAGAAACCCTTCAGTAAAAACCTAAATCGAGGGTAGAGGATTGATATACGTACCTTGGATGATGATCTATGCGAGAAAAAATGACGAAAATCGGTAGTTTGGTTGAAAAAATACCCGGCCGTGAGAGAGAATCGCGAGAGGAAGAGAGAGAGTGACAAATGCGGCTGCTGCTTAAGGCTAGGGTTTATACACCTGTTCACGCTCCTTCGCGACGGGTGCATAGTCGCGACGGAGGTGGTGGTCGCGGCGCGAAGCCTGGAAGTCTGCATTCTCTTGATCGCGATTTTTATGCTTTCGCGGTCGCGAAGAATTTTCGTCTCGTCGCGAGGGGTCTCCAGAGGGCTATTTTTTTCATTTTTCAATCTTGTTTTTATACCCTCTTTTTACCTGTATGTCCGTACATTTAATACACACAATTTTTATGTTTTTTATGTTTTTATAAAACACACTAAAATCAAATAATCAAGCATAATAAAAACAACTAATTACACAAACTACACACTTATGCTTTGCATAAGTGTAAATGAGGGTTTGCAGTGAACACTCCCACAAAGTTCTCGGGTTGCCTCCCGAAAAGCGCTAAGTTTAACGTCTTCAGCCGGACGCAGTGCCTTATGTTCAAATGGTCAGATTTGTGGGTTAATTAAAGCAATTTTTTTCAAACACCACTTTTGAGTTATCCACCATTTGAACGTAAGGCTTTAACCGTTGTCCATTGACTTTAAACGGTTCTCCTCCTTTTTCTGGTTTAATTTCTATTGCACCATGTAGTGCAACATCTGTTATGATATATGGACCAGTCCATTTGCTTTTTAGTTTTCCAGGGAATAATTTGAGGCGTGAATCGAATAACCACACTAATTGTCCTATATGAAACTGTTTTCGGACAATGTGGCGGTCATGAAAGTCTTTTGTTTTTTCTTTGTAAATCTTCGAACTCTCATATGCCTCTTTCCTGATTTCTTCCAGTTCTGATAACTGGAATTTTCTCTCTTCACCTGCATCAGTTAAATTGACATTAGCATTTTTAATTGCCCACATGGCACGATGCTCTAATTCTACAGGTAAATGGCATGGCTTGCCATACACGAGTCTATATGGGGACATCCCGATGGGTGTTTTATACGCTGTCCGATAGGCCCATAAAGCGTCATCTAATCGAATGGACCAGTCCTTTCGGTCTGGTCTAACTGTTTTTTCGAGAATTCTTTTAATTTCTCGATTAGAGACCTCTGCTTGTCCACTTGTCTGTGGATGATATGGTGTACCAACTTTGTGGGTAACACCATAGTGTTTTAAAACTTTTGCAAAATGTCGATTTTTGAAATGAGAACCCCCGTCACTTATGATGGTTCGAGGGATTCCGTGTCTAGAAAAAATGTTCTTTTTGACAAATTTGCATACGACACTGTGGTCGTTTGTTCTGGTGGCTTCAGCTTCCACCCATTTGGATACGTAATCAACAGCTAAAAGAATGTACAAATTTCCAAATGATGTGGGGAATGGTCCCATGAAGTCAATGCCCCAAACGTCAAAAATTTCAACAATTAATATCGGGGACATTGGCATCATGTCTCGTCTTGAGATTCCCCCCATCTTTTGACATCTATCACATGCTTTAACATAAGTGTAAGCATCCTTAAATAGAGAGGGCCAGAAAAAACCACTTTGAAGAACTCGGTGCCCAGTCTTTTTGGCACTGAAATGTCCTCCACAAGCATATGAGTGACAGTGACGGAGAATGTCCGTCTGTTCATCGTCTGGCACACATCTCCTGATAACCTGGTCTGCTCCTATTTTAAACAGGTCTGGATCCTCCCATAGATATTGCTTGGTTTGGGAGAAAAAGTATCTCTTTTGTTGAGTGGTCCAGTGTGACGGTGTTTTTCCTGTTACAAAATAGTTAACCAGATTAGCAAACCATGGTAATTTCTGCACAGAAAACAGTTGTTCATCAGGAAAATCTTCTCGTATTGTTTCTCCTTGAATTTCATCGGTTTGGATTCTGGAGAGATGATCAGCCACCACATTTTAGACCCCTTTTTGTCTCGGATCTCTATGTCGAATTCCTGTAACAGAAGTACCCACCGAATGAGTCTTGGTTTTGTTTCCTTCTTTTCCATCAGGTGACGGATGGCACTGTGGTCGGTATACAAGATAACTTTAGATCCCCAAATGTAAGATCTAAATTTGTCCAAGGCGTACACAACTGCCAGTAGTTCTTTTTCTGTGGTGGTATAATTGAGCTGTGCTTCTGAAAATGTTTTGCTTGAATAGCAAATGACCACTGGTTTCTTGTCCACTCTTTGTCCCAAGACTGCTCCTACAGCATAATCACTGGCATCACACATTATTTCAAAAGGAAGAAGCCAATTAGGTGCTTGCAAAATTGGTGCTTCAGTTAATTTATGTTTCAGAATGGTGAATGCTTCTTGATAGTCGTTATCAAAGACAAATGGTGCGTCTTTTAATAACAATTTACACAGTGGTTTAGAGATGGTACTAAAATCTTTAATGAATCGTCGATAAAATCCGGCATGTCCAAGAAAGGAACGGATGCCTTTTACCGAGCTTGGTGGGGGAAGAGTGGAGATGATTTGTACTTTGGCTCTGTCGACTTCAAAACCGCGTTCTGAAACGACATGCCCAAGTACAATTCCCTCCTTGACCATGAAATGGCTCTTCTCCCAGCTTAAAATTAAATTAGATTCTGTGCATCTTTTTAGTACTTTCTCTAGCTGTTTTAAACAATTTTCAAAAGAGGAGCCAAATATCGAAAAATCATCCATGAAAATTTCTAGTGATTCTCCCACCATATCAGAAAATATAGCCATCATGCAACGTTGGAACGTGGCAGGAGCATTACATAATCCGAATGGCATCCTTCGAAAAGCGAAGGTGCCATAGGGACAAGTAAAGGTTGTTTTAACCTGATCCTCGGGATGGATGGCAATTTGGTTGTATCCCGAGTATCCGTCTAAAAAACAGTAGAATTTTTTTCCAGATAGTTTTTCGACTATTTGGTCGATGAATGGGAGTGGGAAATGATCCTTTGACGTTGCAGCATTCAACTTGCGGTAGTCGATGCATACTCTCCACCCTGTGATTGGTCTGGTGGTCATCTTTTCTCCATCTTCTGTTTCGACCACTGTAATTCCGGATTTCTTAGGCACTGTTTGGGTTGGACTTACCCAATCACTGTCAGATATTGGGTAAATAATGCCGGCGTCCAACCATTTGAGTACCTCCTTCTTGACTACTTCTCTGAGATTCGGGTTCAATCGTCTTTGTGTTTCTCGGGATGGTTTCGTCCCTTCTTCAGTAATGATTCTATGCATACACGTGGCTGGACTTATCCCCTTCAGATCTGCTATTGTCCATCCAATAGCTTCTTTGTATTTCATCAACACTTCTAACAAAGTTTCCTCTTGAGCACCTGTTAAATCAACAGAAATTATTACAGGTAGAGTTTTGTTAGGTCCCAAGAATGAATATTTCAAATGTTTTGGTAATGTTTTCAATTCCAACACCGGTGGTACTTCAAAAGACGATTTTAACGGTGCTGAAAAGTTTGTGGGTAATTTTTCCACTTGTGGGATCCATGGTGTTTTCCATTGCTGTGTTTGAAAAACCTCTTCGATCATGTGTACTTCTTTTATGTCCATGTCCTCAACCCTGGTATTGTTAAGAAAACCTTCCAAATTATCAGATCTTAAGATGGTTGGTGTAGCTTGATGCACTAAGTCATCAACTACATCAACTTGATAACATTCATGTTCTGTTGATGAATTATTAAATGTATTAAAAACATTTAATCGGAGTTTTCTGTTCCCAAAGGCGATATCCATTGCTCCTGTTCTACAATTAATTTGGGCGTTCGTTGTTGCTAAAAATGGTCGTCCCAAAATAATTGAGGCTTGACTTTCCTTATAAGTATGTTCAGTATCAAGCACTAAGAAGTCAACTGGATAGTAAAATTCATCCACCTTGATTATAACATCGGTCAACATTCCTCTTGGGATTTTCGTGGATTTGTCAGCAAGTTGTAAAATGATGTCAGTATGTTCTAGATTGCCTAGTTCATACTGATCAAACAAATTCCCTGGAAGAATGTTGACACTTGCTCCAAGGTCTAAAAGTGCCTTTTTTATGTTTATGTTTCCTACGGTGACAGAGATTAAGGGTGCTCCTGGATCTTTTAGTTTAGGAGGAAGAGATTTGGAGACTATAGAACTTGCATGTTCTGTTAAGTCTACTTTCTTTGGGAGACGCGATTTTAATTTTCTTTTCTGAATGCATAAATCTTTCAGAAATTTCGCGTATGAGGGGACTTCTCTGATTAGTTTGACTAAAGGAATGTTGATTTTGACTTGGGAAAAGACTTCCCACATGTCTTCCGATTTAGTCCGTTTTGTGTCTTTAGAAGTCGACGGTTCAAGGGCTGAAGGATATGGTGCGGTGTTATTTTGTTCAATTTCTATTTCTTTTTCTTTTAAAATTTTTTCTAATTCTTCTTTTTCATTGTATATTTCTTCGGTGTCACTTTCTTCTTCTACAGTTGGGTTAGGAAGAGAACTTACCTGATTGTCGACTTTCTTCCCGCTTCGTAAAGAGATGACTTGGTTGACTTGGTGTTCTTTTCCCGGTCGTTGACTGTGAGAAGGATTCACAGTCGTGTTGCTTGGGAATTTTCCTTCTTCTCTTTTCCCCAGTTGTTCGGCTAATTGTGCTATTTGCTTCTCCATTGCAGCGATCGTTTTGGTATTGGTGTCGGTCTTCTGGTATGTTTGGGTGATGAATTCCATAATCTTGTCTAGTTTTGTTCCTTCATTTTCTGGTTCCTTTCTGATTGTACTTCCTTCTCTTCCGTTGTGGTTGGGTTGAAATGTTCGTTGCTGGTTTTGATGTTGGTTTTGATATTGTCCTCTCTGATTGTTATTATTAAAGTTCCCCTGATTATTGTTATGGTAGTTTCCCTGATTGTTGTTTTTATAATTGCCTTGATTGCTGGGTCTGAAAGATCTTTGTGGATTATGGTGTTGGCCATATCCATTTAAATGATTGAGTTCTTCCCGAGTTTTTGTGCAATTATGTGCAACGTGTCCAGTATTTCCACAGTTTGCACATGATTTCTGTCCCTGCAAAACATTAACACCTTTCTCTTTCCCAAGGCTTATAAGTAATAAATCAACCTTTTTACTTAAAGCCATGATGTCAGATTTTACCCCAGTTTTCCATGTTTTATCGAGTGCGATTGTTGCAACGGTTTGATTTGGAATTTCTTGTTTTCTTGTGGAATAATTTGCTTTTGAACCATTACTTAATTGTTCCAAAAATTTCCATGCATTCTCACTGTCTTGCAACATAAATGTACCACTTGAGGCAGCGTTTATCATGGATTGGTTCGTGCTATCTACCCCATCAAAGAAATACCGTACAAGTTGCCAACGAGGGAATTCATGATGTGGACACGATCGTAGTAATTCTTTAAGACGATCGAATGCATCATGGAATTCTTCGTTAGGTTTTTGTGTAAAATCTTGTATGGCTTTTCTTATTTCTGTGGTTTTACTAGCTGGGTAAAACTCTTGTAAAAAGTTGGTTCTCAATTGATCCCAAGTATTAATACTTCCGGGAGCAAGTGATGTAAACCAATATTTCGCTTTTTCTTTTAAGGTAAATGGAAATAAATGCAATTTAAACGTGTCTCTATTGGTTTCTCTTGGCGTGTTTGCATTTGCTATTGCAAGAAATTCATACAAGTGATTATAAGGATCCTCATTTTTATAACCACGAAAAAGTGGGATTACCCCGATTAATTGTGGTCGAATTTCTACAATATGTTCGTTTCCGTGTGGAAATATTATAGGTGAAGGATCATCATAATCACCTGGTTGAAAGTGAGATGCTACAGAATGTCTATTTGGTTGATCTAAATAACGAGGATTGTATTGAAAATGATTACCTTCTTGAAAACCTCCGTTGTGTCGGTTCGTGCCATTCCAATTATTGGTGTTATCTCCTTGATAACCACCATTGCCATTGTTGCGGTATTGTGGAGGATTTGGTGGATGTGCTTGTGGTATGGGATTTTGCGGACCCATTTGTGGAGGTTGTATATGTGATTCATCGGGAACATCCTCTACCAATACTTCGTCCAAATTCATTGTTCTAAATAAGCGTCTTGCAATTCGATTGTTTCTAAAAGATCTTTCGGGTTCCGGATTGAATAAGAGCGGTGAATTATTGCTACTATGTCTTGTATGCATAAACAAGTGAGTTTGCACAAGAAAGAAAATAATAACAAAAAGAAAACAATTAACTTTAAGCAACTCTTTAGAAATTAAGCGCACATAATCCCCGGCAACGGCGCCATTTTGACAACGCTATCGTCACACGCGTCAAAAACAATTTATAACCCACTTTTACTATGTAGATAGGGCAAGCGGGGTCGAGTCCAAGGATTTAGTGGTTAACTTTTAACGAGTTGTAAAGCAAAATTTTAACGGTGATGGTAAAAAGATTGAGATTTTAACTTGAGAATAGAAAGAATTACTTCCGGTTCAGTTATCAACAATTAGTTTCACATGTTTAATTACAATGATTCCGATATAATTACCTTGACATAATTACAGTTTACTGACAATTACTATTACACAGGTAAATACATAATATGTTGAATCAATTATTTGTCTTTGTCTAACAATTGAGTAGATTGGGCACAAACAATGATGTAGCAATATTATGTTTTATCTAGATGATAGTAACGTTACAACTTATTAACATATTATTTTGGCACAAAGTATATTAACAGATTATCCGTCTTAGCTCGTTATTTAGGTGAGATAGGCACGAATAATATATTGGTAATACTATGTCTTAGAAATATGATAGCAAGTAGAAGTAGACACAAATGATTCACTATTTGTATTCAAAGATATGAGAGTTTAAGAGTTACAATAGTAAATATTTGTTCGGAATCAAGGTAAAAACATGCTATACTAAAGGTTGGATAACATTACCGGAAGTAATCTGAAAAGATTAGCCTTCCATGGTGATCGTGGAGATGGTCTTGATGTTCTTTGTCATGTAACTTGATGCGTTTACCCTTCGAGTTATCGTGAATTACAACTAGAATTACAACCGAGATAGATGATCTATCGGTTCCAAACAACTAACTAAGAGATATTTTGAATACTACTACAAATAGAGAGTGAATTGATGTATATGGATGTAAGTTGGTGTCTAAATCCGTGCATAGAAGACCTCTATTTATACAGGCTGAGCACAGGGCTCGCGTCGCGACCAAAGGTCCCGTCGCGACGCGAGGGTGTGGAGCTGGTGCTACTTTTGTCGGCCACTGGTCTGGTTAGTGGGTTTGTTGGTAGCCTCGCGATCATGGAGTGGTTGGTCTCGCGTTCAAGGGTCTTCGCGTCCAAGGCCTTCGCGTCGCGACCATGGGTTCCGTCGCGGCGCGAGCACTGTAGCTTTTTGGTCTTCTGCTTTGCTTTTCTTCACGTCGCGACACAGGGCCTGTCAAGTCGCGATTGCTGTACTTTTTATGTATTTTTGGTATTTTTGGTCTTAAGTTTGAGCGTCACTTCCTCGGGTTTGATTGTTTCGTTACAGTTCTTGGGTCTTGTTCCTGAAAATAAGCCATAAATGTTAGCACACAAATCCCTCTTGTTTTCCTCACACCAGCAGCTCCGGAGAACTCTGTTCAAGTTAAACATGAATCGTAATTCATGTTTAGCCACCTGTTAATATAAGCCTGTTTTGATATTGAGCTTATCAGGATTTCCTATGGTGAAAACCATAGTTTTGGCAGATTTGCATCTGCAACACAGCAGTGGGCTGTGATGTGCAGTGTATGAAGAATGAGATATTCTCTCGTTTAGCTTGCAATTTTTGTGAGGATGTCTGGGGACTGTAGACAAATTAATCATAATTCTATTGAGAGAATTAATGATATCTTAATAGGATTTCCCCGTGATTTGTGAGATGTTTTCTATGTGAAAACAAATGGCTGGCATGGGTTAGTATTGACCCGACAGTAGATCTATTATCACCGCCAGACTGTTGGGAGTCTGTGGTGTGCATTAGGAGCTGCCGTTGGAATGTGAGCTTTTGCCTATTTGTTGTGAAAACATGCAGTCTTATAAAATGTGATTGTTTGATTTTAACAGATGAGGTAGGTTAGACGGGTCTGTCTGAACCATATCTGTTATGAAGAAGCATTTTGCATGTTTTAAGGCGGTTTTTGGATTCTTTCGTTTTGCACAAAAATATAGTTTTTGCGTGCCTCTGAGCTTATTTATGCGATAAAACAGTCTTTAAATGATAGTGTTTTATTGTAAAAATAAAACACTATCAGGGGGTCTTTCTCTTCTCGGTTTAAGTCTAGGACTCTACACTCAAAGACCTAGTTCGCTTAAACCATGCTCTGATACCAACTTGTAACGCCCGGTTTCTCATACAAAGTACACCCAAACATTTTCAAACAATAACACATCAAAATGGGCATACTTGTACTCAAACCATGGAAACAAGATGTTATCAACATAATTAATTACACAAAAAGGTCCTTACAAATTTGACCAAGCATTACAAATAAATCTATTACAACTAAAGGACAGGCTCTAAGTCGTCTGTCTCTCTTTATCACATGTCTTCCCTTATCATAGCTACAGATACCTGTAAAACAAGATACAACTCAAGTGTAAGCTTATAAAGCTTAGTGAGTAATCTCAATTACACTCCAATAATCCCTCTCAGTAAATATCTTTATCATTCTCTTTTGCTAATCTCATTAGCAATTATCCACTTTCTCTTAACTCTGAAATCTGCAAACATATTAGCTTTACAAAACCAGCTAATATTTAATAACATCAATTCAATAAAAATGCCACACTTAGTACTACTCGTAACTCGACCGCATTCTCACATATATTCATTTTTAACAACCAACTTATACTCAATCATAGCAATTCTCATGCATGTAACAATTAAACTCAAAGACTCTTTAACTCAACCAATTTATCACATACTCTACTGTTATACTCAATATAGGTTGCAACTCATCTCTTGTTATCTACAGATAACATAATCACTCCAACTCTATTCCAGCTCAATAGCCCTCATGGCTATGCAATTTGACTCAAAACTCTTTAATGTGACTACACTAACATCTACTCAGTTTATACAATCAATATGTATGTTCAACTCGGTTGTTGTTATTCACAGATAACAATTTACTCCACAATTTGATTACGACAATAACAACCTAATTAATTTTAATCACACCAAGATTAACTCAAAATCTCTATAATTTAAAAACACAGTATTACATCTTGAAAGATTGCAAATTTCATTAGATAAGTTAGAGGAAAGTTGGAAATGTTCACCACCCTCGCCAGAACCTGAGGCGAGTGATTTTTATACCAGTGATTATGTGTGTGAGCCTGCATCACCTGAACATGTGATGGAAAGGACACACACCTTGGGAAAGTCAAGAGACCACCGAGATGGTCGAAAAAGTTGTTGGGGAAGAGGTTGTAGATGACAATACTACACCTGACTCAATAGCTTTTGATGTTTTAGATGTTTTTGAAAATGTTGATAATGTTGATCTGGTGATGAGTGAATCCATACCATCACCGGACAATTTGGTTGATGAGGATGTTGTGGAGGGGGCTGTAAGTGATAGTGCAGACCCCAGCCTAACAACTCCCGAAATTTTTGAAGTTGTAGATACTATTGGGGAAGGGGGTGTAGATGGCAATATTACCCCCGAACCTATAATTTTTGAAAATTTTGAGCATTTTGAAAATAAGGATCTGGTGATGGGTGACTTTATACCACCACCAGATGAAACTAGTCGCTCACTCTTGGTCCCGATCCACCTGTTGGACGATAATCAAGAAGATGATGTCGACGAGTTGGTTTTTGAAAACAATACACATGATTTTATCGTCACTCATGATCCATTCATGAATGGAAAATTAGATGTGATTAATACCATCGATGAGGACATATGGAAGCATCCCGATATGTTGCCTTCCGATCCCATTCGGTTGGAAAAATTTTATTGGCACTGCAAGCCAAAATTGCAAACTGAAGATAACACGCAATATGTGAGCAACAAACGAGGTGCAAAGCAACTACTGCGGGTAGCATTGGGGACGCTCCACGTTAAACCGGTAATTTTGAAGAGATGCAGAAGGAAGGACCGAGCTTGGAGGTTCAAAGCTACCTCCAATCATTCATGGGAAGTAATCAGAAGACGGCGACTGGGTAGCAGCAGGAGAACCAGCAAGCCATTCGACCCAAGAAAGTTTGAGGAGCAGTGGGTCAACAAAGGGATGGTGGTGACTGAAAATCAGCGAAGGAAGAAGGCATACGATCCACCGTAGCTGTAGAAGGACTCTACGTCTGGTTGAAGACGTTAAACTTAGCGCTTTTTGGGAGGCAACCCATCTTTTCATAGGTTAGGTACTATATTTTTAGGAGTAACTAAGAAGATTATATCATCGTCATTTGCAGGTATTATTGGTCCAAGGCAAGTGTGGGGTTGTTTTGAAGAATTTGGATTTTTGATGACCGCGTCGGGTCAGGCGATTTGCGCGCCGCGGGATGGTAAACCAACCCGATGCGCAGGGGTTGATTTGGGGGTACGCGCGCCGCGGTTCGCTTATATCCGCGCCGCAGGAATCGATCGGTCGGTTTCCTTCGTAAATAAGGTAAGCCGCGACACTATTCACGCACACCCACGCCGTAGAGCTCAGATCATCGAAAATTTCTTGTGTTTTTTCTTGCTCATTTCATTCTCGCCACCAAGGTACGTCATTCTAACTAGCTTTTACTTGTTAAAACTAGTGATTAGGCAGTTGATTTGGTTGATTTCTCAAAAAAAACCCAAAAACTTAGAAATCGCCAATGCCGACTCGTAGGGTGTTTATTTTGCCAAATAATGACCCTAGATGAGTTAGTCGGTAGTTAGGCTACCTTGTAGTGTAGTTGGATTGAGTTTAAACAAGTTAGATCGTGATATTGGGTTTGGAATTGGAAACAGCCGCTCGCAGCGCCGCGCCATGGTTCTTGGGCCACGCCGCGGTGCGGTGGGGAAGAAAAGGGCTAAAATTGAAAAAAAAAATTGTGGCTATTTTCTTTTGTGCAGATGTCGTTCAGACTTGACCACCAGTTTCTGCAGTTCCCTGAGGGATTGGACAGCTCCGTTAAGTTTGCCAGCAGGAGGGATGCACTCATAGGTCACCAGGTTCTCGAGGCGACGATCATCGACAGGGATATGCTCAGAGACGCGGGGCTTTGGGGCGAGATTGATCCATTCCTCCACCGCACATGGACCCACGGGGATGCTTCATTCACGTGTCGAGGCTGGGATAGGCTTATGGCCAACCAGGACAACACTGTGTACACTGAGCTTCTTTTGGAGTTCTTGTACACAGTTCGTTTTTCCCCAGGTTCGACGGAGGCCAGGTCCAGACTTATCCGATTTCGATTGGGTGGAGTCCCCAGGGAGTGCAATCTCCGGGATTTTGGGAGTCGCACAGGCATCTATACGGAGGAGGACCTCCAGCACCAGCATTTTACGCCTTTTCTTCGGGCGTGTGTTCAGGGGCAGCCCGCCAGGGATGCCAATGCAGATGTTTGGGCAACCTTGTCCAACATATTCTACGAGTCAGGGAAATCCAAGGAGAGCCATCTCTGTGATCCACTTCACCGGATCATGCACCGTATCGTCTCCACCACCATCATGCACAGGGAGGGGGCGAAAAGGTGTCCAGCGAGGACATGGCATATCTCTGGGTCCTCCTTAACCCCTCCAGGTTTCTTCACCTCCCGTTCGCTCTAGCCGTCTCCATATCCACCCGTGCAACGGGTGCATCATCCAGCAGTCCTCTGGCCCGCGGGCATTACATCACCCGCCTGGCCCGTTCGTACCGGATCCTTACTGCTCTCGTCGTGGCATCCTTGACTGCTTTACCTCCAGTTCACACTACGGCGTTAGCCCTGGAGAACATGGGGCTTATCGAACAGCAGCGCCCAGGTCAGTACATGAGGGTGGCGACCGAGGCACCCCAGGCTTCCGAGCCAGCTTACGCCCAGCTAGGTAGGAGATGCCGGAGACCGGCAGCACCGGTGGAGCCAGAGCCATAGCAGGAGGAGGCGACAGAGCTTAGGTTGCAGGATCGGGTCGCTAGGATTGAGGACCAGTTGGAGTGGATCGGGGAGGTACTTTTGGTCATGGCTACCCAGCAGGGACAACGCCCCCGACCATTCCCAGCCCGAGCCCACGATCATGAGGCAGGTCCATCTGGGACCCGCTAGGACGACGATTGATGTATTTTTCTTATTTTTCTTCTTTTGGATATCTGTACTGTACTTATGACAGTTTCTATCTTTTGTTTATATTGTATTTCGTTTGTTTGCGTTTAATCTTTTTTGTGAGTTATGCATGTGATACCAAAATGGGGGGAGTTGTTTCAAGCAATTGTGGGGTCACTGTGCCCCCTCCACTTGTCTTGACCACTGGCGTGTTCACTGTTGCGCTACAACTCCAGAATGCTAAATCGAGGACCTTTTTGTTCGTATTTTGTACCTATGACACCGAGTACCAATCAAGCGATCTACCGTCCAAAAGGGTAACTCTTTCTCCCTTGTTCTAAATAGTTTTTGTACAACGGGGACGTTTTACGGTTTTAAGTGTGGGGTGTGGAGGGTCGAAAGAGTAGTTTTTGAAATTTTTGCGGAAAATGACCGATTTTCAAAAATTTTAGCAACTTTTTCAAAAATTTTTAATAGATTGTAATTTTGAAACGGATAGTTTATGATTGTTTATAGCATTGGTATTTTTCGAGAAATACTATTTAGTTGTGATCATGCTATTAGTTTAGTCAAATAAGTTGAGTTTTAGGAGTTAGACGATTGGGATATTTTAGGATTGGAATTTAGAAAGGGACTGTCAATCAGTGGCCTTTGTTGTTCGAGCCGGTAAGTCTAAAATGGATGGGCCTTATGCACCTTACCACCTAAGATTGTCTGGTCTGGAATGGTATTTCGGAAAGCTCGTTACACGGACAATATCGAAAGTCATGGACAATTTCTTAATGGCCTTTAGAATCTGAATGAGTATGTACACTTCATTGTGGACAGAAAATTTGTAATCAAGGGTTTTATAGAAAGCCATGAATTCCAAAGAACATTCCGATTATGTTTTCACGAACTATTTCACTCTATCTCATAAGGTAATAAGCTTTGAAACTGAACACAGTCAAAAATTGTTTGAGTCTTAGTTAAAATCTATTAAAAACTCTCTTGCTTGGGGACAAGCAAAGCACAAGTGTGGGGTGTTTGACAACGCCTAGTAATATCAAATATTTTAGTCGTTGTTGAGCCCTATTCTTAGTGGAATTATATCATAGATATCGTGGTATTCTCACTTTTCGTGCCAGCACTTGTTTGGAAAGAAATAATGAAAACAGGGACCAAAAGCGTGCAATTTGGAAGAAGTTTGAAGATCAAGGCAAAATCAGGCGAAGACGTACGCGCGCCGCGGAATTTATCAAGGCGCGACGCAGTTACCAGGCGGTGGAGAAAATTTAAATGCCGATAAAACGGGGATAAACCCGCACGCGCGCCGCGGGATCCACTTATGCGCGACGTAGCTTCGAGATTTTTGCAACTATAAATAGAGGCTATTAGGTCGAAAAAAGCAGTGAAGACCTGGTGTGAAATCGACTCCCAAGGCTCTTTGACTCCGAGATTTAGCTTCAGCAACCATCTTTTGATATTTTCATGTTTTTATCTTTAATTTTCAATTAGTTAAATAGTTAGTGATAGTTGGCTAGTGTCTTTGGGAGTGACAACCATTGACATTAAGTCTTGATTTCTGTTTTTGATAGTTTGGTTACTGTTTTGGACCTTTTGGATCAGATTTTGTTAATGAGAATCATTTGGTTTATGTTAATTGCTTAGTTTTTCGGTGTTTATGCTTGTGAATGAATTTCTGAGTGATTGGATTGTGTTTGATGTCTGGGTTGCCTTTGATTACTTCTGATTTGGAGATGTACTTCTGATTTCAGTAGGCAACAAGGTTTAGGTAGTAGCTTAGGTTAGTTAATGTTTGCTTTGAATTGTTGGATTATATGTTTTGAGGTGTTTGGAAAAAGTTGGGAACTAGGTCCGCTGACTGTAGCGTGACACTGCAGTTGGTAATCTGTCACCTGTCTCGACCACGTAACTCCTGTGGATCGACCCTGACTTCCACTGTGCTAAGTGTGTGTGTTAGGTATTTTCTTATTTTTGACCGCATGACAACCGCTACGATGTCAGACTACAAGGCCCGATGCTCTTAAGGTTGGACCATGTCTGATGCTCGTTAGGGTTGGACTATGACTGATGCCTAATAGAGTTGGACTATAGTGTATGCTTGTTAGGTTGACTTGTTTGATGTTTAATAATGGTAGGACTCGTTTGTGACTGCGGGTCTGATACTCTTACAGTTGGACCATGCCTGATGTATGTTAGAGTTGGACTATGCCTGATGCTCGACAGAATTGGACTATAGTTGGTACCTAGTTGGGTCGGTACGTGCCTAATAACCAATAGGGTTGATCAATGTCTGCTGCCCGCTAGGATATCATTGTGTGGCGTGTTTGTTATGTATCAGAACGTATGGTATTTTGGGGAACTCACTAAGCTTTGTGTTTGCTCTCTCAAGTTCAATGTTTTCAGGTACTCTCTCAGATTAAAGGAAGGGTGCGGCCTGACTGTACTCGCATCCAACATGTTCATGTTTTCATACTTCCGTTGTCATATGTTTATCGATCGGGATTTTATTACTATAGATTTTGAAATACTGTTTTCTTTAATTTAAATGATGGATTTCATGGTGTTTTTAAATGGTTCTCACGACTTTGTGATGGTTTTTGATATTTACACTTTATTTTAAAATGAAACTTTTGGTTGTGAAATTGGTATGTTACATTTTGTAGTCCATAGTTTTTACCCTTGTGTACTTTTTATTTGGTTGTATATTTTTGTTACATTAGTAATTTTTTGGAATGTACAATTAACAAGTTTCTTAACCAGCTCAAGAAACTTAAAACAAGGTCGATATGATAATTAAAAAAGTCAAGCTCAAGCTCAAGCTCGAGCTAGATCTTGTTTAGGCTCGTCTGACAAACGAGTCAAGTCTGATCTGAACCCAAGCCTACTAAACCTCTCATGAGGCGATCCTTAGCTTTGGAAACTAGACTCGAAACAATCTTAGCTCAAGCTTAATCCCCATGAATTTAAAGAGCTGATCTCGAGCTTGGGTTGGCTCAGCTCTGCTTGACTCGTTTACACCCCTACCTACTAGTTTGTTTCCTAGATTCCCAGTTAACGAGTTTTCCATGCTTGGAGAAAGAATCGTGTATTGGCCAGATACAACAAGCCTAGTGAAGTCGTCTTTTGTATATGGCAAAATACGTTCTTCACAATAGTCATGTGAGATTCTCTTAGATACCTTACACAATAAGAGACAAAAAAACATAATATCAGGTCTGCTAGTTGTTAATTAGATAAAAGAACCTATCATGCTTCTGAAAGTCTTTTGGCCAACTGTAACGTCCCAAATTCCGTAATAAATTTTTCGTTTTAAAAACGGGTCAAATACACAAAACGGGTTAACCATTAAAAACCATCCAAATTAAAACTTAGTATTTAAAACATTTTAATGTATTTAACAAAAACATTTACAAACATTATCCAGCGGAAGACTTGATTATAAAAACCTCAGATGCGATACAGTCGCGTCGTGCTCCAAGCTCAAGCCAGCAAATACCTGAAAAACAGTAAGGGTGAAAGAGTAAGCACAAAGCTTAGTGAGTTCCCTAAAATACCACATGATCCATTCCATAACACATAATCACAAAAGCCTCACAAGCTTGCCCCGATCTTTCCTAGACTCACGGGCTTGCCCCGATCTTGTCTAATCAACTCATTCTTTGACTCATAGGCTTGCCCTGATCTTGTCTAGACTCACGAGCTTGCCCCGATCTTATCTAATCAACTCATTCTTTGACTCACGGGCTTGCCCCGATCTTGTCTGTTCACCAGCTCACGAGCTTGCCCCAATCTTGTTGATAAACACGTAAGGCACATACATCACATTATTACACAAAGTAATAAAACTACCTACGCATGCAACATCACACATAGTATAGTGAGAAGACTCACCTGATCCGCAAGGCCAAACAGCACTCCTCATGCGTGTCCACAGATCCGACAACGCGAATGTCCTAACAAGATAAACTCTACTCAGAACTTCCTAAATCCCAAACAGGATAATCCTATAAAACTGATGTCCAAAACCCTCAAGTTTGACCAAAACTCAAACCGGTCAAAAAGTCAACGGTCAAAGGTCAAAGTCAACAAAAGTCAACAAGCACAGTTAGTGCCGCTAACTCCCCAAGTTAGCATCGCTAACTAAAAACAGGTCCAAAAGTCCATTAAGTTCTTAATCAGCCAAAGTCTCAATCTATTTAGGGACCTTCCAAACAGTCCTAAATCCAAAAAAAAATCCTAACTTTATTTCCCAAACAATACTAAACAAGATTATGAACAAGATTCAAGTCCAAAGTAGTCTAAAACCCACCAAAATCACCATAGAGAGTTTGGCTTACTCTCTAAACTATCCCAAATGTTCAAATTGGAGATTTAAGGCATAAAGTTTCCAACTTTATCCTTCCAAACCATAGAAAAATAGTACAAGAGACCATTACACTTATTCAATCCATAAGAACATGGTTAAATCATGATAAAAACCATAAAAGTGCATAAAGGTGAGAACTTGACTTACAAAGGTCCAGAAACAAGAGCTTTTAGATGATTCTCACAAGAAGAAAGCCTCTTAGCAACACCAAGCATCACCAAACATCATAATCTCTTTAATAACACCTTCCAAGATCACCAAATGAGCCAAGAATCCTCCATGAGAGCTAGAGAGAGCAAAAGGACGCGTTTGGGGGATGAAACAACTCAAATGACGGCTACCTTAGGGTTCCCCATCCATAAATGTGACCCAAGCATTAAAATCTAGGGTTTTGGCCCAATCAGGACAATTAGCGCCGCTAACCTCAATCGTGCGAACCCACTTGACAGCTGGCAATTAACGACGTGAAAAAAGACGACTTATAAGACGATACACGACATTAGCATCGATAACATCCATGTTAGCGGCGCTAATGCCCATTTTCACTGTTTTCCATATTTTTCTTTTCTTCATTCCCGCTATCTTGGTTCTCTCAAACTTGAAACTTGACTTCTCGGGATTAGGGTCTTACACCAACAATAGGCTTGTCTATCGAATGACTTAATTTTGTTCTGAACATTATTGGAACCTTTGCCTTAAATAAATTATCCATTCCAAAATGTGTTAATAGATTCTTCATATACGATTCTTGATTGATGAATATGCCCTTGCTACTCTACTTTATTTTCAACCCATTGAAGAAATTGATTTTGCCCATCATGCTCATTTTGAACTTGCTTTTCATCAAATTCTTGAACTCCTTAGTTTACCAGAGGATTTGTGGAACCACAAATAATATCAACTACATACATTTAAACAATTGTTAGATGATGTCCAACCTTCTTGTGAAATAAATTTGGATCCACGTAACCTTTTTTGAACTTAGATATTTTGAAAAGTTTAGTTAAAGTCTCATACCATGATCGTGTAGCTTGTTTTAAGCCATATACAACCTTATCAAGTATGTAACAATGATTTGGAAACTTATCATTTACAAAACCTGGTGGTTGCTCAACATATATCGTCTCTTCAAATTCGCCATTGAGAAACGCACATTTAATAAACACCAATGTTTTTATGTGCAACATAAGCTAAGAATATGCAAACAACTTCAAGACTTGCAACATGTGCGAATATTTCACCATAGTTTATACCTTCATGTTGACAGCATCCTTTCACCACCAATTGTGCTTTGTTTTCCTTATCAAGCTTATTGTGAAATACCCATTTTAAACCGACAACTGAGGCATCTTTTGGTGTTTGAATTAATTGTCATACCTTGTTACGTTCGAATTATGTTAATTCTGATTGCATTACTTCTACCCATTCGCTCTACTCAAGAGCAATTTTGACACTTTTAGTTTCAACTTTGGAATTGAATACATGGAACATAATGTATTATTTTTGGGCATTCAAAATGACATTTCTTTCTTTTAATTAGGCTCTCGTTAACTAGTTCTGATTGCATCACTTTTACCCATTCACCCTACTTAAGATTAATTTTGACACTTTTAGGTTCAGCTTTAGAAATGAATATATGGAACATAATATATTATTTTTGGACATTCAAAATGACATTTCTTTCTTTTAATTAGTCTCTTGTTAAGGCACCTTGAGTAGGGTCAACAACAACTTGTTCTTTAGGATGATTTCTGATTCGTTTCTCTAATGTTGGATATGTGCAATCAAGATCAGGAACAGTGTCTTCTAAAGCATCCTCTTGTTCAGATCAATCATCTACAATTAAAAAAATTATCATTAAAGAAATCATTTTGATTTGCATCGTTAGGATAATATTGAGATTCGTTATAATTTAAACTGTTTTGCTCCTATGGCTTAGACCATCCACCACGACGTACACGCAATGGTGAATCCACACTGCCCCGAGTGGGGCTTATGGACCCACTTGATTAGAATAAATATAAAAAATTCACATATAATATATTTCTTTTGGAACTTGGAACACCATAAATATAAATATGACTCTTAATAAAAATTTAGATTGGATATTAGATAGTGTTAGTTCTGCCAATGACCTCTAAGTCAAGTGGTAAAGGCGTCGTCCTCCCTCTTTGAGGTTGAGGGTTCAAGTCTCGCAAGAGACATATGTGGATTCAGGAGTAGTTTATAGATTTGTCATTCTAAAAAAAGATATTGTTAGTTCCGGATGCGTCACTTATTGCACCCTGCCTACAAGGCGTGTGATGCTGATGTGGACCGGTCCCGGTGTGCTACTTGTGTCTAGTCACGCCCTTCTTCTTCTTCTTCTTCTTCTTCTTCTTCTTCTTCTTCTTCTTCTTCTTCTTCTTCTTTCTATCTCTTTCGCTTCTGCACTTCTTGCTTCTTCATTGTGGTCTTCAGTGAACACCGCCTCATTAGCAATGACGTCAAGATGATGCAAAGGTGGTGGAGAGAGAATACAACATGGCTGAAGGGTGTCATAATGCCCATACCTATTAGCCTAACAACAATTGAAAAAAACAAACTAAATTCAAATCTTGGCAGCTGGATCCCATGGGGCATGATAGTCCTCTTGGATCTGGATTTGATGCCTACGAGTTATGAGTCTTCAACGAAGACATTTGATACGTACCGGAGGCACTGCTTCATTATGGACTTGGTATCTGCTTAGCGCTCCGAGTTAGCCATTTAGGGAAGATGTTGCAGATCATGCTTCGATTTCATATGTTCATCGTATTTCCTTCTCGGTTTGTCATGTGCTTACACAATTTGCCTGCTCTACCGAAGACACATAGGATTTGTTCCTAGTCAACGTCATATTCATCTTGGATAGATCTTCGTGGCCGTGGATGTTAATGTTGTTTTGTATCTCAGGCTTTATACGAGCATTGTAACGTTTTTGTTTTGTTTCTATTATATTTGTATCAAACTTTGTATCATTGTGCTATTATCTTAGTAGCTTTTATACTCCTATATTTTATTTGCTTATCGTTAAAAAAAACAAAAAATCAAAAAAAAAAACTAACTAAAAAAATAAACCCTAATCAATATCCTAAAATTTTGTAATGATGTCAATTCTCACATGTCCCAACCACCTCCTCCTCTATCCGTTTTGACCTTAACCCTCCTTCATTTAAACATTTCAATTTCCAATACATATTTAAAAGGTTACACATAAGACAAAATACAATAATACATACAATAAATTGCAAAATATATAAACCAGATTTAAAAGGTTACATATTAAAAACAGTAACCGTGTTATAATCAGTAAATTTAGAACCAAAAGTTCAGAAATTCACACAAACGTCTCTCTTACTCCTACAAAGTAAGAGGCCAGAAAAACAGTTACGTTGGCATTTCTAACCAAAACACAATTAATATTTCTGCAATGGCTCTGATTAGAAAAGTTGCATTAAGATTAAAACTTAAATATTGTTTCTAGTTTTACAAATACATCTTAAAAAAATTTATCGGAAAAGGTAAACTTTAATTAGAGTTGTTGTCTTTACTTGACCAAATAAACAAACACAACATTTATTATTATTTCCATATTTGAATTAAAGGAATTACCAACTAACTTGTTTGAAACCACTAAAAAGCATACATAAAAAATAAAACCTTTCCTATTAGACTATTACTAACAATGTGTTAATGACTATAGGGACTGGATTTGTAAAGAAAGTGTAATCCAAGGGTCAAACTAGAAACTTTCATCAACAACTTTTATTTCTCCGTCTTTGTCAAACTTGTAAATTCAAACAGAGTCGTCAACAAATACACGCACGCAGCCACGTTTTCTCCCCCTCCCCCCTATAACTATTACACCCGCTGCCTCTTCTCTTCAACCTTTTTCTTCTCTGGTTTCAAGCATAAATCAAACCAATCTTTCAACAATTTCATATAATACTTTCTGTTTCACCAATTTAATCTTCAAAACTTCACATATGAAATGTTCTCTTCACCGCCGGCAAATTAATTGATTGTCTTTTCCGTCACCTTTTCTGTAAATTAACTTCTCCGGCGACATGGTATCGACCCAAAGCGTGGGTCTTATAGGCGGACCTACCGAGAAAACCCACCGCCAGAGGTGGTGGCGCGTGCACGAAAATGGCGGCGTTTCATCTACTCTCTATTTTCTAGTTCTATCGTTTATGGTGTTCAGTTCAATTGGGTTTTTGTATACTTATATGCTGTACAAGAGCCCTATTTCAGTCGGTTGTCAAGAGGACAGTGAAGGTTCGTGGTCGATCGGAGTTTTCTACGGAGATTCGCCGTTTTCGTTGAAACCCATTGAAGCTGTAAGTGATTTGAAATTGGGGTTTGAATTTTGATTGAAGTTTGAAATGGGGTTTTTGAATTAAACTTTTGATTTGCAGATGAATGTTTGGGAGAACAGGAGTTCGGCATGGCCGGTGGCTAACCCGGTGGTGACTTGCGGTTCGGTTACTGATTCTGGGTTTCCGAGTAACTTTGTTGCCGACCCTTTTCTCTATGTACAGGTATAGTTTTGGTGTCTTTGTTTGTTCCGATTTTTATTAAAAAAACTACACAAAAATGGTGGTTTTGGTGTTTTATGTATTAATACGTGAGGAAAGGGGAAGAATTTGATTCGATTTTATATTTGATTTTTTGTGATTTTCTAAATTTGTTTAAGCATCTTGTACGATAATGGATGTTTTGCTTGCAGTTTGAGTTTGACTGGTTTTACCACTTTCCGAAAACTGATGGATATATTTTTTAATTTTTTCTAGTTTTAATTGTGATATTTGTTTTCTTGTAATGATGAAAATTGTGTTTGTTTTTCTAATTCGGTATAAAGGGAACAAATTTTTCTTATTTTATAGATTTTCTTTATATATTTTTGGCTAACTTTTGGCTAGTTTTGTATTCTATAAAATCTTTTTAAAGAAACTATCAAAGAATTTTTTCTAATGGTTTATATTATTATTTTGTGGGACATACGAAAAATTCTCTACCCGGTCACCTCGTTTGAAAAACTTAAAAAGATACAAAGAGCATAAAGTGTTTCAACAATTTTATTGATTTTATGGATTTCGTTACTAATTATTATTTTCATCGTTGTATACAGGTGTAAAATTGATATCAACTAATAATTCAAGGGCTAAATCATAAATACTTCTCTCTACTATTAAAACCAGCTAATCAAACTTTGTTTTAAACAGTCAATATTAATACAATAATTTAATAATTATAACAATAAACTATTATAAAGCGATAAGAGTACAACTCATTTTCTGAATTTTTGTCGTGTAAATATTGAATAACATAAAGTGTTTTTCAATCAATTTTATTTGAAACTAACAATTAATATTTCTTTTATTAAAAAGAAACTGAAAACCAAAATTATCCGATATGCTTCTAGAAACATGATTCTATGATTACGAAGCCAAAAAGACTTTCTTGACCTTTGAAGTCAACCTAATATTTCAGGGAGATGTTCTGTACTTGTTCTTCGAAACCAAGAATTCAATCACCATGCAAGGAGACATTGGAGTCGCGAAAAGCGTAGACAACGGTGCATCGTGGGAACAATTGGGGGTCGTGTTGGATGAAGAATGGCATCTTTCATATCCATACGTATTCGATTACAATGGTGAAGTACGTTATTTAGAATCACGAAAGCTAAATTTGTATTGTTTTCATCGTCGATTAATCTAATATCTAATATTATATATATATATTCTATACAGATATACATGATGCCAGAAGGAAGTAAGAAAGGCGATCTTCGTCTTTATCGAGCAGTTGAGTTTCCAATAAAATGGAAACTCGAAAAGGTTACGTTAAAACGACCTCTGATTGATTCATTCATTATGAAATATGAATCGAGATATTATTTATTCGGGTCGGATCATACCCGTATCACCACAAAAAAGAACGGCGAGCTTGAAATATGGTACAGCAACTCGCCACTCGGGCCATGGAAACCGCATAAGAAGAACCCGGTTTACAACACTGATAAAAAAACCGGGGCTAGAAATGGAGGTCGACCTTTTGTGTACAACGGGAACGTGTACCGGCCAGGTCAAGATGACGGGGAGACGTACGGGAAACGTGTCCGGGTATTCAAGATCGAAGTTTTAACCCCGTATAATTACCGAGAAGTTGAAGTCAAGCTTGGGTTTGTGAAACCGACAAAAGATCGGAACGCATGGAATGGGGCCCGGTCCCACCATTTGGACGCGCAACAATTGCCATCCGGGCAATGGATTGCAGTGTCCGATGGGGACCGGACCGCATCCGGTGACTTGTCACACCGGTTCATCCTCGGTTCGTTAATGTTATTTGCCGCGGGCTCGCTTGTTTTGGTTATGGGTATGTTGCTAGGGTTTGTTCGGTGCATTGTCCCACTTAGCTGGTGCCCGCATAATATCAAGAAACGAACCGATGCTTTTTTGGTGTGGGAAAGATCGAGTGTTTTGTCGTCTAGGATACGACAGTACTGCACTAGGTTAAATCGGGTGACTTCGGTTCTTCGTTGCAAGATGAACCCGAAAACGAGCATGGGCCGGTTCGCGTTTCTTGTTATCTTTATCGGTTCGATTGTGCTCATGTGTGTCGGGCTTGGTTACATATATGGCGGAAGTGGGGCCCGTGAGCCGTATGCTATTGACCACCACTACTCACAATTTACGCTTTTAGCCATGACATACGATGCGCGATTATGGAACTTAAAATGGTACATCCAACATTACTCCCGGTGCCCATCCGTTCGCGAAATTGTAGTCATTTGGAACAAGGGGACACCTCCGGATCCAACCGAGTTCGACTCTGCGGTCCCAGTTAGGATCCGAGTGGAGTCAAAGAACTCGTTGAACAACCGGTTCAAACTCGACCCGTTGATCAAAACCAAAGCCGTCCTTGAGCTAGACGATGATATCATGATGGGTTGTGATTACATCGAACGCGGGTTCAAAGTATGGAGACAGAACCCAGACCGGTTAGTTGGGTTCTATCCCCGTCTGGTCAACGGGCCAGGCCCCTTGACCTACCGTGCTGAGAAACATGCACGGAAGTTTAACGGGTACAACATGATTTTGACGGGGGCCGCATTTATGGATCACCGCGCAGCATTTGCGCGGTATTGGAGCGAGGAGGCACGGGCTGGCCGCGAATCAGTAGACACGCTCTTTAACTGTGAGGATGTTTTGATGAACTTTTTGTACGCGAATGCTACTCGTTCCGGGCCCACCGTGGAATACGTGAAGCCCGCTTGGAGTTTCGACACATCAAAATTCTCGGGGGTTGCGATTAGTGAAAACACACAATCGCATTATAACGTTCGAAGTAAATGTTTACAAAAGTTTACAGAGTTGTATGGTGGATTATCGGAAAAAGTGGAGTTCAAGAGAAGGAAAGATGGGTGGGATTTATAGCACCATAGCCGTTGGTTGCCAAAAGAATGTACATTTTAAAGATTTGTTTATTGAAATCTTGTGTGTTAGTTTAAGTTTTGAAACGACCGGAAATGTTAACCGGAAAGTGTGTTAGTTTAAGTTTGGACCTACCGGAAATGTTGACCGGAAAAGGTTAGGTGACGGGTTTTGATTGGTTGGTTTGTTGGTGTGTGGTTAGGGTTGAAAAGTGAAATATGTAAATTTCGTTGAAGAATATGTTTTTAAAGTTTGTTGCCAACGACAGCGAATAGAATTTCCTTAAACTTTCCAGTATGTTTCATAGGATATGTCGAAAATTTTTAATGTCATAAAAAAGTTGCCAATCTGAATGTGAGACAAGTAAGAGGTTTTTGATGTTGATGTGATAGTAACCGGTGGTACATGCTTTTATGGTTGCAGCCATCAGGTAAGTGTGTGTGTCTTTTAAGTTCGAGTGGAGATTGTGTGGATGTGAATCGAATCAAATATTATATTTTGGTTTTTGATATTTTTTACTTAAAATTTAAGGAAGGTTAAATTAATAATAGTTGTTTTTTAACGCTAAATAAATTTCATTGAACATAATCTAGCAAATGCAAGAAGGTATAACAGGTTGATTGAATAATAGTTTTTTCTATTGTTTTTTTATTTTTCCTTTGAAATATTAAAAGTTTGATTGGATTTTTTATAGATTTTTATTTATACATTTTATCATATCTTATAACTACATTTCATTCTATATTTTGACTATTTTTATTAACCAGGACTCTTTATTAACCAACCACCACTCATATTCTAGAATGTTGACAACACATTTACTTCCCTTGGCCCCACGTCTGTTCATGAATTTCGTAAATAGACTCTAAACTATTTCATTTTTACATTTTGAACTTTTATATTATATGATTATTACATTATTTTTATGGAAAATCTCACAAAAACCCAAACTATTTACATCATATGCCTGAAAAAACCACTATATTTTTTTTGTACACTAAAACCCTTATGTTTTCGAAACCGTCCAATCGAAGGCATTGTAACCTCAGACCATATGAGAGTCGGTTACATATCCTACGTGGCTTTAAAATATCTGACATGACATTGATAATTTCGTTTTTGTTTTGCTTGACATGGAACTATGATGTTAATTTTTAGGTTAAAAGTCCAATGGAAATTTGAAACTCGTTCTTCTTCTTCTTGGCTTGCAACTGAAATGGGCAATTACAACTATGGATCTTCGTCTTATTCTGTTTCTAGCTGCAAACAACCAATCGATTGGTATATTAACAAAAAGTGTAACTGTAAAGAACATGTCAAGATGTGGACTTCATAGTCAAAGAAGAACCCATGAAAATGCTTCATTCGAAGCCCTAATTCTTATGTATGGGTAATTTTTTTATTTAAATTTCGATAGATTCTATAATGGTAGAGTTAGTGTTTGTTTTTCTGCATGATCTATCAAAAGATTGTGGATTGTTTGTATGGATTGATGAGGAAGATATTAAGTTTTATAAGGACAAACTTCTGGAGATTCACGAGAAGAATAAGGTCTTGGAGAATGAGAATAAGGACCTTCGCTGGAAGAATAAGGAGTTGGAAAGGGAAAATAATGATTTGTACAAGAAGAATAGGGACTTGGAGGATAAACTAATGAAAGCTAACATGGAGGTGTTGAAGAAAAACAAGTTTAAGGATTTGGTCAACATTAAGATTATGTTATTTGGCATTGTTGTGTTTTCATCTTTAATTGTATATTAAAGGTGTACTAATAGAAGTTAGGTTCGACTAAGCCAGGTTTCACTAAGCTGGATTATGTTTTAAAGGTGTACCGGTAGTAATTAGGTTTCATTTAGTAATGTAATGTATTTTAAAAATCTTATGTTGTAATTGCTTTTTAGGACCATTTTGATAACAATTTTAAGCACATATAGGACCATTTTTTTTGAATTAACAAATCCTTTTTTAATCTCAAAAGTTGACAACATTATATGAGTTTTTTAACAGCATTTACATGACTTAATAGTCAAATTAATAGGCCCATTTTAAAACGCTTAATTTGACAGCATTACACGATCATTTTGACAACATTTATATGCGTTTTTGATAGCATTTATATGAGTTTTTAACAACATTCACATGACTTAATAGTCAACTTAATATGTCCATTTTAAGCGCTTAATTTGGCAGCATTATACAATCATCTCGACAGCATTTACATTAGTTTTTTACAGAATTTATATGAGTTTTTTACAGCATTTACATGACTTTATAGTCAACTTAATAGGTCAATTTTAAGCGCTTAATTTGATAGCATTATATGATCATTTTGACAGCATTTACATCAGTTTTTTACAGCACTTATATGAGTTTTTTACAGCATTTACATGACTTAATAGTTAACTTAATATGTATAATTAAGTGCTTAATTTGACAACATTATACGACCATTTTTACAACATTTCTATGAGTTTTTTATAGCATTTACATGATTTTTACAACATTCAAATACAACTTAACAATTCCATTTTACATGACAAAAGACAACAAATAAACGAATCATTCCATTAACCAAAGAGCATGAATATTTAATTTAAAGGGACATATTGTAATTACATTCATCATATGAAAAAATTCGATACAAAAGGCATAGTGTTTTGTCCATTCCAACTCCTAATCTACTAATCTAAATGAACACGATGCTCCATCTTAGAACCACCTACATCCTTATCATAAACTAGGTTCCTAACAGGGCCGGTCCAAACTTTTTTGGGGCCCAAGACGAAAGGAGAAACAAAAGGCCCATAAAATTTTAGCAAAACTATTTATAAAAAAAATATTTTCTAGCGTTTTTCATAATGATAGTTTTAAAGATACATATAGCTATAACAATTACAAGTAGTCGTTTTTTAATACATTGATGTTTTCCTTCAATATTTGGAACTACTGTCATAACCTTGATCCCTTATATAATTCATATTAAGATGTAACAATTTTCAGTGCATCTAATAGTTCATCAAAAAATCTTATCCCCGAAGTACCATTTGCTTTAAAAAATTATAAAAATATTCAACAATTTGTATTTGTTAGAAGACTAATACATACATATATATTATATTGGACATACAATTTTTGGGCCCCCTAAGATAAGATAATGGGCCATGGGCGGTCGCCCGTGTTGACCACCGTCAGGAACGGGCCTGGTACCTAAGCTTTTTTTTTTTCGGATGGCTTTCTTGGTTTACTACTGCAAACATGTACATCAACAACATGATCATGTTCATTCAAAAAATCTGCAAAAGTTTTGAAATTATTAGATTTAGTATAAACATTAACTGCGTGTATATTGATTTATTTCTTACCATTTTCATCCTCCTCAATAACATGTAATCCATAATCAAACCGAGTTTTAGACACTCCTTCATGTTCATATTTATCTTGAGTTGCATGCACTCCATCATCAATTGGCTTTCAGGAAATTGGTTTTCTGTTGCATCCCTTTGTAGCTGCCCCTCAACCATGTCAACAATTTCTATATCTTCCCTATCCACTTGAGGGAATTGCCTTTATTTCATCAATGACCGATGCTTTTCCACCCTTATCCCAGTTGCTACTCTAGGGTAAATTTGATTGTTTCCATCTCGACCAACTGCAGCTAACAACTCTCCTTTCACTTTCCCTTTCAAGAAGCATCCATTTAAATCAATTATTTTCTTACATCCTTTCAACCATTCTTCTTTTAGAGCCTTAAAACAGATATAGATTCTTTTGAAATATTACCCTTTCATATTGTCATCAACTCCAATTTTAACGGCGCTTCTCGGGTTTGATCTCAAAATTTCATGACCATAATCCCATATTCGTGCATAGTGATCAGACAATTTTCCATCAATTACTGAAAATACTAATACCCTTGCTCTACCACACTGACCTTTACTAAGTTTTAAAGAAAAGTCTATAAAAAATTAGCTTTCATGTGTTTAATTGTCGATTGCGGTTTGCGTATCAGCTCATTCTCATAATGTTTAGCAATCCAACCTGTACCAGGGTCCCAAGGTTGTAATTTCATGCACAAACATGTTTATCTTCCAAGGATTTCACTTGCCAAAAAATTTTCATTTCCCATCCATGATGCCCAACACCTATATGGACACTTATTCTCGTCACCCTTTTTGCCACAACGAACTAATATCCTAGAGGAATCACTCTTTTCAAATCTCAACTATTAACAATTAGCCACTGCATAATTTGTCAAACAAAATTTGAATTGTTCACGTCTTTCATACTTTTCCCCCCAAGTGTGGTTTCATTTTATCTGATGTTATTCTATGGTTGTGTATAATGTATTGGGCTTCTTCCTGATCTCCATCATCTCCTCTGTCAACGTCATTGTCTGAAAGGCTCCATTTATCTTCATCAGATGTGTAACATCCCCCACTCGCACGTATCAAAATATTGTCCGCTTTGGGCACCTGGCAAGAAAACTTCCCAGGGAGGTCACCCATCCCGAAAATTCTCTCGTCCGAGCATGCTTAACCGTAGAGTTCTTATGGGATCTACTGTCCTCACGACTTTAAAACGTGTTGTGATAGATAGGTATCTACATCCCTTATAAGGAGATGCTTCGTTCTCTCACCCGGTCGATGTGGGATCAGGGATCCCTCCCCTTTTTCCCCCACTACTGGGTTCGACGCCCCCATCGAATACACCGACTGCATGCACCTAGCTCTAATATCATCTGTAAAATCCCCCACTTGCATGTATCACAATAATGTTTGCTTTGGGCACTCGGCAGGAAAACTTTGCAGGGTGGTCACCCATCCCGAAAATTTCTCCCACCCAGGCATGCTTAACCATAGAGTTCTTATGGGATCTGATGCCCTCACGACTTTAAAACGCGTTGTGATAAATAGGTTTCACAACCCTTACAAGGAGATGCTTCGTTCTCCTACCCGATCGATGTGGGATCAATGATCACTCCCTTACAAACTTGTAACATCCCCAAATTTAAGGTAAATTTAAAAAAAATTAAATAACTTTTCATTAGAAAATCCTTTAATTCAAATTTATAAAACATCAGACAATTCAATAATCCAAATTAATCAAAATTTATCACGAGTAAAACATCAGCGGAAACAAATCATTCCAATATAAAAATCCTTAAAGAAACAGCACAATGTATACGCGTCAGGCCTTGCCCTTATCCTCACCTGCAGAACCTGAAACAGTGATTTAATGGAGAAAGGGTAAGCACACAACTTAGTGAATCCAACACGTACAAAGCATATCAATCACACATACTCTATCCATATCGGTAAAATACAACATCACATCGTAGTAAACCTTAATCTACTCCACCATGTACATTGAGCCGTACATGCAAATCGGCCTAGAGCATCTTGCGAACTGCTTAGTACTCTTGGTGCATCTTGCCATCTGCTCAGCATCCTCCGCGTATTTTGCAGTCTGCTCAGTACTCTTGGTACATCTTGCCATCTGCGCAGCACCATCAGTACGTTTTGTCGTTCCCTCAACACCCTTAGCCATGCATGTAAATCTTGCTCTATACACACTCATCCCTATATAACCCCTACTAGACCTCACAACAGTCTAACAGTACACACCAACACGCACAATACATCCAACATTCCACAATAGGTATAACATTACATCATTCCAACACACACAACTACAACAAAGGACATATAATAGCACACATAAGACATCCAATGCAAACAACCTAATACTACCCTTACTAAACATCCAAACAGGCCAATACCATCCACACACATCTTATAAGCACACACAAGCTACAGTAAAGCACATATAACATCCACACAATGTAGGGAGAAAACTCACCTAATAGATAGCAGTAGGTATTATACCAGCATTGTAGCACTCAGAGACTCTCCTTCTTCCACTGACCTACTGTAATATCGCGTTACTTTTCGGTAAGTGCTAATGAGTTAATCTTAGTGTAATTAAGATTAAATATGTTTTTATATGTGTTAAGGTGGTTAGAAAACCTTTTGGAAGGAGTTTGAGCTTGAAAATGTCAAAAGGAGGTCACACGTGTCGTGTAAAAGGGGCAGAAACTCATATAGGCTCACACGGGTCGTGTAGACCCACATGGGTCATGTAGGATATGCTTTAGGGGCAAGCCGTGGTCTGAAACGGAGTGTTTTAAGCAAAACGGGTCGTGCAGCCGCTAACTGAGGGTTTAGCGACGCCAAGCGCATAGATCAGCCTTTTAATATATCGTTTTTCTTTCATTAAGGAAAGGTGTACACTCAAAAAGTTCTCTCCTAAAACCCTAGAAAAACTTCCTAAAACCCCAAAAGTCAAAAGTGAAGCCTAGAACTCGATGATTTGAATTAGGAATCGTTATCTTGTGTTTATAAGGTAATACTCCTTGTCGAATTTAGGAGCTACAACTAAGATAGTGTTGTTATCTTTTGATTGTAACTCCTTTTCATCTTTTAATTTCTTGATATTTTGAGTTAGATGTTATTGAGATGTTTTAGATGTATGAGTATTGATTCATGCTGTTGTGATACAACCAAATCTAGTAGACAGGAGTATGGTATGCTTACTTTGGGAATTTCATATACTGATCCGACATCAGGTGAGTTGTTGCTTAATGATTCTTTTGATGAACTGTATTGTAGTTGAGTTGTTCATTGCAGAATAAGGAATGTTCTATGAGCTATGTGGTGTTTGTTGATTTTGATGGTTTAAAAGTTATAATGTATTGATCACACTGGGAGACTGAGATAGTCAATTGAGAATGAGTTCAAGGAAATATTAGGTGTTACAATACGACCAACCAGTGATTACTCATCGAGCTCGTATAGCTCATAAATTATTGTTGTTGTTGTGTTTTAGGTTCGGGTAGCAGAGATCATGGGAAACGGATCACGAAGGGATAGCTAGAGATAGACTTGGACCTACCTGTTTTTCCATATTTTGGAGTGTACTTTTGTTTAAGCCGGTTTTTGGAAAACTAGTGTAAATTATGCTTTTGATGTAACCTTGTAAAAATTGTTACTCACTTTTGAGATACATCGTTGCTTATATGGTATTTCGTTAACATATATAGTGTAACTAAAGTTGAGAAATCGGGTGTTACACCTACAACCCATATTCCACTACTAAGAACGGATTTTATATTTTATAAATAACTACTTATAGTTGTGTACTTTCCGACACACACCGTGTCCCACCATGCACCCCCTCCCCTTGTCTAATTTACTCAACAATGAAGTTATTAGATTTATTAATTATGTTTAGGTAAGCCTGGACACTCACTATAACACCCAAGACCCCTAACCAAAACAATTACCACAAACAGAAAAACCGACAACAAAGTTGATTTCTAACCTGATAGCAAGATTTGAAAAATTAAACCAAGGAGGGTTTTATAATAAATTCTGAGAAAAATCATGCATAAAATAGACCCAAGGAAAAGGCACAAAGCCTGACCTCAGGTCATTTGCATTTTCCAATGACAACTGATAAATCCCCAAAGTTGATTGACTTGATCAGTCCATCCACTGAACCACACTTCAAAGATACAACCAAAGCACAAAATTAACAGGGATTTAGGTTCTGGTTTTTGGTGTGAACAAATTATACTCATAACATGAACTCTTCCTACCAGTCTTTCCCCCAAACAATTTTTGTACAACTTATTATGCATCTAACAATAAATATTTCACTGTTCGTCACAGCCTTAGACCAGTCAGTGGAAATGGGAAATTCAACACAACTTAGGGTCTGAAACAGCTCAGACCCTTTTAAGGCGAAAAACTAGACACAATTTACAATTCAGGGAGATAAGGCTTGACCCAAAAGGACACCCACACGATTTTATATGATTTTCTCAAGGATGGCTTCAAAACAGTGAACTTTATTTTACATAAAATAACAACTTGTGCTAAGGTTTCCACCCTCATTCCTTAAAAGTCGTTATACATGACTTAATATGATACTACTCAGGGGTTTTTAACAACTTAACACGCCACTTAATGGATTTAGACCAAGTTCAAAACAATGCTCCACATCAAGGGTTCTATTTTCAAGATTTCATGTAACAAATGTACTTCCAATTAAGATTGGACAGCCAAATTAAACACCAATAGATCTTCACTCCAAGGTCTGATTTTCGGGTCATGAACATAATTACAATTCAACATGGTGTTATGGTGGTGGTGCTTGATTCTAAAAACAAGAGAAACAAATAGAAATAGGTACAATTTTTTTTAGAACAGCAGAATATCATAAAGAAGGCTAGCGAGGCGCTAGAGAAAAACAACGTAAAACATTACAAGAAATAAGAAGCAGGGCTACTAGACCAAATATTCCAATTAATCAAACTACGCTTTTCTCTAAATTTAAACCAATTGAACGCCTCAATCATAATATCATCCATCGTAAACGACACCGAAGGATCGATTTTGTTGAAGACCAATCTGTTGCGAGTCTTCCAGATACACCAAACAGTAGCAAATACCAAAACAGTTCGGAATTTCCATAAGCCACAGGGAATGCCGTCAGCCTTCAGCAAAACAAGAAGGCTGCTAATGTCAACAGGTGTGACACCCCATTTCTACTGTTTGCAAATACTATGGTTTTTCGTATAAATACATGAATACAAAAATACGGTTTATCAAAAACCGATTATTTACATGTTTAAAACTGTGGGTGTACAAATCCATATCAAAACTAACCATAGTAAGCAAGAAATGATTAAACCTTGAGTCTAAGACGGGAGCTAACTCGGGCTCCACTCCAGCTAAACTTCTACCAAATATACCTTAGCTTTTTAACCTGGAATACATGGCAAAACATAAAATACGTAAGACAATAATGTCTCGTGAGTTACATGAATTTTAGACTCAAACCTTTAACTTCTTTTCCAACTTTTATAAAACTTATAACATAAAACTTCTGTCAAAACTTTATAGCAATAACATACTATAACTTTTTACTTCTCAAAATCTTTTCATAACATACTTTACAAAAAAAAACATCTTTCAAAACTTATAGTAGTATCATACTATAACTCTTTACTTTTCAAATTCACTTCATAATATACTTTTCAAAAATAACTTCTTTCTTACTTTCTTTGACTGGTTTTATAAGCTTGTTGGGTTTTTATACTTAGGGCTTTAATCACCATAAGTGATACCCCAAGTCTCTATGGCTAGAAAGAACGGATCAATCCTCACCATAGAAGTGCTGAGGCAATCTACTTCGCGATGGGGATTTTTCCCCAGTAGATCCCTTAATTACCTAACCCGGGTAGGTTGGAACATAGTTCCCTTACTAACGCTGCTTGCTACAATTACCAGTCATATAAAAAAAACTTGCTGCTTGCTTGAACATTTCTCATAAACATATAACTTGTGGCTAGATACCAAACTACATCATTTTATGTCTTTATGGCTAGATGCCAAATACATAACTTTCGTTTCACATAAATCATATGTTCAAAACACGTCTTTATAACATTTTAGGCTTAATGCCAAATCATACTTTCCAAACATCTTGTGGCTATATGCCCTTTCATACTTGAAAACATATAAAATTTTGTAACCAAAACATACTTCTTAAACATTTTATGGCTATATGCCTATCCATACTTTCAAACATGTATAACTTGTATTAAAAATATACTTTCACATATTTGGTTCATAGACCAAAACATACTTTCACATAATTGGCTCATAGACCAAAACATAACTTTAAATATAACATTATACTTTCACAAACGAGTTAGAGATAATACTCTTGCATATAATTTCTCATATAGAAATTTTATAAGAAATCTTGAAAATACTTACTTGCCATGTACCCCAGAATGGGTAAAAATACTGCATGTACTCACCTTATCTAGTTAGAGAAGTCTAACTATAATCACTTCTTCCCGTTGAGTTTTCCTTTCCTTCAACTTTACTACTTAATACCTAAGGAGTTCATTTAACATTCTAGTTAATATAAGCTAGACCTTATTAACAATTAAAGACCTCTTAATCTACATCTTAATAGATTAATATCACATTATTTACCCATTTTTAGATTTTGATATCTAAGACGCATGGTCAAAGAATTGACCATAACTCCCAACTCAGAAACTCGAATGGCACAAACTCAGACATTCTGAAAACTAGACACAATACATGACAAGTCTCAAGAAGATACCGAGACTTGAATCACATTTTAAGACCTTAGAAAATAAGCGACAAGATTGACAGTGCAATCTGTCACAAATCTGGATTAGTGGAGGATTCACCAATTCCATTCCACTTGGGAATAGAATCAAGGGAAACCCTCTTACATAGGCATACTAGATATAACCAAGAGACTACCCTTCGAAATTCAGACCCAAAAGACAAACCAATTAAGAATTAAAAATCATACAATATGAAGAAAATGAGCAGCAACATTTCTGTCACAACTCAGCATAGGTTGACAAGATCTGTCCAACAACCTGACTCCTGAAAGAAAATAAGTTAAGCCTTTTGGATGAGTTACACTAGACATGAAGATAAAGCTCTCATCCAAAAATCAAACTCAAATCATAAGCCAACTGAGAAATAAAAATCGTGCAACAAGGACAATGTGCACAGCGAAAATTCTGGTTCAGTCAAAGAGAAGGCATTGGAACCCTAGCTTCCTAATGGAATTGGATTAAGCCCTCTGGATGAAACACTTTAGACATGAGAATGACCTTCCCATCAAATTTTCAGACCTAAACCATGGAACATTTGGGAAATAAAAATCCCACAAGTTGACATAGGTGTGCAGCAGCCAATCTGTGGAGGTCGGGTTGCACACACCAAAATCCAAACCAAAACAATGAACTGGGTAAATTCCTTTTGGTCGAGTATGGATCATGACAAGGTTCTTCTCCACACAAAATTTCAAAACAATCCAGTGAACACACGATTTTACAAGAATTTCACAACACAATTGGACACAGAAATCATACTCATGGAAATCGGGTTCAAAACCCTAGAAAACGACTGAATGAGGTCTGAACCCCAACTGATAAACTGAAGAAGACACCGAAACAAAACCATGGGCACTGGAATCACCTGATTTGGACAGCGTATGATTTTTCTACGAATTATACAACATTGAACAAATTTCCATCCGAAAATCAAACTTGATCATAAACCCCCAAATTCTAGGGTTCTTGAGCTAAAACCCCAAATTCATCAAAACCATTTGATTTAAGTTATGTTCTTAATACTTAGAACATATTTGCAACTGAAAAATCTGAAAAAAATCAGAAATCAAGACTTGATTCCCGATCACGAATTTGGAGTTTAGAATTTGAAAACCTTACCTCAAATGCTTTGTAACTTCAATCTAAAACTTGATCTTTAAACTCTTTCTTGATCTTTCCCGTGCTCTCTTCTCTTCTCTGACTCTATCTCTCGTTCTCTCTAGACCCTTCTGAATTTATGAGGATTAATGAGATATTTTCTCATTTTTATATTTTCCATATTTACATTTTTAGTCCCTGAACTTTCATTTTTTGCACTTTGGCCACAAAAAATCAAATTTTATTACATATAACTTAGTTTCTTACATTTTTGGTCCAAAAACCAAAATATACTTTCATAATAAATCTTGTACATAGGCAAATGACCAAATTACCCTTTTATGGTAAAATGACCAAATTACCCTTTTTACTAGAATTAACTTTCAAATACTTATCACCATTATTTGGTGTCAAAATTTTATTTCATTACATATTAGCTCCAAAAATCATATTTTTCTTACTTAAAAGTCATTTGGATGTCAAATGACCATTTTGCCCTTTTCTCATCATCTTTCTCCAAACTTTTGATATTTTACCACATTTCTAAGTAATTTATTTTAAAACTTTCAAAATATTTTTGGTCTTTTCCTTACGTATTTTCTCGAATATAAATTCGAGATTTTTGGGTCGTTACAACAGGCAACATCGAAAAGGAATTAGACCATCTAGCCACAAAACACCACACATCAGCAGAGAATTTGCAACCAAAAAAGACGTGATCGGTGTCCTCTAAACTCCCGAGACAGAAGGGGCAGGAACTGGAAGTAAGCGGGACACCTCTATCCACCAAATTGCACGCATTCGGGATCCTGTTAAGCATGAATCTCCACAAAAAGCAATTTACTTTTAGTGGAGCCGTATAACACCAAGAGAAGTTAAATGCAATACCAATCCATCTGTTTTTAGCAATAGTCTCCCTCACTGACTTAACCGAAAAAGAGCCATTGTTGCTGAATTTCCAAATCCACGAGTCGCTTTTATCAGAAAGAGCGATGCTTCTCATCAACTTGTTGATATCTTCCAGTTCCTTTGTTTCATGTCCTCTTCTAATGTTTCGCCTCCAACTCCATCTATCGCCTTGAGAAGTAAAAGATCTATCAGAAACGAGGCAGTTTTTGTTAGCTTCAATCGAGAACAATTTTGGAAAAACATCTTTTAGAATCACATTATTAAACCAACGGTCTTTCCAAAAATGAGTGTAGTCTCCCTTTCCAATTTCTCTAATCAGCGCATCTTTAAAAGAGATGCCTCTATCCAGCAACTCATCTTCAATTTCCATTACCTTCAACACTATAACTCAAGACTTAGTCAATTCTTCTTCTTTACTCCCATCTTTCTGCTATTCCAAGCACATTGCTGCTGTCCCGTTCTTTACAGCTCTTAGTCCCGCCAAATTCTTCCCATTGATCTCGTTTCCCGCTGCCTCCAAGTAAACCGTGAATGTGGGAGAGAGAGAGATCCACGACAGCAGTAATAAACGAGAGAACACGATAGAGAGAGTGTGTGTGAGAAGAATTTCGGCAACTAGGGTTTTCTTTTTCTTTTTTTCCTGTCGAGTTGCTCTATCTGACGCAGGCTTATTCTGCCTCAAAACCGGTCGCACAAAACGAAAAAAGGATCCAGCCTCGGTCGCACAAGAGAAACCCGATCGCACTCTAAGCCCACTCGCCCGCTGACCGCACATGGTTTGGATCTCCAAGTCACTCGGCCGCACCCCCCTTAGACCTCACCGGCTACTCCATCGCATGCCCTCAAAGTGAAAACTATTCTCATGCAAGTTTAGTGAATTGTCAAATACGGTCCCTCAAATTTTGTGTGTTATTTTTCTTTGTCTCAAATCCACAACATCTTACTTAAAAAGTTTTAATTAATGACATAATTCACCCACCATACATATTTGTAATTCTTAAATTTGTTGTTATTATTATTATTATTATTATTATAAATTTATTAATACCCAAAAGAACCCACGTACCAAAAAAACGGGGCGTTACAAGATGCTAATTCATGTAATTTGATTTCTTCTTGTACTAAGTCATTCAAAAAAGGATCACAAATCGTTTTGTCCATTGAAGAAGCACGATATTCATCGTCCTCATAATCCAATGACAACATAGAAATATCAGACCCGAAATCATCGAGAGAAGGTTCATAGGAGTCATCAAATCTTTCATCCAAACACTCCATATCAACTTCAACTTCAGCATTTGAAGTTGAAGCCATACATGTTTGTTAAACATTCATTAGAAATGTAAGCAGTAGCAACTTACTTCTAAATATACTTCCAAAAGTCACAGGGACCAATTTTAACGGACAAAATTTTGAGTTAACAGTTACCAAGTTCTTTTATGTTAACATATCACTTTTAACAGACCAAGATTTTGAGTTAACGGCTTCAACTAATATCATTTTTTGAGTTAAGATGTACCAAGTCATTACCTAAATTCGCTTGTTATATTAACGGGTACAAAGCCATTGCTTAAATTCACCTTTTGAACTAAGAAGTACCGGTTTTGAGTTAACATGTACCAAGTAATTGCCTAAATTCCTACAAATGGGTTTGTTGATCCCGACAAGAGCAACATTGGAGATGAGTTAGTTGATCCTAACAAAAGCAAAATCTGAGTAGAATTGATCGGAGGTGGGTTTATTCATCGGAGGTACCAAACTGATAATAGCAAAATTCTCGCAGTTGGGTTTGTTGAACGAAGATTTGGATTAAGTAAACTGATGATAAGGGTTCTAATTAACGCTATAATTTGGATTGAAAGAGAAGTCAAAAGAAAATTTGAAATTAACCTTGCTTTGTGCATGATGCGGTTCGTTCTAGCTGTGATTCTTGTTGATGCGATTATAAATTATCCTTGCTGCAATTCGATTTAACCTTGCTGCAATCTGAGTCCAAAGTATGGTTGCGAATCGTTCCTGCAATGCGATTCTTTTTTGGGCCGACTTTTGCCCTAGGTTTTACTTTTCTTTTATTTACCCTTCCAAATAAGTCGAGGATCCAGTTCATGTAATAAAATCCCAACCCACTCCACGTAAGCTGTTATGTAACCGGTTACTTGCGGTGACCGGGTATTAGGATTAAATTGGGCGGTTTTGAAACAATAAGGATTTTAGTGTACAATAAAAATATATAGTGGTTTTTTCGGGCATATGATAAAAATAGCTTGGGTTTTTTTGCGATTTTTCTTTATTTTTGTTATTTAATTATTACATTATTATTATATAATTATTTTTTTTCTTTTCCAATTAATCATCTATACTAAATCCAATGATTTCGTTACTTACATTAAGAATCTATATTTATTTAGAAAATAATAAAATATATATTAGATTGATTAATAATCCATTATTCATCAATGTGACATGTTAGATATTTAATCTATTTTCTTTTTAGTTTTTTTCTATTAATAAATAGTAGATTGATTTATCGGAGGTATTACATTAATACACGTTTCATACATGAAGTTTATAAGAAGTATAAAAGGATCTTACATAAGATACTAATAAAATTAATAGTTAAATACTATATAGTTATATGATTCATATAAAACCTAAGGCGTTGTTACATAAATAAAAATAATAATTTTTTAAAGTTAAAATTGTCATTCAAAAAAAAAACTTTTGTAAACGTTAATATTGGTTGTTGGTTAATAGTAAATATTTTTTCTTCGGTTAAAATTAACCAAACGGCAACGGTGTAGGCCATCTGATTTTAGCGGCGACAATAATTTAACGAGAGAGACAAAGAAAACTAAAAAGAACCGGAGGAATTGGTTTTTGCTTATATTTGTCTTAGATTTTTGTTATGTAATATTTAAAATTATAAAAAATGAGATTGAGGATGATTTGTTCAGAAAATATTTTTCTTATAATATACTATTATCTAATGAAAAAAAATTATATGATTGTTGTGTTATTTATCATATATAAATATAAGTTTGAAAGTTAATACTAGTAACAAAGTTAATATTAATAATGTGATGATTAAATAATTTGTGAAATGATTATGTTATAATAAAATAATAGACAAAAGTTTGTTAAATGATTAGGCTAGGATAATAAAAAGTTAATAAACTATTAGTATGGAATATATAGGGTGGAGTGTATATAATAACATATTTTTATGGGTCCTACTAATCATATCCCTGAAATACTTTCTTTACCCCTTTAATTATTACATGGTTGGTATATCAACTTTTTATTGAAGTTTTTGAAACTCTAAATACCCCTCTACCAATGATGTTAGGTCAACTTTTTGAAAAGAACAATTACAGTTAATTAAATTAAAGAATTAAAATTCTCTTAATTAAATTGAAGCCATATCATAGTATATTAATATAGACTATTATAGAAGAATTACATTACACAGAAGAATTACTAATCAGAAAACAAGTCTAGTAAGTTTATGCATTTTTTCAGATAACTCTGCCCACTGACTTCCAGCTGCATCTCCGACCACTAATTTCCGGCTATGTTTCCAGCCCACCAAGCCCATCACACCAACTTAAATCGACCGTATGAGAGATCGATGGTTCAAGATCTAACATGAGATTCAGAGTGAGATGTGAGGCAAAAAGGGAAACACACCGAAGAGTATGAGAGATCGAGAGTGACAGCGAGATGGAAACATACCAGAGAAGCCGGTGTGAGGCGGTTGTACACTGGCGGGGAGACATATGAGTCGGTTGTGCACCGACGGTGAGCGAGAGATGTGATTCGGTGGTGGCCGGCGGTGAATCGCCGGTTAGAGGAGAGAGGAAATGAGGGTGAGAGAGAGAGAGACGTGAGGCAAGAGGGAGGCGGGAGGCGGGTTTGAAAGATTTTTAGAAAAAATGGGGTTTTCTTTTATGACTTGGGAGATTAAAATCATTTTAACTTACAACAGCCTCTTACGGCTTTTTTTTAAACTATATATTCTTTAAAATTACATATTAATGTTATAGTTTTTTTTTTCTTTATTATATATTGTTTTTATAAGAGATTTTAAATCATTTTAATTAATATGTTTTATTTTATAAAAAAATTAATCTATATTTTTTAAAAATATCATTATATATATATATATATATATATATATATATATATATATATATATATATATATATATATATATATATATATATATATATATATATATATATATATATATATAATTAAAAAAAAGTTATATAAATCTATCAATTATTAGCTAATAATTTTACAATGATTACAAAGAAAATAGATTATTAAGTAATAATTATACCTATTTTTGGGAAAAAAAAAAGGTAAAGTAATTATTAAAGGGTAATAATGTATGTTTTTATATAAACCTTAAAAAATAAAATAATTTTTTTAAATTAATACTAAAATACATAGATTTTATTATTTATAAAAGTTTAATACTATTAAAATTAAGAGTATAAGATTGTTTTGTTATAAAAAGTGATATTAAATAAATAATGTATGTTTTTATATAGGTTTTCTAAACTAATTTCCTTGAACACTCGTGTCTATCTTTTAGACTAATTTGATTAAATTTGATTGACAATAAAATTATTATTTTAGGTTTTCTAAACTGTTTCCATCTTTTTATATAAAATAGAGGAATGTCCAATATTACAAAAATCAACACACAAAAAACAATAATGATTAAATTACTACTGACATAATTTAGCATTTAACAAAAAACGATAACAATTAAACAACAATTACATTGACTATAATTTTACAGAGTAGTAGCTAATCTCAATAACTAATCTCAATATGAATAAATTTTTTATTCAGAAATAAATAGCAATGCCGGAATATATGCTCGTTTGAATAGATCGTCGCCGGAGACCTCGTTTCTCGTTGGAAAGAGAATATAGCATCGTCGGAGTCCTAGTTTCTCGCTGGGAAAAGCGTCGTCGAAGTCGACTTTAAACTGTAAGTTCTTTCAACTCAAGCTTAGAGTTTAATAAAACAAAAAAACTGAAATACTTACTCCAGCCGGCAGCCTCTCTCCGTCGGTAGAATGCTGGAGGTCGTTGGAAGCACGGAGGGTCGTCGGTGGCACGACAAAGCCCTCGAAAAAGCCCACGAAAATTCTTATCTAAAATGGCTACTGTCGCTTGTGGAGCCATCAACAGCTGAGGACGAGCCGGAGGCGGTTGCTACTGTCATCGGAAACCGCCACCACCTAGGAGGAAGCTAAAAACCATAATTGCCAAAAGCCGCCATTGCGGGAGAGGAGGAGGAAGACACAGTTTCCACTGTTGTCTGTGGAGCTATCGGTAGCTGAGGACGAGGTGGGGTGGTTGCTACTGTCGCCGGTGATGCCATTATCGGAGACAGCCATGACCGGAGGCAGATGCTGTTACTACTCTCTCTCTCTCTCTCTCTCTCTCTCTCTCTTGACGTTGATTTGTGAAACATGAACTGTAAAAAGGAAAAAAACCCTAAATGCTATATATGTTTCAAAGAGATAGACCAGTCCCTATTAATTTATCAGCCCATTTATTGTTTGTTTGTATTAACACTTGAAGCTCATTTTTATATTTTTATTTATTTAAAACCTATTTTTAACCAATTTATTGATTATTAAATATATGATATTAATTTATTTATTGAATTTTTTTGTACGAAAAAGTGATGAGCATTTCGGAATTTTGTACCGAACAATTAATTTACTAGTTTTCATACCATCAGTTTTTAACCAATGGAGGCTCTATAACTTGTTTTCCTCTTTGGAAAGGTCTTGAAGGGTTTTCATACCATCAGTTTCTTACCATTTCACACGTATACCACAATCACTATGTGATGGTCCAATTAGAAGGAGAGTACCCAATACCTTCCATTTTAGCATTATAGATCCGTCACAAAGCTCTTTCAGCAATTGGATGGCAAGTTTTTTATAAGTCGCGTCTAGAATTCTATAAGCAACTCAACCCTACTCAAAAAACTTTTATAAGTCTAGAGGATTAGTTGTTGTAATATTTTTTATCATGTTTTGCTATGTTAAATTTTATTAAGAAATACATGAGGTTGATAATGATTATTTCCGAGTATATTTTTTAGTTATATTTATACTATTATAATATGACAAATATAATTATTATGTTTACAATAATCAACACTAAATATACAAAATATTTGTTATTCTAATAAAACAAAATAAAATAATAACTTTTTAACAAATAGGATTTGAATAATGATATAATAATTAAAATATAATATAATGATTAATTAAAAAAGATAAAACAATGATAATAATATGATTAGTTAG